>ML782285.1:131010-157457 GCA_009831015.1 Picea engelmannii
TTATTGGTGTGCTCTTGGAGCTAAACCCTAGGTCTTCCCCTGTGCCAACAAATGGTTTCGTTGTCAAGACCTGATTCTTCTTAAGGGAATGTCAAGGTGGTTCCCATCAAAGACATAGATTAAAAAGTGGATAGAGGATCAAGAAAAGGACTTTGTTGAAGCCCATAACAAGAACCCTAATCCGAGTATAGAGGATTTTTTAGAGAGACACATTTTTACTGAATCCAATCAGAAACTGTACGAGTGGTTAGCTAGGTTGGCAGATACCCGTTTTGAGGTCAGATCTAGACCTTCTGTAGTTTGCACGTCGATGTTGATCAAGAAGGTCAAGAGAGTTGATAAATCCATGTCAAGAGCAGTGGATCATTGGTTCGATAGAACCATTGGAGGCTACATCACCAAGTTTGTTGTTGACAAGGTAGAGTCGTATAGCCAAGCTGAGAGATATTTTTTCAAGGAACCCAGAGGAAATTTTTTACACTTTCTGAATTTGAGAATCAAGATCTTGTTGCATGAGAAGAACATATTCAAGACACAGTAGATTGGTCAAATCTAAAAAGGCTAATGTTCAAAAATTCAGATAGTGACAATGACATAGAAGTTGGACATACACGCAGTGGGAGAGTGTTCAGAGAATTTCACCTTGTGAACCTGTTTAAGAAAAACTACAAAGACAAGGGTTTCTATAGTGGAGAAGAAGCAGATCTGACGGATGAAGATCATTCAGAACCCGCTAGGACAGAGGAAGGAAAAGCCGAAGAACTTCGTCGAGACGAGCCAAAAACTTCAGGAATTGTGAAAACTGTTGAAGTACTGTTATTCCTCCTGTTGATTTAGTAGTATTAAGTAATCAGAGTAATCCAAGCCACCAGAGTGTCCAGATCACCGTCACTAGTAGTCCACCACATACTCAGTCAAGGACCCTAGAAATATTTATGGCAGATGAGATGAGACTCCCTACCTTTAGGGGAGATGGATCTAAAGATCTTGACCAACACTGGTTCCTATGTGAAGTCGTATGGAATATTAAGAATATCACCGATGAAGCAGTTAAAACAACCTAGTTTAGTACTACCCTAAGAGATCGTGCACTAAGATGGTACATGAAGCTTGTCTAAGGACTTGCACAACCTAAGACACTGAATGAGATCAAGAATGTGCTGATTGCAAAATTTAAGAAACCCAAGTCGGAGTCACAATGTATTATAGAGCTGAAAGAGATCAAGAAGAAGGTGGATGAACATATTTGGGAGTTCGATCAGAGATTCAAGACCCTAATAGGTCAATTGACTTTTCAAATTCCAGATGAGGAGAAGAAGGAATGGTTCATTCTTTCCCTCTTACCACACATCAGTGTTCCTCTGATGCAGTAGAATATTGCTTCATAGGCTGAGGCGTTGGGGATGGCCATGAAGTTAGAATCAACCCCTGTGGGAGAATCCAACTCAGGTATGAGTTAGATCTAGAGTCAACTGACTAGTTTGTCTTTGCAGGTCGAAGATATGAAGAAAGACAAGGGAAAAGATAAAAGAGAAGACATCTGGTGTGTCAAATACAGATCAGAAGGCCATGACAAGGAGAACTGCCCTCTATTACATGAATACTTGGCCTCTGGAGCCCCGAGCTCTTTGAAGCAAGTCACCTTACCCTGGTGCGAGGTATGTAGAAATAGGCATCGCCCTAGTGAATGCTATTACATGAAAAAATATGTTTAGACACCCAAAAATTTGTATTGCACGTTCTGTAAGTCCATGGGACATGATGATAGGGATTGTAGGGATTATGATCTCATGCATGAAATTTCAATAGACATATACCAGATTCAAGGCGAAGTACAACCAGAAGGAAACTCTACGCAGTACAACTCCCCTGGGAGAGGAAACTTCAATCCTCGCGGTGGATTTAGAGGAAGAGGACGAGGAGGAGGTATGGGTTGAGGCCGAGGACAGATCATCTGTTATAACTACGCACATACAAGACACTTGGCAAGGGACTGTCAGAACCCTTGCACTACTTGCATCTACTGCAACTCCTTCGATCATGTTATTGAAGAATCTCCATCACCGCTGGCTAAAGTTCAAGAGAAACAAGGACCTCAACAGAACCCGCAGATACAGTTGATCAAAGATGAACCTGGAAAAGAAGACCCTAGAGTCACTGTTATTACATGAGAGGACATAATGAACCAAGGGAAGACTACATAAGATTCATGAATTAGGAAAGCTGCAGAGAAGACCCAAACCTTTGATGCAAAGAAATAAAGACAAATATTTTAGGAAGTAAGAAAAGAGTTCAAAGGAGACCAAGGTTCTTCATCAAAGACAAGACCAGAAGTAAGAGAGTATGGAATGCCTCAGAAATTTGATCAGTCCTCTTTGCCAAGAGAAGGAAAAGAGGTAAGCAAGCTCATGGAATTTCTATATACTTGTGTTAAGTTGATTAAGGATGAGAGCGATGTCCAAGAACTACAAAATGTAATTAGACAATATGATATAGGAAAGATAGACCCCTTACTGAATAGGGAAGTACACCAAATCGGTAAGAAGAGAAGGACCAATAAAGAATTACATGTGAATGCTCAAATAGGTGAATATGATATAGATTATGTAGTCCTCGACTTATGGTCAAAGGTCAATGTCATGACGAAGAAAACCTGGGCACTGATGGGAAAACCGAAGTTGACCTATTCCCCTATTAGTCTTAGGATGATCAATCAATAAGGTGTAATTCCATTTGGCAGACTGGAACATGTCTCCATGGACATTGATGGACTAAGAAAATTTGCAGATTTTGAGGTAATTGAGATAGTTGATGATAATTGCCCTTACCCTATGCTGTTAGGAATTGATTGGGCCTTCAATAATTCCACTGTAGTTGATTTAAAGACGATATGTATGAATTTTGAAAAATATGGAGTTAGGGTCATTGCACCCTTAGATCCAGATGAAGGTCAGCGATAGACAGATCCCATTAGAGAAGAAGACCACACATATGAACTAGAAAATATATACAAATTAACAGCCAGACAACATGATTACATTAACCTACGACTGATGGAAACTTAAGCTGGTGAAGTGACATCATATGCTCATCAAACTTAGAATAAGCACTGGATAATTGGCAGAATAAAATGTATGAAGTATCTACACGAATATGTGCTAGAATAACCAGAGAAGTTGGTTGGATCGACACAACAATAAGTAAATTACCCACCTTTGATGGTATAAATCCTTTAGAAACCTTCTTTTCGGACTTTGAAGAGAGTGTACCAATGCAACAAAGATTGTTAATGATGGATGAGGCCCTGAAATCAACCCCAACAAGATGGTGGGGGGCACACAAAAGTAACATTACAGATTGGGTACAGTGTCATACCTTGATGACAATGCGGTTCTCAGCACAAGTAGAAGGCTACGAAGTTCGATGCACAGGTTGAAGCTTCCCAAAGGACCATGTGCGAAGCTGTGAGGAAGCCTGGAGCAATGTTCCTCAAGAACAATGGGTACACAAATTCATAAACACATTGGACACGACACCTATCAACTGGTACCTTCAAGCAGAGCTACGCCTCATCACTACAAATTGGAAATGTATGACTCAGAATTTGTAACCACCTTCTTATTTGAAAGTCAATATCCTTCAGTAGATCAAGCACTACAGATTTTCAGATAGAAAGTATTTGAGGAGGCCTCTAGCCTCCCTTTAGAGAAAGACGAGGACGAATGGAATGTGCCTCTACAAAAACTGCAAGGTTGTTACAACATCAATACTGATGAAGACGATGATCCAAGAAAGGTGAACATTACAGAAACAAAAGGCCAAAGAGATGTGGAAGGAACAGGAGTTGAGTTACCATTCACTGAAAAACCAATCAAGATTAAGAAGGTCAATATTGGAACAGAACAGACACCAAAACTTGCAAATTTTGGAGATTATTGGGATTCTTACACTGTTGACAAGATTATAGAATTATTGCATGAATATCAAGACTTGTTTCCAACCAATTTCACTAATATGAGGGGAATTAAAGGGGCTATGGGAGAGATGAGGGTACCTTTGAAGCCAGATGCTAGACTAGTCAAACAGAAACCCTACATATTGAACCCTAAGTACAAAGAGAAAGTGAATATTCAGCTCAATAGAATGTTGGAAGAAGGGATCATAGAACCTGTCGAAGAGTCAGAGTGGATTAGTCCTATGGTGGTACAAGACAAGAAGACATGAGAGATCAGGATCTACGTAGATCTTAGAAATCTGAATGATTCCTGTTTGCATGATCCCTTCCCTACACCATTCACTGACGAAGTGTTAGATAATGTGGGAGGCCAGGAAGTATATTCTTTTACAGATGGATTTTCAAGATACCATCAGATCCGGATTGCTAAGGAAGATTGCCACAAGACCACATCTGCAACATAATGGGGGTCTTATTAGTATACAGTGAATCCATTTGAGTTAAAGAATGCCCCAACTATATTTTCCAGGGTGGTAGTTGAAGCATTCAAGGAGTTTTTGCATAAATTTCTAGAAGCATAATTTGATGATTGGACTATTTTTAGTTTATTAAAGAATCATATTGAATGTCTAAGGCTAATGTTGGACAAATGCAGGTAGTGTCAAATAGATTTGAATCTGAAGAAGTGCATCTTCTTCTCACCATTTGGAGTGTTTTTAGGTCATGTTGTATGCAAGTAGGGATTGTTGGTTGATCCATCTAAAATTGCCATTATAGTTGATTTGCCACCTCCTACTTCATTCAAACAACTGCACACTACGCTGGGACACACGGGATATTACAGGAATTTCATCAAAGGATATGCTCAGATCACAACACCTATAGAGAAATGTTTGAAGAAATATTGTCAGTTTAGTTGGACAGAAGAATTCCAACATAGCTTCGACACACCGAAACAAAAAATGGTTACTGCGCCTATTCTGGTTTTCCTAGATTGGACCAAGGAATTTCATGTGCATGTCGATGCATCTTCTATTTCCTTAGGAGCAATGTTAGCACAACCTAGTGAAGGAGAGATTGATCATCCATTAGCTTTTTCTAGCAGGAAGCTATTAATTACTGAGATCAATTACACCACCACTGAGCGAGAAGGGTTAGCCATGGTGTATGCGCTACAGAAATTCCGCCACAACTTGTTGGGATGGCACTTTAAAATGTTTACTGATCACTCCATGCTGAAATACCTAGTCAACAAGCTAGTGTTGGGGGGAAGGATATGCAGATGGCTTCTGCTATTTCAGGAATATGATTTTGAGATCATAGTGAAGCCATGAAGAATGAACAAAGGTCTTGACCACTTTTCAAGGTTGGAACATGGTGAAGAGCCGACCAGTTTGGAGGATGCACTACCGGATGCACAACTACTTGCCATTAGAAGATTGATGACCACTTTGCAGAAATAGTCCAGTTCCTGACAACAGGAATGACACCTAGTGAATATACAATTCCCCAGAAGAAACAACTAGTAGTGTGTGTTGCAGACTTTTCACTTATAGTTGGACATCTATACAATATGGCACCTGATGATATATTAAGAAGATGTGTTATGGAGGTAGAGTGCCCACTGATCCTTGCAGAAGCTCATGAAGGCATCATAGGAGGACATTGTGAAGGGAAAGAAGCTGTGCAGAAGGTTCTTAGCGTTGGCTTTTGGTGGCCTTCCTTACACAGAGATGCTAACTATTCCAGAGCCTCCGACGTATGAAAAAGAGTTGGGAAACCATCTAGAAGAGATAAAATTCCATTAACAACATAACTGACCCTACAAGAATTTGAGAAATGGGCCATTGATTTTTTGGGACCTATAAACCCACCAGGAAAGCACACAAGAGCAAGGTACATCATCACTGCGACAAAATACTTGACTAGATGGGCTGAAGCAAGAGCAATTAAGGACTGTAGTGAAACCACAACTGTGAGCTTTATATTTGATGAAATCATAACCAGGTTTGGATGCCCCAAGATCCTTATGAGTGATCAAGGCACACATTTCATAAATAAGATTGTTGAAGCCTTGACTGAGGAATTTGCAGTCCACCATAAGAAGAGAACACCTTACCATCCACAAGCAAATGGGATAGTGGAACCATTCAACAAGATCTTGGAGATAGCACTAACCAAGATTTGCAGTGTGAATAAGGATGAATGGGATTTAAGAGTACCAACAGTATTATGGGCCTATAGAACCACTTGCAAGAAGTTAACAATGCAGACCCCCTTCAAGTTGGTTTATGGTATCAAAGTTGTTGTTACAATGGAATACTTGGTGCTGAGCTTAAGAATTGTTTCCTTGATAGATATGGATGACACTGGTGTTGTTCAAGAGAGGCTTGCACAGGTGGTCGAACTAGAAGAAGACAGATTTATTGTAGGATTCCACCAGCAGGTTCAGAAGGAAAGAGAGAAGGCCTACCATGACAGGCACATCAAGAAGAAGGCATTCAGACAAGGTGATTTGGTACTAGTATACGATAGTAAGTTCATGAAACATCTTGGGAACTTCAGAATGCATTGGCTCAGACCATATGAGGTCGCTCATGTTACAGAAGGAGGAGCTGCACAGTTGAAGACCTTAAAGGGAGATTGAAAGGAAGGCTTAGTGAATGGGAGCCGACTGAAGTTGTACTATCACAACCAACTGCCTTGCATATCTTAGTAGAAGCATAAGGAAAAGGGTCTAGGTACCAGGTGCAGTTGATTTAGGTACTAGACATAGAAAATACAGTCTGCACAACGTGAAAGAGGAGGCTTAGAGCAGGAAGCAAAGGCTTCTCTGCGCAGTCCGAAGTCGAAGTAAAACATGAAGCTCCAATATGAAGTTCCTTGTGACGAGTCACAGGCGAGTGTTGGGAGCCGGTTGGCCCTTGGTTATGGAAGGAAGCAGAGATCAAGGAAGAAAAGGCGAAATGCAAGTTACGTAAAAGAAACAGTGACTGTTACTGGGTCGAAGTGAGCAAAAGAGCAGAAAAGATGGAGTGAATCCAGAGAAAGAAAGTCATTGGACAAGGAGATTGAGGATGACAGATCAACAAGGAAGAAGGATCGTGGAAAAATCATCAAGTGGAAAATCCATCGTTATATGCTTTGGAGCACCGCATGAGAAGGAAGGAAAGTTAGGTTGGAGAAGCCCTTAAAGCGTAGGTCAAGTTGACCTAGGGTTTTGGTATTTAGGGCTTTGGACACCTAGGTTTTGACCTAAGGATGTCGGTAAGTGATTGTAATATATAAATAAAGGTCAAGAGGACCTGGGTTGGGTTGTTGTTGTCATTATTCCTAGACTCGATCTAGTTGTCGTTATGTTGTGAGAGATCATTGGTGTGTGAGAGAGAAATGCTAAGTGTGAGAGCCTTATGGTATTGTAAGATCTTCAGCTGGGTGCAAAGATCAACCCTGCAGCTGGGTGCCCAGGAAGGGGGAGATATAGAGAGAAGAGAGAGATTTGCTGGTTAAGAGCGTAGATCAAAACTTTATTCTTTCATCTAAATATATTATAAAGCATAGTTCTCATGTGGACATATCCCTAGAGAGAGGGTGAACCACGTATATTTGTCTTGTGTGTGTGATTGATGTTGTGTTATTTTTCCTTGATATATTGTTATTGCATCGTTGTGATAGATATGATAGGTGTATGGAGTAGATCTTAGCTGATAAGTGACATATGCATGTTGTATTGTTCTAGTATTGGATTCACTTGATATTCCCCTTGGTTGTAGACACTTCTATCCTACAACCCCCCCCGCCCCCCATAGCTGCTTCTGGTGAGACTACATCTGCTTCGCAGGTGTAGCTGAAAGGGATAGTAGTTAGGGCTTGTTGGTGCACTCTTGGAGCTGAACCTTGGGTCTGCCCTTGTGCCAACACATAGTTTACCCTCTGTTGAGTTGAATTCATCACTGACCTACTTGGGCTCATCATCGATGGCAGTTAGCACGAATGTGGAATGGAAGTCGAGAGGAATATACCTTTTGACTGGTTTTCTTACTCTTTATGACCTCCTTACCACCATAGTTTGTTGTTCCACCTCTTCCTCGGATTCACTCGACTCATATGAATCATCTTCTTTGTTCCTCATTTCAAACTGTACCATCTTAGGATTATTATCAGTATGAAAAAATTATTCAGGATCAGACTCACCTCCGACTTCTCTGAAGACCACATCTCAACTGTACACTATTCTCCTTGATGCAGGATCCTAGAGATAATATCCTTTCATTCCTTCTTTATATCCAATGAAAATACATTTGACTACCTTCTTGTCCAACTTGCTCCTCTTTTCCTTGGGAACATGCACAAATGCATCACAACCAAATAATTTGAGATGTGCATCTGAAGGCTTCTTACCCAACCATACCTCATGTGGAGTTGAGTCGAATAGCACTGACGAAGGAGACATATTCACCAGATATCTTGCAGTTTTGACTGCCTCTGCCTAGAATTCTTGTGTGAGCCCATCACCATTGAGCATGCTCCTTGCCTTATCCATCAATGTTCTATTCATTCTCCTAGAACATCCATTTTTTTGTGGGGTATATGGTGTGGTATTTTGGTGTGATATGCCTCACTGCTTACAAAACTGATCAAATTCTTTTCCATAGAATTCACCACCATTGTCAGTTCTCAACACCTTAATATTCTTATCTATCCGGTTTTCTACAAGAGATTTAAACTCTTTAAATTTCTTGAAAACCTTTGATTTCATTCTCAGGAAATATATCCATGTATTCCTGGAAAAATAGTCTATGAATCAGACATAATACAGAGATCCACCAAGTGAAGTCATTGTAACCAGGCCAAACACATCACTATGCACCGACTCTAGAGTCCCATTTTCCCTTGTTTCTCCATATGGGAACCTCATATGACTTTGTTTTCCATATATGTAATGTTCACAAATGTCGACTTCTAAACCACATTCAAGAAAAACTTCGACCATGCATTTGTTGTGCATAGCTCAAAGTCATTTTTCTCCAATGTGTCGCATCCTCTCATGCCAGAGCATGGTTGGGTCGATTTTATCATGTCATTTCGAGTCGGTTTGTACCGACTTGGCCCGATTCAGGTCGAGTCAACTTCAGGAGAAATGATATTGTTGCATTTAGTCGAGTCGACATTCCCTAACAACTTGCATAGGGTTCTAATCCAAACTCCTTTAATTAAGACCCTCGTACCTCTGACCATCTTGCACAAATCCTTCTGAAACAGAGTATGCACTCCATAATCACTCATTTTACTGAAATATATCATGTTTCTTTCCAAACCCGAAATATGTAGCACACCTGGAAGGGTTCTTTTCCTCCCATCTTGCAGTATCAGATGAACTCTTCATCGTCCAATGATTTTTGTTATCGAGTTGTCCCCCAAGAACACATCACCACCATCATATCTTTCATACTCACAAAACCATTCTCTATGTGGTGTCATATGATAGGATTCTCTTGAGTCAATCAACCAAACACCTTGGTCCGATTGTGTACTAGTCGACGCTAGGTACACATTACCTCCCTTATCAGAGGTTGTATTTCTCTCAGTTGACTGCTTCTCATCGAATCTTGTAATGACTTCCATCACCCTTGACTTATAGGCCTTTTTGTAATTCACAACTTTACCACATTTACAACATCTTCTTGTTGACTGAACTAGGGATTTTGATATACCCTTTGACTTAGACTTTCTACTGAAGAATTTTCCTTTATATACTTCCATAGGTTGACCTCTCACCACTAAAGTATATTTGGTCGATCCTTCCATGTTATTTCTTCTCATTTCTTCTGATAGTAGAGAAAAAACCATGTTTTCTAGTGCCAATGTAGTTTTATAGCCACGAATAATCTATCCCAGGAGTCTAGAAAAGAACATAATAGGATTATACACTTCTCCTCTTCCTCCTCGGTGATTTTAGTATCCATAGACGATAACTGGCTTAAAATTGTGTTAAACACATTTAAATGCTCAGTCACCAAACTGACATCACTCATTCTCAGAAGATACAGTTTCTTTCTGAGAAATAACTTATTTACCATATATTTCGACTGGTATAGTATTCCCATCTTGTCCCACAGTTTCTTGGCCGAATCTTCAATCTGCAAGACAAAGCCGAATCTTACTTCTTTCTCTTCTTTTGATTTTCTCCCATTCTTCCGTCGACATACCTGTCGGCTAGGTACCTGGACAGGCCGCTGTCCATTTTTCTCAATCTACAAGAAGATCTTCCATTTTAATATTCCAAAACTCAAAATTCTATCCATTGAATTTTTCAATATCTATTTTTGAACTGCTCTCCATTCTTTACCATGATATTTAACAGAATTTATGACTTACAACTCTTACTGTACCTAGGGTTTAGTTTTCAGATTCAAGATTGGAAAATCAAGATCTGATACAAACGTCAAAGCATAACATAGCTATGATACCACTTGTTAGAGTTGAACTTCACTCGTATACCTCTTGTTAGGAAATGAGACACACATCCACACTAAACCTAGTAGAGGAGAAGAAGAAAAATTTAATCAAGAATGTAAATGACAAAGCATTCACACAATACATAGAGATTTTACTCTGGAAACCCAAATCGGGAAAACCAACATTCCTTTAGTGTTCTTCTCCCTTGTTGTCTTATTCATTCTAAATAAAAGGTTACATGCCTAAACGTGTTCCACACCTAAGACATAATTGACATTATACCATCTTGCATGCACAAGAACAACCCCATATCCAATCTGGCTTACATCTACATTACCAACAACCTATAATTTTCTCATTAGCCTTTATGGACTTACAAAAGACCCTTTTATAGTCTTTACAACAAGAAAATCCCTAAAGACTTGGTGCCCAAAAACTGTTACAGATCCATGTAGATCATTGGCTACAAATCCCACAAATCTTGGGATTTTGTTACTGTCGATTCCAATTCATATTACCAATCGACCTTCATTTAGTATTCATTTAGTTGCCACACGTCCATTGGTAAACCTCATGTTGGTTGACCTCTTCGACTTCTTGTCAATTCCTTTACTATGTCGAACTTCCTCGACCTTCGACTTCGAATTTACCCAGTCGACTAACCTCAATCTTCAAATTTCTATCAATTCACCTTGACTTAGACCTTCAATCGATTCACCTCGATTAGACTTCCACTACAAAGAATATAACAACCCAACACAATCAACATTGTTAACTTTTGTTATTTTTGATATATCCTTCTATCTTGAGGGTTTGTGGAGTACTAGTGTTGGCAAATGCATGACAATATATCATTGGATTAGTCTATTTTGGATATATATATCTTGTGATGGTTCCAATTCTTGATCTTCTTTCTCTTCATAGTCTATGTAGAATAATTTATTCTCACTGCATTTATGCCCCTTACTATTCTTGTTGTCATAATTGAAACATAGTCCCTTTTCTCTTCTTTCATCCATTTGTTGAGGTTTCAACCTTGTGGGTTGTGTGAGGTTAGAAGAGGGAACATGATTCTCTCTATAGTTTTTAGTGACTACCCTTATAGTAGACATATTTTTGTTTTCCACTTTCCTTGTCATACTAAAATCATTCTCTAGGGATTTAGGTTCGAAAAGACACACCTGATGTTGAATGTTCTCCTTTAAAGTGCCAAAAAACAGGTCTAACAAATGATCATTTGGAACGTTATTTACCCTGAGACTTAGATTTTGGACTTGTTGAATGTTCTCTATAATTGTACCTTTTTACTGAAGATTTATCAATTGACTAAATAAGTATTTCTATTAATATCCCCATAATGTGATATCAATTCTTTTGTAAAAATGGACTAATAGATAACAAAATTAGCCATTGATACCAAACAAGATCATTTTATAAATACAAGAATGTAATAGTTACCTTTTGTAAGCTTGGAAATTGGTGTAGATCAAAGAATTGTTCCATCTTAAATATCCATGTTATAGGATATTTACCATCAAACTTTTGTTGGAAAAATAACTAAGAGGGGGCGGGGGGGGGGGGGGGGGGTGAATCAATTATATATATAAGCTTGAAACTTTTCCTGTTCTTTTCATGAATCTTTCTAGAATATGATTTAATGTGTTGTTGATAACTTAACATGCATATATATAATATTTGATCAATCACACAGAATACACAGAGAGACTAATTTTCATGAGGAAACCCATAAAGGGAGAAAACCTCTTCTTCTTAGGATGTCAATCAAGCTCCAACTTTCATGTACATAAAAGTCTTTGAGAACCAACTCAAATATGAGGCTAAAACCTCATATAGCAAGCTACAACTTGTTGAGAGCACCAACTCTCTAGTTTCTCTAGCACCCACTATAAGGAAGAACCAACTCCCTGAGTGTTCCAACACCAACTGGATGGAAGCACCAACTTCCAGTCACACAGGCACCAACCTGTATAACAAAGAAAAATGGTTCTCCCTTACACCACCCTACCACCCTGGTTTTTCTGGTTGAAACCAGATGGAAGCTACAAATCCTTGTGTTCAAGCACCCACTTGAAACTCTGAGGAAAATAGTCCTCCCTAACACCTCCCTGCCACACTGAGATATAAAACTTTGTTACAGAAATTTATTACAGTGATACAATATTTGTCAAATGGATTACCAGTCTCATCACTGTTCTGTTATACTTCTCTACTCTACCTCTGATATGATATGTTACATTTCAATACATTCTTAAGCTTCTATCCTCTGTGAATTATGCATATTTTTGCTTCTATGTTGTGCTCTTTCTCCTCTTGCACACCACTGCCTCTTTGTTCATCTTTTCTGCTGCATTTCTTGCTCTGTGCACCCCCTTCATTCTATGCCCTGCGCCTCTTATATAGTCTTCTGGTCCTATGCACAACCTCCTCCTACTCACATGAAAAACTCACAAAACACACACACACACACACACACACACTTCTTTGTTCTTCATGTCTTTCTCACACCAAATCCTCTGCCAGATCATCATCACAACTCTTTGTCTTCTCTGGTGGTTATGCCGAATCTGTTAATCATTAGTGGTTGTTATCCAAAGATTATTTGGCTTCTCTGGCAGTCGTAAATATTTTTCTTCTCTGTCAATTACAACTAGTCATTTTTGGCTTCTTTGGCTTCGAAGTCCCTTCCTTCACGTGACCATCGACGGTGACCATATGCCTAACCAATAGACACTTTGTGACTCACGACTTTGGGAATCTTGGTATGAGACATCTCGATTCTCCCAACTCCCTATCTCCAAAGTGGATCCTAGGGATGCTATCTCCTTCCTCTATTCTCTATCCACGTGACTGTTGGTTGTGACTTGGGGCCAAGTACTGCGGGACTTCACGTTTCACGTCTTTGGATGTGAGCGAACCCTGACTCTCCTGAATTCCAAACTCACACCTAGCGAGCACTAGCTCCGTTATCGATATGACCTTGGGCAATGATCTAATGTGACCATGCAATTGCAGGCTCGTCCAAAGGTAGTTTGAAATCAAACTACTTTTCTCCCCACAATTTACCTCGAGCCTCCATGTGTTATTTATCCAAAACCATGGTTTCGATTGCGGCCTGCCCTTAACTTATTAAAACTCACGCACCTTCAATTCCTATAATGCGACAAGACCGTCGATATCATGATCTTAATGATGGTCTTGAACTGACTGTTCAAATTTGTCCTCTCACGTTCTATGGATCAGATTTAACCTTCCTAAATCAACGAATGTGATTTACTTTGTGATCTGGGTACCAGGAGTTTCAAATATTAAACCCTGCTTTTCTCCATACGCCAATCTTTTGGAGTCGATGATATACAGATACCTGTCCTTCTCAATCGATGGCTTTGCCTCTACCTTGGGAATTTGACCTTTCAACCAGATCAACGGTTTTGCGGCCCCTTTCTCAATCAAAGGTTGAGATCTCTTTCCAGTCTCTAGACTTTTGAAATCTCAAGTCTCAAACTTTACTTCCCCTCGAAGTATGCGGATTACTTCCATGTGTCCTCTTGGATTGGACGATTAAGGATTACTTCGGGTCTTTACCCAAAGTCCATAGGATTACACCATGTCTTTTCTAGATCAGATGACCCAGATTTAATTCAGATGATCTGACGCTTGAAATCTTCTGCAAATGATCTAATGATTGCGATATACTTCGGATTATCCGATGATCGAGAATTCACTTCAGATCTTTGGATCTCCGAGCTTTGGTAATTTCAAATCTCAAACTGAAACTCTCTAAGTGATTTCTCTGGAGCTCATAATCCGTCACCACGTATCCCTCTGGATCTGATGGTTGAGATTTACTACAACTCTCTAGCTCTCCGAACTTTGGATATTTCACATCTCAAACTAAGAACCCTCGAAGTGATTTCTCCAGAGTTCACGATCCATTGCCACCTATCCCTCTGGATTTGACGGTTGAAATTTACTCCGGCTCTCCAGAATTTGGGTATTTCAAATCTCAAACTGAATCTCTTGAAGTGATATTTTTTCCGGAGCATAACATCCTCACATATTTAGACCCGAAACAAATGATGTTTGTTTGATCAATATCTTATATCAACGACTCGATCTGTCTGCGATGCAACTTTTCCTTGTATTAAATCCAACGACTCTCCATCTTTTCTTATCCTATCCTTCCACTCAAAAGTGATCCAACGGTCATTGTTTCCCTTCCTCTTGATTTTATTATCTCTATAACTTATAAGGTTTTCTAAGTGTTCAAGGATCTCAACCTTTGCTCCTCCTGTGAGTCCATCTCTTGGACCTCGTCTGCACTGATGGAAACCTCTATCTCTTCTAAGCTTTCTTGTCTTTTGATCTCTTGAGGTTTGGTTCATTGTTGTTCTTGCCATCAATTGAAAGCACACTCTTCTTGTAAACATGCCAACAATACCCCCCTTTGGCATTGTTGGCAACCTTGAAAGGCTGCACTATTCTTCTTAGACCTCCAACTGTAGCATCCAGACCACACATATTTCTCCCCCTTTGACATCAATGTCAAAGAAAACTGAGAGTGACTCTGTTCTCCTCCTGATTAGAGATGAAATAAGCATTCTCCCCCTGATTATATATACTATGAGAACTCTCCCCCTGATCATATAGACTATTTTAACTTGATAATAGGGTCACACCCAAATTCTGGCATAGATACTCAAACTGAGATTTTGCAAGAGATTTAGTGAAGATATCAGCAATCTCCAAGTCTTTAAGTGTCTGAATCATCCACAATACTTGGGTACAACAAGTGACAACTGCAATGTATTAAAATTCTATAGTTGATAAGGAAATGGGACCTTTCTTGTTGCTCAACCATGTTACAAAGGAATCTCCTAAGAAGAATTCACCTCCACTCGTTCTTTTCCTTTCATCCACACAGTTAGCCCAATCAACATCTGAATAGACTGATAATTGAAAATTTTGATTCCTAGGATATCATAGGCCATAGTTCATTGTTCCTTTCAAGTATCTGAATATTATTTTGACAACCAAAAAATGACTCTGTTTAGGTGTAGCCTGATACCTTCCTGCCATTCCAACATCATGAATTATGTCTGGATGGAATGCTATGATGTACAATAGGCTGCCTATCATAGACCTATATGAACTTTGATCAACATCAGGTGAGTCATCATCCTTGCTTAAATTTTATCCAATGACCATAGTTGTGCTCACAGGTGTAGAATCTTCCATTTGAAACCTTTTCAACATTTCTCTTAGATATTTCTCCTGAGAAAGAAATATTCCTTCAGACCTTTGAGTAATTTGTAGACCAATAAAAAATGATAGTTCCCCTATAATAGACATTTCAAATTTAGACTGCATGGAAGAAGAAAAACATTGTACCAATGAAGCATTATTGTTGTCGAAGATGATGTCATCTACATAGATCAACACAATGAGCAAGTCATTATCCTATGTTTTGAATCATTCTTTTCAATCTGATCCAGTTCCTCATTCATTGATTTTAACCAATTTACATCTTTACTGGCTTCACTAAAGTTCTTGGGTTCCACTATGGATATGAAGGCTATATGTGATTGCTCAGTGTCTTTGATTATCCTTCTCCTGGTTTGTACACCTTTTTATTTCTCACCAATTATCTGACTTGAAGAATGATTCTTTTGAGTAATTATGGAGGAAGGATTTGATGATGATTGTTGTCTTGACTCTTCTTGTCTGGGTGTCTCTTCTCCACCTGATTCTCAGATAACGCCTTAAACTTTTTGAACTTCTCAAATAAATTAGATTTTTCTCTCAGAGAGGCAACCCACGTAAGTCTGAAGAAATCATCAATGACCAGCATAAAATAACAGTCTCCTCCAGTTCCTTCCTTTCATGATGGTCCACACAGATCCATATGAATAATTTGAAAAAATTTCTCTGAAGATGTGAAACTCTTCGATTTGAATTGAGCACGAGACAACTTCCCCATTTGACAGGATTCACATACAGAGTTATGAGACTTAGATATTCTTTGGAAGATCTTTCACATCACCTTCATTATTCAGTTTGACAATATGATCAAAATTTAGGTGTCCAAGCCTTCTGTGCCATAACCAACTTTCATCAAATTTGCTTGAATGGCATTCCTCCTTATATTCCTTCAGAACATAGACATTGTTTTCAGTTCTAACCCCTTTTGCAATCAACTCTCCTATGTTCACTGTTTTTATTTTACAATCCTTGGCAGTGAAAGTGACTTCACATCCTCTGTCACACACCTGACTGACACTAAGAAGGTTATGCTTTAATCCATCAACAAATAATACATCTTGATCTTTGCCTCTTCCATTACTTAAGCTTACTAGAACTTTACCTTTGATCTTTCCTGGAGCATCATTTCCAAAAGCCACAATTCCCGATTTACTTTCTTTGAGTGATAGGAACTTACTTTTGTCACTTGTCATATGACTGGAACACCCGCTGTCAATATACCAGTGGTTTTTTTGTCTTTGAGCTGACAACACTAATCCACACTTGTCATCTTCTTTATTTTTCCAAACCTTTACATTTTCATCTCTATGATTTGAATATGGATTATAGTTATTTAAGCGACAGTCTGCAGCTTTATGTCCATAATTATGGCAGATGTAGAATTCTGGCTCATTGAATAAAGGATAATAACAATTGTTATGCTCAATCTGCGTCTTTTTCCAAGCCATCACATGATTTTCAATATGTGGTTGTTTGTTACTTGGTTGTCTCGTTCTTTGTTGTGGCAGATATTTATTCCTTGGGTGTCTTGATTGCTCATGTCTAAATCTTAAGGAACAATTTACAGTGTTGTGGCCAAACTTAGAACAGTAGAAACAATATCCATAGAAAAAATCTTTGTACCTGGAAAATGGTTGTCTTCTTTGAGCAGGTCGATTTCTTCCATGTTGATGGTGTCCTCAAGTAGAGGGTGTATTATTTCTTTGTTCTACAGATTCAATTATGTCACCTTTTTCTTTACTCCTCCTCGGTGGCTGATTATCTTCCTTTATTTCTGCAAGTTTGTTGTTGTCATTGGTTGTAGATTTGACAAACTTGATGGATTATTTGTTGCTTGGCTGACCACTACTTGATCCCACTTCATAACCCAAACCAGTTTTCAACTTTGGATTCCTTTGCTGATTCAAAATGGTGGCTAATCCTTCTGAGGCTTTGATACTTGACATATTCTGGTGATACAAGGCTTGAAACTTCTCCAACTCTTTTCTAGTTTTCACTTATTCTTCTTCCAAAGCTTTACATCTCACCTTCTTCTCTGCTAATTGTTGTCTTATAATATCTTCTATTTTTTTTCCTTCTTCTAATTCTACTTTTAACAAGACAAAATATTCACTTGGTTCTTTACCATTTTTTTCAAACTGCATCAACAACTGTTTTTGTTTTTTCTTCTTAAGTATGAGTCTGTCAATCTTTTCTAAAGAACTGATTAGTTCACCTTCCATATCAACCACAATTTATTCATCATTCATGTCACCTCTTGTGTATTCATCATCAAGGTCTCCTATGGCCATAAGAATAAAATCATTCACTTTATCTTCACAAGATGAATTGATATCCATGTTTTCTAAGGAGTCATCATTATTTGCACACAAACTTTTATTTTTACTATATTTCTTAAATTTGTATTGCTTTTCATCATTAGAGTTCTGGTATTTTTTCTTGTGGGGACACTTAGATGCAAAATGACCTATCTTACCATGGTTGAAAAATTTAAATGGAAGCTTGCCTTGGTATTTTCTTGATCCTTTCTTTAACCTTCTCACAAAATTTTCCTCAATCTCATCTATATCAGAGTTTGTGTTTTTCTCTGCTTTAAAGGATGCCTCTCTTGTAGTGGATATACCTTTGGTGATTCTCATTTCATAAGTAGTTATGGTTCCCAAAAGTTGATCTAGTGCCAACGTTTTGAGATCAGTTATTTACTCTACTAGGGAGACCTTTGAGTTAAATCTATCAGGAAGAGATCTTAATATTTTTTGGACTAGAAAAGATTCATCTATCGTTTCACCTAGACCTTTCATAGTGTTGACAAGTTATTCTATACATAAGAAGTACTTAATGATAGTTTCGTATTCATCCATCTTTAACTGCTCAAATTTCAATCTGTGAGTATGAAGTTTTGCGTCTTTCACCTTTTCATTACCTTCATAACTACTTATCATCTTGTCCCACATACATTTTGTTGAATCACAGTGCATGACTTTGAAAAACTCGGCTTCTGCAAGTCCACTGAAGATGGAATTCATTTCTTTTGCATTAAATCTAAAATCCATCTTATCATCTTTTGAGGACAAGTCTACAGGCTTCACATATCCAATTTCAATGAAATCCCAACCATCAGCACCCAAAGACATTAAATATGTTCTCATCCTTATTTTCCAGAAGGAAAAGTTTGTTCCATCAAACAGAGGGACTCTATTAGTTGAACTTCCTTCATGACTAGTCATGTTTAAGCTTATGGATCTACCTTTGATCAAAGGCACCGACTCTGATACCAATTGTTGGAAAAATAACTGAGAGGGGGGGGGGGTGAATCAGTTATATATATAAGCTTGAAATTTTTCATGTTCTTTTCATGAATCTTTCTAGATTATTATTTAATGTGTTGTTGATAACTTAACATGCATAGATATACAATATTTGATCAATCACACATAATACACAGAGAGACTAATTTTCATGAGGAAACCCATAAAGGGAGAAAACCTCTTCTTCTTAGGATGTCAATCAAGCTCCAACTTTCATGTACATCATAGTCTTTGAGCACCAACTCAAATATGAGGCTACAACCTCAGAAAACAGGCTACAACTTGCTGAGAGAACCAACTCTCTGGTTTCTCTAGCACCCACTAGAAGGAAGCACCAACTCCCTGAGCGTTCGAGCACTAACTTGATGAAAGCACTAACTTCTAGTCACACAGACACCAACCTGTATAACAAATAATAATGGTTCTCCCTTGCACCGCCCTACCACCCTAGTTTTTCTGGATGCAACTAGATGGAAGCTACAAATCCCTATGTTCAAGCACCAACTTGAAACTCTGAGGACAATAGTTCTCCCTAGCACCTCCCTACCACCCTGAGATATAAAAATGTGTTACATATTTACTTCATGATCCGAGCTCTGGGAGTTTCAAATCTCAAACCTTGCTTTTCTCCGTATGCCAATCTTCCAGAATCGATGATCTACAGACACATGTCCTTCTCAATCGACGACTCTGCCTCTACTTTGATAATTTGACCTTTCAACTAGATGAACGGTTATGCGACCCCTTTCTTGATCAACGATCGAGATCTCCTTAGGGCCTCCGAACTTCTGAAATATCAAGTCTCAAACTTTACTTCCCCTTGAAGTGTGCAGATTACTGCCACGTGTCCTCTTGGATCGAATGGTTGAGGCTTACTTCGAGTCTTTACCTAGAGTCCACAGGATTATGCCATGTATTTTTTGGATCAGATGACCCAGATTCACTTCAGAAAATATGATGCTTGAGATATGCTTCGGACAATCTGATGACTGAGATCTACTTCGGATGATCCAACTGTCGAGAATTTATTTTGGCTCTCCGGCTCTCTGGGCTTCGGGATTTCAAATCTCAAACTGAAACTCTCGAAGTGATTTCTCTAGAGCTCATGATCCGTCGCCATGTATCCCTCTAGATATGACAGTTGATATTTACTCTGCCTCAAATGTTTTTTCACGAAATTGCAAGTAGTCAGTGCTCCCTGGTGTATCGTGACAAGGGACTAATCGCCTCTTGTGGATCATTGAAATCTAGCGGTGGTGATTTTACCAATCACCTATGGGTTTTGGTGTAATGGAAACCATACTACCAACAAATGGTATCATATCTATAGGTCAATAGTTTGATACACACTCGACTTACGCTGAGGGGGGAGAATTTTGCACAAAATTGCAAGTAGTCAACGCTCCCCGGTGTATCGTGAGAAGGGACTAATCGTCTCTTGTGGATCCTTGAAATCTGGCGGTGGTGAGTTTACCAATCACCTGTGGGTTTTGGTGTAACGAAAGTCGTACTAACAACAAATTCCTCATGTCAATATTGGGTACTATGTAGTTCCTTGTTTTCATGTGGAACCCCTAATGACGTGGATCTAGAGGTGATGAATAATCATTATTTTAGGGCTCATTTTTTTTTCCTGGACATTTATATTATTTTTGTGTTCCCTGATATATTCGAGATAGAATATATCATCTAGGGTATGTAACAAGATGGTTGTCATGTAATTTTTCAATTCTTCCATCTGTGTATTCATTTTCTTTTCCATCTGTTCCATTTGTACCCTATTTGCATCCATCTTCTTCTCCAAATTTCCCATTTGGTGAAAAACATATTCTCTTTCTTATTCAATCATGGTTAAGCCATCTAGAGGCTTGCTTGGTGAATTAAATTTTGGATCTTTCTTTGGAGCGTGTTGGCCCTTGACCAAGTTTTGAGGATCCTTGGTCATGTTTGACCTATTTTGGGACTTCGACAAGCCGTGGAAGGTGGTGCACAAGTCGAAGTAGAGATCACGAGATCTCAGCCCCTTTTTAGGTATTTTTGGGTTTTGGGCTTATGTAACGGGTATAGGGATGTCAGACCATGGTTTTACCCATGTTTAAGCCAATTTTGTAATGTATAAATAGAAATCTAGGTGATGTAAGAAGAGGTCGGTGTGCTAAGTACAAAGAGATGTGGTGATAAGTGCTATATTGTGCTAAGTGCAAGTGATGTAAGTAGTTGTATCTATGTGACTAAGATTGCTTTGTGCATACTGTGCGCATGAGAATTTGTAGAGCCTAAGTTCAAGCGATTGTAAGAAAGGCTTTGTGCTGTGATAGAAATCAGGGAAGGAGGATCTGTTGAAGTGTGCATAGATCTCTTGTCCTCTATATAGTGAGATCCCATGGATTTGTGCATGTAGAATATTGACATGAGGCAATAAAAGAGAAGAAGAGTTGGTGGATGTAGCCCCAAGATGGGGGTGAACCATGTATATCCTGTGTTGTGGTTTCTTTGTGCTTTATGGTTTTTCTCTTGTTTATGTGATTAATTTCTTAGTGCATTGATAGATGATTAGAATAACCTAATATGATAGCTTAGTGTTGAATAATATGAATGAATGCTAGATGTAATCTATGTTGATGTGATTAGTGCTTGAATATTTTGGATCTGTGTGAATACTGCGTTGATTTGTTATTAGGGTTTATCTGTGCTGTGAATTAAGGCTTAATATTAATGAACTATACCTGCTAAGTTCTATGTTAAGGTGTTGTAATCACAGATCAATGTCCCAGCTAAGGTTGCAGACACTGGAGACCTACAACCACCCCTGCCTCTACCTCAGTTGAGACTTCATCTACTTCGTAGGTGTTGCTAAAGGGCCGATAGTTAGGATTTTGTTGGTGCGCTCTTGAGCATTGAACCCTAGGTCTGCCCCTGTGCCAACAAATGGTTCTGTTTCCAGGACCTAAAATTGTGATTGCTGGGAACTAAAGAAAAGAAAGCTCTGTGCGTAGATATGTTTCCCTAGTGCGCATTATTCTACTTGACCTGTAAATCTCTGTGCTAAGAAGAAAAGTTAGATCTAAAGAAATGAGGTAAGATCTTGAAGCTTTGTGCTCTGATAAAGGTAAGAACAATGAAATTTTTTGATTGAAAAGGTAAGATAAGTGGAAATTTTTGTTTTAAAAGTATGGATCTAGATATGTTTGATAAATTTTGTCCTAGATTGAAAAATAGGGAACAACTAGATGAAAGCATGCTTGATATGAGTAGATATGATAGAAATAATGAAAGATATGTTATTCCTATGCATGGAAAGAATGTTTGGACTAGAAAATGGATGCATGACCCTAGAAATATTTTTTTGTAGGTTAGCTACTATGATCCTAGTGCGCAGTACATGAAAGGATGGGGATCCTTTCAAAGAAAAAGAAGATTAACCCTTTGTTATAACTGCAGAAGACCGAGACATATTGCTAAGGAATGCCCTGGTAAAATACCTAGTTGTATTTGTTGTCAAGCTATGGATCATGAAGTTTTGGATTGCCCTAGAATGATTGCTTAGGTTGAAAGAATGAATATGAGACAAGATAACCCTGAGGAAGATCAAGAAATTGAGACCATGGAAGAACCCCAGAAAGAATTAGAGAATATATTGCTACAAATAAAAGAAACCCTGAATGATCAGAGAAATATCAACTTATCAGAGAGCTTCAAAGAAAAAAAGTGCATAGAGACAAGAATAGGAGACTTCGACATTGAATGTGTTCTAGATGAAGAAACACGGGTGAATATCATGACAGAAAGGACTTGGGAAATTTTAGGAAAGCCTGCTATGATTCCTTCATTAGGAGGAATATGATTATTTAGAGGAAAGTTGATAACCCTATGTGGAAGACTCATCCAGATATCTATTAATGCTCATGGAACTTCGATAGAAGAAGATTTTGAGGTTGTTAAATTTATTGAGAACAATGCCACATTTGCTATATTACTACGAAAAACTTAGATTGAGAAAGATTAGGCTAGAAGAAAATAAGAGGAAGCCTTAGAACAAAAGAAGAAAGAATTAAAATATTTCATAACTAGGATGATAATGCACTTGGTTGAAGAACAAGAGAACAAATCGAAGCTACTTAGAACTAGAAACTTGGATGTCGAAGTAGAAAGAACATAAGAAGACTCATAGAAGAGTAGAGCACCTACCCCAGACAGAGAAGAAGTATTGGCCTTAAATCCTACGAAAGACCATCAACAATGCAAAGTTACTATGGCTAAAGGAGATAAGAATAAGAATGGAAAGAGGAATACCAAGATAAATATTACAAGGAAGAAGGCTAGAAAGCTCAGTAAGTAGGGACTTTGTAGAAGGAAGGTTTGAAAAACTGGAACTTCGTCGGGATATTAGAATAGCGCAACATGGCACTTCACCATGGCGAAGAAATATAGTCGTTGAAAGAATTATAACCATTATCCCGACACCCCGAACAGTTAGAAAAACAATTATGGCTCGAAAGCTTGTCATCAGACCGTTGGGACCGCGCCACAACAGACAGAACCACATTGATGAAGGCCTATTGTCCATTGGAGAGATTCATTACATTGTGTCTACTTATTCCATTGACTATTGGACCGATAACACTTTTACAAATTGTACCCAAGAGAACTCATTGATACCACGCTATGTTTACTGAGATCGACACCTGTTCTATTTCTTTGAGCATTCAGTCATCGACCTGAGTTATCCGATTGAGAGTGTGCATGTCGGATGAACTAAATGTTGTGGAGAAGTCAGTCGAGGAAGTTTTAATTTATCTAATGGTAGAAAGAGTGATGTCCACAAGAGTTCAAGCTTCATTGATGCGAGGAGTGCAAGCCTTTCCATTGATTGCTCGCGGATCCAGACCATCCTGACCTGCAGTAGAGAAAAGAACCAAGCATCGATATGATTTGGTGAATGCGAAGTTAATCCCAACTATCCTGCTCAACTACATCCCACCTCTGGCTGGCGTGGTGAGTCGTGACAGTTCCCTAGAGACTTTGATTACACCATGGTTACTGTGTACCTTCCAAAAGAGATACATGTAGTTAGAACACGACAGTATAGGATCACGATGTTGAAGTTCAAGGACTTCAACCTAGGGGACCGTAAGAACTATAGTATGCCCGCTTCTTACAAGTATCTGACCAGGATGAAAGAGAAGAAATCAAAAATAATCCCCCAACCATGGACTATGAACCTTTCACAGTCCACCCTCTTGAATGCGATGAAGATTCCGCACTTTGGAAGCCTCACTGGGTGGTTAATGTGTGTGTTAAGATCCTACTATCATGTTAGCATGAAGGATATATATGGCTAGATAGATGCATCACAGTTGATCTGATGTTGATCCATAGGATCATTGGATTGAACATGCAAGGACCTGACCCATAGGACTTCTACCCAGGGAAGGCTACAGATCGCGCACTGGCACAGAGGATCAAAGACACATATGGTGATGTAGAAAAGGGGACCTGAGGCTACAAGGTAGCTTCCATCTAGAATGATGTAGTGCACCTGGCCTGCCAGTTGATCATAGGAAAGCTCGTGAGAAAGAACATACCTACACATGTCACATGATTCGTTGTTGACCTCACCGAGAAATGTGTAGAAGGATTCTAGATGAATTGGGCGAAGTACCTAGTCAACCAACTGGAATTGGATTTCTGCAAAGCTCAAGATCAGGGATACAAGTTCCACTTTAGATGGCTCTTGATCCTCATAGTGTTCACTTCTTGGGAGATGCCAGAAGGTGCGACCTTCCCGGACATTGAGTCGTTTGAACCACTCTCTGTGAAGTTCACCACGCTCTGGTACTCGAGAAATATGGGAAAACAGTGGCAATCAAACGTAATATTCCATACATACTATGTGCAGTTGAAGAGGGCCATCAAAGTTGTCCCTCACATGATTCCAAACACCCTATACCGGTTCATAACTCTCATGAAGTTCCGTTCAGATCGACACTTCATCTATATCACTACACGAGCAGTTGAGCATAAAGAAGAGCTTCAATCATAATATAAGCTCACAGAGGAGGACATTGAGGAGATAACCAAGGACTGGCCAACAGACCTCCTTATCCCTGCTGACCCTATAGAAATGTTTGGTCCCAAACTAATTGGCAGCTCGGAGGTCACTCACAAAGAACACGACACACATGGAACTAGCAGAAGAAAGATGATCAGGGGATCAAATTTTGCTCAATTTTCAAAGTGCTCAAAATGCGATGAAAACAGTGCCATTGCGTTCGTCTCGTCTTCCTGATTCTGGCGATATATTTACTTTCGCAAACGGAGTTCGTATGGAGGAGATATCGCGATCTGTCCGCCAAGCCAAACAGGCAAAAATTTGGGATGCTGACTGTACCTGTCCGTATAGTCCGTACGACCACGTGGCAGGGTCGTACCATCATGATGATGTGGTAGGTGGGTGACATGGCACATTTTTATTGGACGATTTTCGGCGAATGCTGTGTTGACACATGTCACTATATGGTTGGTTTATATGTTTATGTTTATGTAAAATGGTATGGAGGCCGCGGGGTTCGAACCCTGGACCTCCCCCAACACCAACGTTTTCATAACACTCCGATAACCAACAGTCCCGCCTTTGATCCTTGTTAACTATGCCTTCAAATATTTATTTAACATTGATGTTTATGTTATATGGAAAAGGGGGCGGGCCGGGGCTTAAGCCTCGACCCATGGTTTCACATATGACCATATATGTTTCATGGCTCGGATTGTGGCGCGTGCGCATTGCAATACATTGCAATGTTATATTACATATATATATTTAATAGTTGTAAACTATATTAAAAAATGCGCGCAGGGTTTGGAAACTTTAACCTTTGGTTAATGCATGTGTATAACCTGTGGTTTGGTCGGTGTAATAACCGCGCGGGAGTTTTAAAACATACTAACCACTTTCTACGCCCAGCCTTTGGTCCCATGGCCATATGCCCGAGTGCCGAGGCAGTTAGGCGCTGGAGGCGCCTTAACCGTCCTACGGTTTGTATCGGTGCGCGGTTATGCACGGGAATGGGTTCTTTATGCTTAAATGAACGTGTGTGCCAGGTTTGAAGCACAAGGGGTGCGAATTGTAGAACCATAGACAGCAAGTTGGAGGAGGAGACTTCAAGGAAGCATATCTTTCTCATTTTTCAACTGTTTCAGGTGCCGAAAGAGCCCAGACAGGAGTTTTGGGATGCTGCGGAGCCATTGGAGCAGTCAGTTTGTCATTTTGAGAATTGTAAGGCATGTTTTTGAGCACTTTGAGCAATTTAATAATAATGATCCATTGGAAGCTGGACCAGGAGATGTAGCCCGGAGAGGGGTGAACTCCTTTATCAAGTTGCTATGTTTATGTGCTGTTGTTCAATGTTTTATGCTGCTGTCTATGTGTATTTTTCATAAGTAAT
>ML782285.1:160425-178790 GCA_009831015.1 Picea engelmannii
AGTTGGAGAAGAGTCAGGCCAAGTACAAAGCGAGACATGAAAAGCATCGTGTTGATCACAGTTTCGAAGTTGGTGATGAAGTGTGGCTTTACATCAGCAAGGATAGGCTTAAAGGAGAAGGTAAAAAGTTGAAACCAATTCGATATGGTCCCTTCAAAATTGTCGGCAAGATTGGTAACAATGCTTTTCGTTTAGATTTGCCTCCATATATGCAGATGTATGCAGTTGTTAATGTTGAGAATTTGAAGTTGTATGGGCCTCCGTTGATCGATGATCAAGGAGAGCATGTTCAGATTCCTTCCATAGATGATTTTTCGCCAGAGTATCTAACAAAACTGCAGGAAGACACCATACTTGGCAGGAGGATGAGAACTTCGAAGCGAGGAAATGTGGAGTATTTGTGAGTTGGTCTTAAAGAGACGAATCCAAGCAAGGCCAAGTGGATTGAGGTTGGAAGGGTGAGGGAATTATACCCTCATCTTCACATAGACTGAGATAGTCTTTTGGAGGTCCAAAAGCTTCCCAATGGGGAGGTGTGATCAGAGGATCAAATTTTGCTCAATTTTCAAAGTGCTCAGAATGCAACGAAAATAGTGCCATTGCGTCTGTCTCGTCTTCTTGATTCCGGCGGTATATTTACTTTCGCAAACGGAGTCCGTATGGAGGAGATATCGCGATCTGTCCGCCAAGCCAAATAGGCAAAATTTTGGGATGCTGACTGTACCTGTCCGTACAGTCCGTACGGCCACGTGGCAGGGCCATACCATCATGATGACATGGAAGGTGGGTGACGTGGTGCATTTTTATTGGATGGTTGTCGGCGAATGTTGTGTTGACACGTGTCACTATATGGTTGGTTTATATGTTTATGTTTATGTAAAATGATATGGAGGTCGCGGGGTTTGACCCCCGGACCTCCCCCAACACCAACGTTTTCATAACACTCCGATAACCAACAGTCTCGCCTTTGATCCTTGTTAATTATGCCTTCAAATATTTATTTAACATTGATGTTTATGTTATATGGAAAAGGGGGCAGGCCGGGGCTTAAGCCCCGACCCATGGTTTCACATATGACCATATATGTTTCATGGCCCGGATTGTGGCGCACGCGCATTGCAATACATTGCAATGTTATATTACATATATATATTCAATAATTGTAAACTATATTAAAAAATGCGCGTGGGGTTTGGAAACTTTAACCTTTGGTTAATGCATGTGTATAACCCGTGGTTTGGTCGGTGTAATAACCGCGCGGGAGTTTTAAAACATATTAACCACTTTCTACGCCCAGCCTTTGGTCCCATGGCCATATGCCCGAGTGCCGAGGCGGTTAGGGGCTGGAGGTGCCTTAACCATCCTACGCTTTGTACCGGTGCATGGTTATGCACGGGAATGGGTTCTTTACGCTTAAATGAGTGTGTGTGCCAGGTTTGAAGCAAAAGGGGTGCGAATTATAGAACCAGAGACAACAAGTTGGAGAAGGAGACTTCAAGGAAGCATATCTTTCTCATTTTTCGATCGTTTCAGGTGCCGAAAGAGCCTAGACAGGGGTTTTGGGATGATGCGGAGCCATTGGAGCAGTCGGTTTGTCATTTTGAGCATTCTAAGGCATGTTTTTGAGCACTTTGAGCAATTTAATAATAATGATCCATTGGAAGCTGGACCAGGAGATGTAGCCCAGAGAGGGGTGAACTCCTTTATCAAGTTGCTGTGTTTATGTGTTGTTGTTCAATGTTTTATGTTGCTGTCTATGTGTATTTTTCATAAGTAATCCTTAATTTATGTGTTGCAAATTGATCATGTTGCTTTAAACACATAACATTTCACTTGCAATAATTATTCAAGTTTTTTAAGTCTTCTTCATTTTTAGATCAAAAGAGGACCAAATAATACAAAACTTGAGCAATTCATTAGATGAAACTGCATCAGTATCACCTAGATGAGGATGTGATGAATAAGTATATAGAGAAGAGATCAATGGAAAAGAATATCAGCAGAAGCAAGGTGAAGTAACAATGCCCAGGGATCCTGTTGATGAGGCTGATCCCTCGAAGAAAAGAAAGGTTTCCCCCACAAAACCCACCTCAGGGAAAAATCTAGAGAGAGAAAAATCACGATGCGAACCATGATCACGGTCGATGACTTTCAATTCATCATCGAAGCTATAGCATATGCCTCACAGGATGTCTTGCAGAAACATGAAGCCAAGCAAGAAGAGATGTACGAAATAATCGAGGTTGAACTCAGAGGGGTACAACAAGCCCTTCAATCTAGCTACGCAGTATCCACTACGCCCCCGCCAGCAGAAGCACCGGAGTTGGGAGATTATCCTACCCAACTCTGCAGACTCGCTGATGTGACTGAAGCTCACTTTCTTCATGCATAGGAAGAAACAAAACAAGCCACAGAGGACCTAAAGCAAGTGCAAAAAGTAGTCGTAGAGCAATGCCGAGTTGCGCAGCAGGAGAAGGTTTCTCTCCAAACAAAGTTTGAAGAGGAGAAAACAAAAATCTAGCAAGAGAAAGAGCAGTTTCTCACAGAGCATCTCAGAGTCAAAGAAGCAGTCAACAGATCACTTCTCTTTGTGATAGGCTTAAAGAAAAAAGCGGAAGAACCAGTAGAGAATCAAGTAGTGCATCTTGCAGAAGCTATCCAACAGCTTCAATAGATAATCATAGATCTGAATATATGAGCAGTTCCTAGCACTCCGCATGATGTACGAGATCAAAGAGAAGCAATTACTCGAAGCACATTTGAGAGAATCAAGGCCCTCACCATGGAATGAAAAAAACTTAGTGATCGCAGTGCCTAGACTTATGAGCGACTCACTGAGGATCCTGAATTGAAGGCACTGGAGTCATAGCTCCAGGAGGCAAAGAAACAAGCATAAAAAGTATAGGCACAGTTGAATCGTCTGTCAGTTGTCGAGAGGATGAAGTGATCCCAAGACAAACGCACTTCTCAACAAAAGTTGCACACCATTCAAAGAAAAGTCATGGAAGTGACTCAGAGGCTCCAACCAATACAGGATGAAGCTTGCCAATTGCTTGTGGAGATTGAAGGCCGAGGAGTAGAACTGGAGCAAGTCGTCAATGCAACTAAACAACCCTTAGAGGAACCTGTCAACAAATAAGTTATCCAAGATTTCATCGAGAAGGAGGCCTTGGCACAAAAACAGGTTGAAGCAGCTCGAGCCAAGCTCGAGGCTTTTGAGGTAGAGTTACCCAGATCAGAGTGACTCGGGATGAGTCACATGTGAGTGTTGGGGGCATGTTGGCCCTTGGCCAAGTTTTGAGGATCCTTGGTCATGTTTGACTTATTTTGGGACTTCGACATGCTATCAAAGGCAGAGCGCATGTCGAAGCAGAGATCGCGGGATGTCGGCCCATGGGTTTACCTATGTTTAGGCCCATTTTTTAATGTATAAATAGAAATCTAGGCGATGTAAGAAGAGGTCGGTGTGCTAAGTGAAAAGAGATGTGGTGCTAAGTGCTATATTGTGCTAAGCACAAGTGATGCAAGTGGTTGGATCTATGTGGCTGAGTTTTCTTTGTGCATATTGTGTGCATGAGAACTTGCAGAGATAAGTGCAAGCGATTATAAGAATGACTTTGTGTTGTGATAGAAATCGAGGAAGGAGGATCTAGAGAAGTGTGCGTAGATCTCCTGTCCTCTGCGGAGTGAGATCTCATGGCTCCTTGCATGTAGAATATTGGCAGAAGGTAATAAAAGAGAAGAAGAGTTGGTGGACATAGCCCCAGGCTGGGGGTGAACCACGCATATCCTGTGTTGTGGTTTCTTTTTTCTTTATGGTTGTTCTCTTGTTTATGTGATTAATTGCTTAGTGCATTGATAGATGCTTAGAAGAACCTAATATGATAGCTTAGTGATGAATAATATGAATGAATGCTAGATCTAATCTATGTTGATGTGATTATTGCTTGAATATTTCGGATCTCTGTGAATACTGCACTGCTTTGTTATTAGGGTTTATTTGCACTATGAATTAAGTCTTAATATTAATGAACTATAACTGCTAAGTGCTATATTAAGGTGTTGTAATCACAGATCAATGTCCCAGCTAAGGTTGTAGACACTGGAGTCCTGTAACCACCCCTGCCTCTACCTCAAGTGAGACTTCATCTGCTTCGTACGTGTTGCCAAAAGGGTCAGTAGTTAGGTTTTTGTTGGTGCGCTCTTGGGTGTTTAACCCTAGGTCTGCCCCTGTGCCAACAGAGCGATGAGAAAAAATTATTGGGTCCCAAGGATAAGGGAGTTCTAGGTGCTATAACTCTCTGATATACATGTGGGGTCCAATAATAGTACTCGGCCCAATATCTCAAGACACTAACTAAGGAGGCTCAACCATGCCCTTAGTTTTACTACCCAATTACCTAGGTACTAGAGAGTGGTCTCCTCAAATTTTTCTCTTAGTGTGCTATAGAAAAAACATGGTCGAATAACTTACCTAAGGTTGGTTTCAAGTATATATATGGGATTTCTTATATACCCAAAGGTACGTGGAAGTGATATTTCCTCTACATGAACTGTATAATGTGGTACTTATCAAAGGGGTACCGTAAGGGGTTACTGGGGTTTCTGTAAGATTCCCAATTAAATTGATGAAGAAGTCTGCATATCTTCTTTGGGAAATTTCGTCAAACAATTAGATGACTGACTTAGTTTTCTTGACTAATGGTCTCTTCTGGCTGTGCCAACTTCATGGAAGGTTTTTGTAGTATTTAGGGAGTCATTTGAAGAGGTTTCTACCTCCTTATAAATTCATCAAGGCCTGATGTTATATCTATATGAGTTTTGGTATGTTTATATTAGCATTTCTCATTGAATCATTATGTCAAACAGTTTGGGAACATTGGTTGTAGTGTGCATTTGTATGTGATTTGGAATGGTTTATTTGTTTATAATAGACACATACATCATGGAAATGTGGAGATTAACATAGAAATGATTACCAAATAAATTCTCAAGAAATTACTAGAGATATACCTCTCAAATTCCTTGGCTTATTTAAATACTATAGGATGAATGCCAAGGTAATAAACAACATTGTATACCATAAATTGACACTATATACCATATGCTTGTTGCTGATTTTATGACTATTATGGCTCTAATAGACACACATATGCACCAATAATAACCCCCTGAGAGTGTCGACGAACTGGCAGCCCAAATTGAAGAAGATATCACCCAATTCGAGACTTCCAATGACCAATAAATCGCCAATGACCAATAAATCACCCCCTAACAATGCTTACACCCTGTTGTATATAATGTTTCAGATATGAATAAAATATCAACTAATTCACTTCCAAGATGGATATCAGATATGTAATGTTTTTTATTGCAGCAAATGGGTTAATGAAGATGCCTCCAAAATATTCTAGGCTCTTGTTGTGACAACTCCACGATTTTACCAATAGGAAGCTAATAAACTTAATCACTGGTGGATTCTTCCTTCATAAGTCACACCCCCAAATGGTAGATAAAATACAACTGCTGTAATAAACCCTTTTTGATACTGAAAATAATGGTTGGAGGTGACAAATAGGGTCACCCTGCATAAGATAATTCTCTCCCCTTGAAATAGATACGATTCACCAAGATTTGGATGAGGTTTCCACTCATAAATTCTCCCAACTATTTGGTAATTCTCCCTTCTTCAGTGCCATCCGACCTAGCAATATTTCCCCTTAATTTGATGGTATTCCTCACCATGAAATTCACCCCAATGACATTATTTGAACTCCATGCAATGGAAGCTCCAAGATCCATGCAATAAACTCTCTGAAGATGAATGTTGAACCTGTAAAATTATTGGCTAGAGTGAGATCTCCCCCACTGAAACCAATCCTCTAACTAGAGTGGGTCTTTCACCATTGAAGTTAGATCCAAAAACTAGGGTTGATCTCCAACCCTAAGTCTCCAAGATCCTTGATCTCTCCAAACTCAACTCAAAAACATAACAAGCTTAATGAGAGAGATCCCCCCTCATCTCCTTTTATAATCCTTTCATGAGAATCACTTAAAATTATTAAAGTGACTTCTAAGGTTATTTCCCAATTAATTAAAAAGTCACTTAATAACCTTTTATTTTAATTACCTAATGCAACTTTAGACTTTATCTTTAATAATTCGATGACATCAAATAATCTCCATAATATCCTCTTCCCCACTGATTATAACCTACATGTAGAGTTTATAGGATATTCCATCATCCTCCTTGGAGTCATTTGGAAAGGGACATTACAGTCCTCCCTTCCCAAATTTTCTTGTGCTCAAGCAATTGCTGACCAAGGCTCTGCCTGATGCGGATCTCACTCCATGTCACATCCTCCATGAGCCTGTCTCATGTTATGAACCTATGCCCCAAGTATTTTATCGATGATCTAACTCCCCCTGTGGTAACCTCTATTGGTATGTTCCCTACCATGAATGTGCACACACTATTTGTGATTGAATGTCTCCCTGGATGAACTGTACCTTATGCCCATTGTCTCTACTTGGATATCCCCTCATAAGACTTTTTCCTCGTCAATGGATGCGACTCTCTAACTGTTATGCTATGCATACCACAATGTCCCAACATCATCTCCATCTGTTGTGTTGAAGCAACCTTAGGAGCATTAATGGTCATGCCCCTTAGAACTACCCTTTTTCCTTCGAAAATATTGAACTCCATATTCATTTTTTGGTGGTCACGAGATATCATCCCTAATGCACTGAGCCACTATACTCCCAAGATGATATCTGTTTCCTTCAAGTCCAACACAAAAAAGGTGTTTGTCACAGTATGGTTTCCCATGGACAACTGTAGGTGTTGAACCTGCTGTGTGCATGCCATATTATGTCTACCGATCACCAACACTGTAAAATATCCAATATTAATTGTATGTAAACCCATCTTCCTGACTAATTCCGAGTCAATGAAGTTGTGGATCGCCCCATTATCAATCAAGATCACAAATTGTTGTCCTTGTACTCCTCCCTTAATCCTGAATGTATGAAAATTAAGAATGCTCGGTAGGGAGGTGATAGTCATTCCCTTAGCCTCTCTATGAGGTCTCTCCTCATCATTGTTGCACATTGTACCATGAGTCTATCCTACTCTCCTATCTCCATCACTGTCCAAATTTACATGATCATCCTCCAAACACATGTGACCTAGCTTCCAAGACTGTCTACATCTGTAACAAAGACCCTTTCGTCTCAAATCCCTTCAAGTCTCTCTGTCTAACCGGTCTCTCCCATACCTTTTTGTCTGTAAGGGCCTTTTGTCTATGCTCTATTGAGGTGAAAAAATTCTACTTGTACCCTGATCTATGTGTAATGCATTATCCATGACATGTTCCTTCCTCCAAGATCTATCTAAGCTCATGTCTAATCCTCTGAAAGTGGAAGCTTCCATCCTCCTTTCCTCACGCCTTGAGCCATAGATTTGAAGTCCTTCGTTGCACCTCCAGGGCCCAAGCCTGTGCTTGATGACACAATAATATTCCAATTACATGGCTCTGTGGAGATCATCACTCAAGACCTCATACTCTCTCTAATACTTCTCAAATATATCTCGGCTCTGCCTTGCAATTCCTTGGCACATCTAGAAAATTCAACATAGTTGGCCTAAGTGTAATCCTGCTGATAAAGTACATGTGTGCCTGTGCCACCTCAAATCTATTTTCATTCACTATCTGGTACATGTCTCCACTATGTGAAGCACTCACACCATCATCTCTCCTACCTCCCCCAATCATGACAGGTGTCCTTGGATATTGGTGGTCAACCCTGCTCTCTCCACCATCATCCATGTTGTTGTGACTGTGAGTGTAGTCCTCAATGTCTATTCTCTGCTACAAGGGAGTAGAACACTCTTCACTAGGAGATCCCTAACCCACCAAGTATGCATCATTCCTATCCTCCAGTGCGTCCCTCTGCATATCACCGTATGACTCTTCATGCTCCTTCTCACTATTGCTCACTAATGTAGTCCCCAATATGCCACTATCAACCACTTTGCCTCCTGGTAACATCCTCTGATAGTGAATACTACCTACCACTGTAAATATGGTAAATATTGTAACCCTGGATGTCACTCTGTGTCTCAGCTGTAACATTGTATCATTCAATCCTTGAATTTCAACTAGCTCTGGACACTGAATGGATGTGTCCCCATATGCATCATCTCCATTATCTACGAGTGGACACTCAAATGTCTCATCGTGAGTTATCGATGAGCTCTATAAAGGTAGTGTCTCCTGCGACTCCTGTGCATCAATAACCTCGGCGTCAGTTCCCCTTGCAACCATCTGTGAGTCTAGACACTCTTCATGATCACCCATCATTTGAGGCTCCTCCAACTCATGAAGCTCCTCCATCAAACTGTCCACATCACTTATGTCCTCCAGAGATAAGGTCGATATGTATGATTGGGCATCCTATGGAGTGAGTGGAAGAGATACCTGACTCAACTCCACACGAAGCTGCTCCACCCATGACTCTGATTTTTGAAGGGCCCTATGTGCACTCTTCAAGGAATCATGTGTGCTCATAAACTCATAGGAAAATCTATCCACCTCATCCTATTTCTCCTTTAACGACCATGGTACATATCACCAATCGCTAGAAGATAATCTCTATCCATAAGGAGATGTTGGTAGTTGGATCTCATCATGGTCATTGCCTCTCTGAGTATCTGAAATTCCGTAGTTGAAAACTCTCCTCCCAAACCATTATGTGTCACTGTGGCTCTCCAAAAATACTCTGCCACCAATGCATGTGTATCATCAAGGTGCCTCATGGTGGCCATGATCATATCCTCTCTAGCCTTCAACTGCCCTGCCAAAGAATGTGATTCACATGAGCCAACATCTTTACATGGCGGCCATACCAAATCACTAATACTTCTCATGGGGTCACATGTAGAAACCTCGTCAACATAATCACCAAAATCCGTTGCACTACTTTGATCATCACCCATATGCATATCTTGTAAGGTGAGTCCCTGCTCCAAAGGTGATTCATCCTATGTCATTGCTCCATTTCTCCTAGGTGTATCCACACCCGAATCATCATGTGGTGAAGATGCTATCTCCTCCTCCTGATATGACTTGCTAGCAAATTGTCCATCATATGTGTTGGTGTATTAACCCTCATTGGAAAATTCTAGTGGTGTATTAAGGCATGTTGTATGGTCATCTTTATTACACATATCTTCAACATGATTGGATGCATGCACCTCCAAATAATCCACCTCATCATCAACCTTCCTAACCTTGGATGTTTTGTCCTTCTTCCCTACTGATAATTGTAGTCCCTTCTAGATAGGGTGCTCCAAAAAATTCATCATGTTTTTTTATATTCAAGCATAAGTGGAATCTTTTTTTCTCCAAGTTCTCCATTGGTCATCATGTTGAATCCCCACTCACTGTTTAATTAGAGTACTATGAATGTTGGTCACTTAATTGTGGCAATCTGAAATATTTATGCACATTGAATTCCCCACACTTGTTGTTGTATCTCCCATTGCTTCTTTGCAATCCCTTTTAAAATGTGCATGTTGTTTCCCTTCAAAACCTCACAGCTGTTGAGGACCATGCTCTGACACCACTGTAAGATTCCCAATTAAATTGATGAAGAAGTCTGCATATCTTCTTTGGGAAATTTCGTCAAACAGTTAGATGACTGACTTAGTTTCCTTTCCTAATGGTCTCTGCTAGTTGTGCCGACTTCATGGAAGGTTTCTATAATGTTTAGGGAGTCATTTGAAGAGGTTCCTACCTCCTTATAACTTCATCAAAGTCCGTTGTTATATCTATATGATTTCTAGTATGTTTATATTAACATTTCTCATTGAATCATTATGTCAAATAGTTTGGGCACATTGGTTGTAGTGTGCATTTGTATGTATTTCAGAATGGTTTATTTTTTTATAATAGCAACATACATCATGAAAATGCAGAGGATAACATAGAAATGAACACCAAATAAATTCTCAAGAAATTACAACAGATATACCTTTAAAATTCCTTCGCTTATTTAAATATTATAGGATGAATGCCAAGGTAAAAACCAACATTGTATACCATATGTTTGTTGCTGATTTTATGACTATTATGGCTCTGGTAGACACACATCTGCACCAGTAATCACTCCCTAAGATTTCCCATGAACTGACATCCAAAAGTGAATAATATCTCACCCAATTCGAGACTTCCAATGACCAAGAAATAACCCCTTAACTATGCTTGCGCCCTGTTGTATATAATGTTTCAGATCTGAATAAAATATCAACTAATTTACTTCCCAGATGGATATCAGCTCTGTAATGTTGTTGATTTCAGCCAATGGTTGTTGATTTCAGCCAATGGGTCAATTAATATGCCTCCAAAATATTATAGGTTCTTGTTGTGACAGCTCCACGATATTACCAATAGAGGAAGCTAATAAACTTAACCACTGGTGGACTCCTCCTTCATAAGTCGCACCCCCAAATGGAAGATAAAATAAAACCTCTATAATAAACCTTTTTTTATACTAAAAATAATGGTTGGAGGTGACAAATAGGGTCACCCTTCATAAGATAACTCTCTCCCCTCACAATAGCTATGATTCACCAAGATTTAGATGAGGTTTCCACTTATAAATTCACCCAACTATTTGGGAATTCGCCCTTCTTCAGTGCCATCCGACCTAGAAATATTTCCCCTTAATTTGATGGTATTCATCACCATGAAATTCTCCCCACATTATTTGAACTCCATGCAATGGAAGCTCCAAGATCCCTGCAAGAAACCCTCTGAAGATGAATGTTGAACCTGTAAAATTATTGGCTAGAGTGAGATCTCCCCCACTGAAACCAATCTTCTAACTAGAGTGGGTCTTTCACCACTGAATCTAGATCCAAAAACTATGGTTAATCTCCAACCCTAAGTCTCCAATCTCCTTGAGCTCTCCAAACTCAACTCAAAAACATAATAATCTTAATGAGAGAGATACCCCCTCATCTCCTTTTATAAGCCTTTCATAGAATCACTTAAAATTATTAAAGTGACTTCTAAGGTTAATTCCCAATTAATTAAAAAGTTACTTAATAACCTTTTATTTTAATTACCTAATGCCACTTTATAATTTATCTTTAATAAGTCAATGACATCAAATAATATCCATAATCTCCCCTTCCCCATTGATTATAACCTATGGGGAGAGTTTATAGGCTATTCCATCATCCTCCTTGGAGTCATTTGGAAAGGGAAATTACAGTTTCTAACCAGGTGAAACAATGTGTTACCAGCCATGTGTATTTCCTATGTGTAATATTCCCCAACAACCATTTTACCAACTTAACGATATATCCTATTTTATTTAAATATGACAGAACATGTCTCTAAAAAAAATTAAAAAAATGAGCTTGCTAACCACGAAAAAAAGATTTTAAAATCACAATAAAATAATTTATGAAAAACCCTAACTTCCACAAGTTATATATAATAAAATATAATGATTCAAAATCTAAAACATTTCCCACATGTACCTCACTCTATCAAATCATAATTTTCAAAATTTCATAGTTTGAAACTTCACTGAAAAAAGTTACAATGAAAATTCCAAGATAATTGATTTAAGGATTAGTGAAAAACCTCTTCTTCCATGGACTATATCTCTGAAATTATAGTGAAACAGAACCAAAATTTTTGTCCACCTATACTATGACATTCTCCTCAGTCTCCAAAAAATTTCACTATTTGAAACTTTCCAGAAAAGAAGTTATAGCAAAAATTCCAATATGACTCGTTTAAAACTGATTTCATGATGAGTCACAAACTCTATATTCCATAGGAAATATCTCCAAAATTGTAATGAACCAGAACCTGAAATTGTTACTAGATGCACTTTGATATGTCACCTGAGTAACATCAAAAAATTTTAATCTAAAGCACCCCCAAAAAAAATTTATATCAAAAATTCCAAAATGACTTACTTGAAGTAGAAAAACCCTAGGATTGGTGCTCTAATACCAAATGTTATGAACCAAGTGCGTTGAAAATGATAAAAAAGTCAATTAATACAGTCCAATTCGAGGGGAAACCTCCTTTTACAGTATGTCCAATTCACAATACAATACATTATGACCCTAAGACTAGGTCTTCTTGGTATATATAGGAGACAAAGGGTACATTGAAAGGTTCTAGCCAACTTATTAATATAACACTAGAAATTTAATAACTCAATATATAGGGATTAATAAAAGGACTTATACTTAACATGGGGCTTTATATATGGCTTAATAAGTTCATTTATGACTCTCACATACCATCTTTTACTCATGCCAAGAGAGAAAAAAACTCGAATGGAAAAAGAGGAGTTGTTTTTAGGGAAGCAGAGAGAAGAGAAAAATGAGTCTTTTCTAAGAAAGACAGTTTTTTTTTTTTCTAAAAAAAGAGAGCTTCCTTACTATGGTACTAAATAGATCATGAAATAAATCCATTAGAACCTTGGGAAGAAGAGGATAAGAGATTAAACCATAGAGAATATGAAGGAAGGAATGTTGTGCAACATTAGAGGCCAAGTTGAGTTGAAAGACAACCTTGTTATTATAAGAGAAAGATGACCATAAAATTATCCAAGAACCAAGAAAATGCTAATGGAGTTCAATCTAAAAATAGATGGTAGTTGGAATTTCTATGCACACACTGAAGAGCACAAGAGGGAAGAAAAATTTTGAGAGATTTTTTTAGCAGAGAAGGGAGTTCCTTCTTTGTGTTGGGTGGGGTAGGTATTGTGAGTGCCAAAGCTAGTTTGATTGAGATATTGGTAAAATTAATAAACACTGTGGTTGCTTGGTTCATGTTTTATGATTTTGAAATGGGTAGAGTGATTTGATAGAATATTGAAATTTTCTTATTCACCTTGGTGGTCTCATAACATGACTTGGGGGTGGCATCCATAGAGGACTACCTTTGGTTGGGTGGAAAAACACTCACTCAGTGAGTTTCTTGGAATCAAACTTTTGGAAAATATAAGTACTTCTTATTTTCTTTAAATATTTCTATTATGTGATGATTGTAGTTATGATATGTATATGGTTACTCACAATGAATTTTCATGTAGGATTGATGAATAAATTAGTATGTTTTATGTATGAGGAAATATATAGGAAACAATTATGTAGTTTAATTTTTTGGTAAAATAATGGTGATGGGAATGACTTCCATATTCTAATGGATTAGTAATATAGAAATATATGACCCCTAGGAGTATGTGTAATGATTTACCAAGTGATTCCATTTGAAAATTTAAAATTTGGAATATTTTTCCTATAGGTGAATGATATGTTCCCTAGAACAATTTCTCAGTGTTTAAATTCACAATATTTAACATGCACCCTTTTGAATGAGTTGGAAGGGTTATTTGACGTAAAATACTTTCATTTCTCATCCCTCAAATAATGGTTCAATTTGGAAGATTTTCTATAGCTTTGGCAAAACCAATTCTTGAGTTTTTGGCATGCATGTAAAGTTAGGCATACGATGATTCATTTATATTAAAAGGTTTGATCCAGGTTAATGTAATTTTTTTTTGAGGGAATCCTTACATTGGAATGGACACACTTGTCAAAAATATTAAATACCTAGATCACAATTTTGTTGGATAAATTTCTATTTTTAGCACACTAGTTCAATGGGAGTTCACTCACTAGTTCTATTTTAGACTTTCTATTTAGACCATCACTATTATGCATGCATGAATTCCTAAGGAAAGATAATTGATTGATTTATTTTTTTAATTATGGAATTTTCTTACCTATATATGAGTCTATTCCACTCATTCATTGTATCAATCATTCATTCGTTAATCAACTCACTGGAGTAGTGTGAATATATTTTCTCATTCTTCCATATTGAATCTCTCTTCCTTTCTTGATAAGATTAGTTTGTACTTACTTTTGCTAGATACCCTGTGAAATTTTTGATGAAACATTGACATGGTATCATAGATGTGTTGCTTGTAGCAAGCCAGACAAGCCAGAGAATGAGGAAAATCAGAGTTTCGACAAGAAAAATCCATGTAACAAATCATGGTCGCACTGTCTCTTTGTTGAAAAGCGCGACCATTTGAAAGGGTCACACCTTCTCCTTGTCAAAAGGAGTGACCATCAAACCCTAGGAAACTATCAGAGGGTGACCAGTTGCTCCCAATACACTAGCACAATGCGACCATTAGGGTATGGTTGCTCTGTCTCTTAAGGAAGGGATTGACCACCTCTTAAAGTGCCCCTTTTTGCAGTGATTTCTCCCAAAATATTAATTTTTTGAGGAAATAGATCGTGTGATAAGTAAATAAACCCATTATGCAATTGGGTTTTCAACCATTTGGAGAAATTCCACACTATTTTCTCAGAAAGGAAGTTGGAAGATCTCCTCTTGAAACTGATATGAATTTTCCATCTGTAAGTGCCTTTTCTGTAGTAATTTATCAGTTTTTCAATTGCAGGTTCAGACTAAATTTTAGGGGTTCTTAGACTCAGTTGGGAGAGAATCATTCTAATGGAGGAAAAATATGTAGTTGTATTGACCCTTCAAAGTCTGAATCTAAAACTTGTCAAAGAAGTTAGCAAACTTTGAGATGAACAAGAGAGATCCAATATTTGTCTTCAAAAAATGTGTACCTATTTTTATAGGGATTATGGACTCATTGGGAGTCTAATGGAGGATCAAAAATCTCAAGTTGATACTTGGACCACCTGCATTAATGAGATGGAGGATAAATTCACTCTTCTCAATGAGTATTTTTTGGTTGATTTAAAAGAGAAGGAAGATATTATTGCTTGTTTGCATAAATATTTGCAATAATCTCTTGCTTCTAATGCCACTTCTACATTTATAAGAACTATTGAGTTTCCTTCACCAAACTTTGAGTTGTACACTCATAGTTTTGGTTCAAAATTGATGCATAATATGGGATACATTGGTGGTGGCCTTGGTATGAATGGACAGGGGATTGTACATCCCATTCAACATGTGATCAGACCCGTAAAATCCATACTTGGTTTTGTTGGGAATTCATCCCCAGTAGCAATTTGTCTCAATATTCCATCCATTAAGACTCAATTTGTTCAATCACAAGAGTCCATAACACAAGATGACTCTTCTATTGTTGAGTTGCAACAACCACCACCTACATCTCTTATTGATACAGCTTCAGATATTTCACAACCGGATTTGACACCAACTTCAACATTAGAGTTGCCATTATTAGACTCTTTAGCACTAGAATTATAGTTTTTGGAAGCAACACACTCTTCAACAACATATTCATGGTCTACATCCTCCACATATCGAAATCCTTGACATCATAATTGGAGACAATGTTGTCTTCCTTTCAGGCATCCACAACCCTTTTTCAGATCCTCTTCTTTCAAATAATTGATGAAGAGGCATATAAATCAACATATTCACAAGGTACCAACTCCGAGGATTGTTTTTGGTTGGCTTGATGATTGGTCATGACCACATTTGAGAAACTATTTAAGGACATCTTACATATTTGTTTCATCCATGATACATAGGAACCATTCTTATTTCTCTTGAATTAACTGATTATGTCGCCTTTACAGTTCCATTCACCACTATTTTGATGACTTTTATGGTGTTTGCTTCTATTCTTTGGAAGCACTCTGACTAGCCCGACCATCTTGGTGTAATCTAGAGTGTTAATGTTTGGAGAGATATGATTGTTGTCAACTAGTATCAACTACAACATTTCAAATTCAACACACTCATTGAAGCAGATTATGATATGTCATCATCCGATCATGCTTCATTGACTTGTCAATTTTTATTGGTTTTGGAGATTGTATACCTACCACATGGTGGATCTCATCTATTATTTTCTTCTTTTGATGCATTTTCTTTTGAGGGGTGGTTTTGTTCCCACATGGTTTTCCCTCTTTCCTCATTTTCATTCAGTGTTCATTAGTTGCATTGTACATGAGTACCTAATATGGCCTAGTAGCCAGGACTCATTTTTACTCCATAGTGATGTTTAGGGGAGGTGTTGGAGAAATTTCTATTTTCGACACACTAGTTCAGTGGGAGTTAACTGACTAGTTCTATTTTAGGCTTTCTATTTAGACCATCACTATTATGCATGCATGCATTCCTAAGGAAAGGTAGATGCTTGATTGATTTTCTTAATTATGGAATGTTCCTACCTATATATTAGTGTATTCCACTCATTCATTGTATCAATGATTCATTCATTGATCAACTCATTGGAGTAGTGTGAACATATTTTCTCATTCTTCCATATTGAATCTCTCTTCCTTTCTTGATAAGATTTATTTGTACTTTCTTTAGCTAGATCTCATGTGTAGGTTTCGATGAAACATTGACAAATTTAAGAGATATAGCCTATTTATCAGACCTATGGAATTTGCTATAGAATGCTTGTAGTTGTTGTACACAACGATTTGTATATAAATAAAAATTAGTGATTTGGGTCAATGTGATTTTGGTATATGGTAACCTAACATTGATATGGGCACATCTATTACAAATTGCAATTACCTAGATTGTAGTTTAAGATATATAGGATTTTTATCAGACCTATAGAATTTGCTATGGAATGCCTGTAGCTATTGTATACAATGATTTTTCTATAAATAAAACTTAGTGATATGGGTCACCATGATTTTTGCAGAAGATAAATTGTACATTAATATGGGAACACCCACAAAAAATATCAAATACCCAAATTGCAATTTTAGAGATATAAATTGTTTATTAGATATGTAACAGTTGCTATATATTGCTTGTTGTAGTTTCTATAGATCTCCTATACTAGTTTTTTTGGATCACCTACAGATGTCGTTTTAAATTTTATAGTGGTTGCAAATCATCCTTGAGGGTGAATAATCCCTGTAATCATGAGATTTAGTGTGGTTATTGAGTTGAGTCTATTTGATACACTTATGAGATGGGTTTGCTATGTGAAATATGTTAGAAAATTGGCTTAGGTTGATGGAAAATTGGCATGGATTTTTGGTTGTCATTGATGTCAACCATTGGAGAGTGATATTGTAGATTGATGTCAACCCTTGGAGAAACTTCGGTAACGAATTCCGATAGCACAAAGGTTTGGGTAATGGACCCAAGTTTGTTTGATGGATAACGGTATGAGTTTTGATATATTTTCAGATAAGACTATTCCATATGGATAGTACATGTCATGCCATTTCCGATGGTATGTGGAATGTCACATAACTCCTCACGGTTAGAGAGTTATGGCCATGTGAAGTTGGAGAAAGGTTTGGATAATGGACTCAAGTTTGTTTGATGGATAATGGTATAATTTTTGATATATTTGTAGGTAATCATATTCTAGATGTATAGTACATGTCATCCCATTTCCGGTGGTATGTGGAACGTCACATCTCCTCGTGGTTAGACAGTTATGACCATGTGAAGTTGGAGAACCCTCATGAGTCATCTAGAAGCCCCAAAAGGTGAAAGTAGTCAAAGTGGTTTAAAATATTTTAGAAGGTAAATAATAAAGTGAAGTGATGATTGTACTATAATTCAAAGTGAATACAAAATAAATTATTTAAATAATAAAGCTAATGGAGAAATTACTAAGTGGTTAGAAGTGGGTTAGACCTAAAATAAGGAAAGTGGTTTAAGATGGTTAGAAGGTAACCCCTTGAGGTAAAGAGAAGTGATGAGTGTATTATAAGTCAAAGTGGATACAAAATAAATTATTTAAATAATAAATTTAATGGAGAAATTACTAATTGGACAAGTGGGTAGAAGTGGGTTAACCCTAAAATAAGGAAAGTGGGTTAAGATGGTTAAAAGGTAACCCCTTGAGGAAGCTACATGAAAGTATAAATAAGAGGAAAGGCTTTCTAATTTTAATCACACTTGAGAATAATGAATATCTACAGGTGAATGAGGTAACCAAAGGATATATAAGCCTAATTTCAGAGGAAAGGTGAAGTAAATAAGGCTGAAATTCAAGGGAGGATAAATTCTTTTGATGATACTTTCTAAGGTATGTTATTTGCAGGTCATCTCACCATTTTCACAATATATTTTTTTATAAAATGATTTAGACCATGAAATTGGGAGGTCGTTGAGGAAACATATCCAAGTAGTTGTGGTACAAATTTCATCTTGTGGGTCATTGTATTTTTGAAGTTACACTCCGTGGAAAATAGGGTTTGTGGCTAGTCTTGAAACTAGTCTAAAACATATGTTTCAAGTAAAAACGTCATAACTTCTTCATAACAGATACAAATTTAGTAATACCAAATGTGTTGGTTAGATTACAGTCTTTAGTATTAT
>ML782285.1:178977-211935 GCA_009831015.1 Picea engelmannii
TCTATTACAGAGTTACAAATCAGATTTGGATGATGAAATTGATAATGTCTTTTGGTTGAGGTACATGTTGGGTACATGGTTGAGACAAGTAGTTGATGAGTTGGCACATACATGAGGTGTATATTTGATGATGTTGGTACATATTGATGAGTCATAGTTGATTAGTAGTTGATACACAATTGGTACATACTTGGTACATGGTTGGATGCACTTGTTTATGGTACAAGCTGATTACAAGTTGTTTGGTATAGTTTGGTGCATGATTGATGCACTTGTTTATGGTACAGGTTGATTACAGGTTGAGGTACAGGTTGATGCATGGTTGATGCATGGTTCCTGTTATTTGTACAGGTTGTTTGGTGCATCTTGATTGGTATAGGTTTACAACAGTATATCTCATAGTGATAGTGTGACAATGGTTCCATCATTCTACTTCTACGTCAGGGTGGTTGGATGGGACAAGGACAAGTGGTTGGAGCAGGAGAACATATGGGGTTGTAGCCTCCTTCTAGTTGTAGCCAGAGAATTAGGGACTTGGAGATTCCATTAGGTTGTAGCCTGAGAAACTAGGGGGTTGGAGCCTCCAACTAGTTGCAGCTGGAAAACAAAGGAAGTTCATGCTTCGAATGAATGTAATTCTTAAAGACATATAAGAAAAAACATTTTGTGGTTTTCGCCCGCTTTGGGTTTCCATGTAAAACACTGGTGTATTGTGTATGTGTTTGATTTCTCATTTGTTCATTGTTTATTTACTTTGAAAATATTGGATGATAATGCTAAATTGATATAACACTTTCATTTTATGGTGAAAAGGGATTAAATTTCTCTATTACTGATTCACTCCCTCTCACTAGTCCAACAATGTTCTCATGCTACAACCTGAGGGAAGCTCCAACTCACCAATTCTCTGGCTACAACCCCCTATGTTCTTTGGCTACAACTGGAAGGTGGCTACAACCACCTGTCCTTGCCCTGTCCAACCACCCCGATGTAGAAGTAGAATGATGGAACCATTGTCACACTATCACTGTGAGATATACTGTTGTAAACCTGTACCAATCAACCTACACCAAACAACTTGTACCAATAACCTGAACCATGCATCAACCATGCATCAACATGTACCTCAACCTGTAATCAACATGTACCATAAACAAGTGCATCAACCATGAACCAACCTATAATAATCATGTACCATCTATGACTCATCAAGATGTATCAACACCATCAACTATACACCTCATGTATGTGCCAACTCATCAACTATTTGTCTCAACCATGTACTCAACATATACCTCAACCAAAATCCATCATCAATTTCATCATCTAAATATGATTTGTAACTCTATAATATACCTGGTTTATATGACCACATACCTTCAAATCGTCCTTAACTTTAACAACAAGAGACTAGCATTTTCATCAAACTTTACTTTAGTCTCACATGACTAGTTTTGGATTAGTCAACAACCCTAACTTGAAATAATCATAACTATGTACCTGTAATGAATAATATTTCAAAATAGTACACAATGTTCTTCAGTGTGTTTTATGCAATTCCTCCAGGTGTCACTACTTGGAACCTCTCAGAAAAGGAGTTATAGAAAAAATGGCATACCTTGTTGAATTTTGGCTTATTCTAGAGAGCGAACTTGTAGAGCGTTCCCTGCACAAAATATTTGTTGCATGGATCTGAAAATTATACAAAGAATACTACAAAATTTACTCTAACCAACACATTTGGTCTTACTGAATTTGGATATGTTATGAATAAGTTATGACGTTTTTACCCGAAACACATGTTTTAGACTAGTTCCAGGACTAGCCACAAACCATATTTCCCACGGAGTGTAACTCCAAAAATAAAAAGACCCACAAGCTTAAATTTATGCCAAATCTACTTGGATATGTTTCCTCAATGGCCTCCCAATTTCATGGTATGAATCATTCTATAAAAAAAATTATTGCGAAAATGGTGAGATGACCTGTAAATAACATACCTTAGAAAGCATCATCAAAAGAATTTATCCTCCCTTGAATTTCAGCCTTCTTTACTTCACCTTCCCTCTGAAATTCGGCTTAGATATCCTTTGGTTACCTTAGTCACCTGCAGATATTCAATATGCTCAAGTGTGATTAAAATTAGAGAGCCTTGCCTCTTATTTATGATAAATTTGGTAGCATTGACGATCATTCTCCAATGAGAGGCCATATGGGCCACCTTGAGGCTAGTTAGGGAGATTTACAGAATCAACCAGTCTTGTGAGGTATTGAAAAAATATAGGGGGAACGTACAACCTCTGTGAGTCGAACAAAAATTTAGGACGAATGAGATGTTATGTGAGTCTAATGCAAAAGTCAGGGGGAATGTACAACCTGTGTGAGCATAGACAGTCTAGTGAAAAAGTAAGGGGGAACGTACAACCTCTCTGAGCATAGATAGACTAGTGAAAAATTCAGGGGGAACGTACAACCTCTGTGAGCCTAGTCAAACCTTGTGAGCCATGACAAAAAGTCAAGGTATCTAGCAAAAGTTAGGTTGAATATAAAATTCCTATGAGCTAGAAACAAACAATATTCCTAATATTGCAAATGATATAAATGTATTGATCTAGTGTGTTGGCACGTGTAACATTATTCACCATGAAGAGAATTTCCAATTGCCTTGTAAATAATCGATTTGTAACTGAAGTCTTAAAGTCTAGTTCTATTTTCAAACTAACGTGTAATGTTGAGTTGTAACTGAAGTCTTAAGTCTAGTTCTATTTTCGAACTAAAGTGTAATGCTGAGTTGTAACTAAAGTCTTAAGTCTAGTTCTATTTTCAAACTAAAGTGTATTGTTGAGTTGTAACTGAAGTCTCAATTCTAGTTCTATTTTTGAACTAAAGTGTAATGATGAGTTGTAACTGAAGTCTCAATTCTAGGTCTATTTTTGAACTAAATCATACCAGTATCAAGTCTAGTTCTATTTTCGAACTAAATCATACCAGTATCAAGTCTAGTTCTATTTTCGAACTAAAGTGTAATGCTGAGTTGTAACTGAAGTCTCAAGTCTAGTTCTATTTTTGAACTAAAGTATGCCAGTCTCAAGTCTAGTTCTAATTTTGAACTAAAGTATGAAGCTGAGTTATGATTAAAGCATGAAAACAAGTTACTATTTCGAGCCTCTCCTCTTCTCCTCTTCAACCTATATAAGCAGAGGTCGACCCCTCTCTTCAACACAGTTTGATATGCAAGTTAAGGGTGAAGCAATAGAGGTGCATATCAGTGATAAAGAGGTAGCATACCAAAGAAGCATATCAATGTTGTATATCAACGATAAAGGTTGCATATCAGAGGCATATATCAGGAGCATATAAGTGTTGTATATGAACAATAGAGTCAACATATCAGAGGTTTGTTTCAGCAAGGTATCTTAGGTATTTTTCAGGTTAGAGTCATCTTGGAAAGCTCTTTAAGAGCAGAACATTCATGGTGGATATTTGTAAGTGATCTTACATTATTAATGCAATAAAGGAATATCATTTTTGGGGTTTTTCTCCCTGTACAAGGTTTCCCCAGGGTATATGTGTTGTTGATGTGCATGCTTACTCATCTACATAGTTATTTCTATTCGGTTATGATTTGGCATTGTTGAAGTGTATTAAGCTGGAATCAAAGTGTTGAAGAAAATAAAAGAATTAATCTGCATAAGAAATCAAGCTCATAATTTAACATGGTATCAGAGCTTAGGGTGTGTTAAACGTGTTGAAGTGCAGTAACAGGTACACACATATCGAAGCTAGCTTGATTAATTTTTTAGTGTGAATTCCATGGCATCCTCCATGTCATTCAGGGTCGAGGATAGGCTTGAGGGAGCTGCCAACTTCAATGTGTGGAAGATCTGGATAACAAATATCTTGCAAGAGCATGATATTGAGTAGTATGTGACCACAGTGGTGGAGGAACCCACGAATAATGCGGGAAGAGAGACCTTCAGGAAGAGTCAAGCAAAGGCCAAGATAATCATCTTTGACTTAGTCAAATACAATATAATTCCTGCAATGACTTCATTGATGACTTCCAAGGACTGTATGGATACCTTGGTGAATCTATATGAGAAACAAGCTCCAAGTCAAAAGAGGACACTTAAGCACAATATTAATTATTTGAAGATGGAGAAAGGTGAATCAGTGGCATCTTTCTGTTGCAAGATAGTCCAGATCAGAGATCAACTTTTGGTCACGGGGGTGAATGTGGATGATGATGATTTAGTGAAGGACATTTTTTACAGTGTTCCTTCTTCATGGGAGACTTTCTTATCTAGTGTAAGTGGGAGAGAGATTAAACCCACATATGAGAGGTTATGACATGATTGCCTCCAGGAGGAGAGTCACACAGCCTAGGAGTGAGCCAATGAGAGAAGAGCACTCAACTTTAGCATCAAGATTCAAGGAAAAGAAGAAAGGCACATTCCAAAAAGGCTCTCAGAGGAAGCCAAACACCAAAGGTACATTCAAATGAAAGAATATTGATACATCTAATATTAAATGCTTTAGCTGTAATAAGTTGGGTCATTTTGCTAAAGATTGTTGGTTTAGAATGAAATATCCAAGGAAAGGGAAACATCATGCTTCATGATGAGGATGATGAATCCAAAAGAAAACAAAAAATTCCTTCTAGTGAGAAAGAAAATAGAAAATAATATTACTTGGTTTATGCCTTATCCAGTTCAGTTTTTACGGGGCCAAAAACTTGGTTAGTAGATAGTGGTGCATCAAAGCACATGATAGGGTACAAGGAGATCCTTACAGATTTCGAGACAAAATCTTTTGCAGAGCAGTTTGAGCTTGGGGATGAAAACTATTACAATATAGAGGAAGTAGGCTCTATCTCCTTTAGAATGGAATCTGGGGCTAGACTTCATGTTGATGAAGTATTATATGTTCCAATGCTTAGGAAGAATCTACTATCAATTGAAACCCTTGAGGAAAAGGGATATTGGGTGATCTTCAAGGACAAGAATTAACTACTATGGGCTAAAGGTAGCCACTTAAGTACAACAAAACCCATTGGAACTCGCAGTGGAGGAATGTACATCATTCCAGGACAGTCAGTTCAGGCATTGGATCATGATGCAACTAGTTCCAACGAGTTGTGGCACAAAAGACTTGGACATATTCATTACAAAACTCTTCTAGATCTATAGAACATGGTATGTGGCATGCCCTCTATTTCTCTTAGTAAAAATGAAATTTGTAAGGGATGCATGCTAGGTAAAAATATAAAGAAAACATTTCCTAGTAGTGACAACAAAGCTCAAGGCATCTTAGATCTGGTTCATTCTGATGTACGTGGTCCCATGCCATCTCCCTCACTTAGTGGTTGTTTGTATCATGTCATTTTTATTGATGATTACTCAAGAAAATGTTGGATATATTTTCTTAAATATAAAAGTGATAGTGTGACACATTTGATAAATTCAAATATTATAAATCCTTTATTGAAAAGAAGATAGGGAAACAACTCAAAATACTTAGAACAAACAATGGAGGAGAGTTTGAATCTCTTCAGTTTTAGGATTTCTGTAAGTTAGTAGGAATCAAGAGACAGTTTACCGTGCCATATAACCCTCAACAAAATGGAGTTGCAGAGAGGAAAAACATGACAATTTTTGAGGCAGCGAAAGAAATGATGTTTGACCAGTATATTCCAATTTTTTTATGGGTAGAAGCTACCTCCACTGCCGTGTATATTCAGAACATGTGTCCACATGGTATCATGAAGGACAAGACTCATGAAGAGGTCTTCTCAGGGATCAAAACTGAACTAGGGCATCTAAGGATATTTGGGTGTCCTGTGTATATTCATGTCCCTAAGGAAAAGAGGAAAAAGAAAGGGTTTTTTGTGGGGTACAGTGAGAACTCCAACACTTACAGGATTTATGTACTAGGTCAGAGGAAAATAGAGGTAATTATAGATGTGACTTTCCATGAGGAATCCACATTTAATAAATCCATAAAGCTTTAACAGGAATAAAAAACAGTTCAACCAACTCACCCTCTTCTGAAAATGAAAATGAAGAGTCAGATGATCAGAGGGAGGAACCTCATGAAGGGCCAAGTAATGATCCCCTAGAACCTGTTGAAGTGTTAGAAATAACTCTTGAAGAACCTCCAACCAAAAGGAATCTAGGGTGGCTTAAATAAATAGTACAGGAAGAAGAAAGGATAGTTGCTCCCAAAGGAAATTTCAGGGAAAGGAAGAGGCCTCATAGGTTTGGAGGCTATGTTGCACTGATGAGAAGAATTAGTGATGTTGAACCTTCTTCATTTGAAGAAGAAGATAAATTGCAAGTATGGAAGGATGCCATGCTTGAGGAATACATGTCTATTATAAAGAACGATGTTTGGGACACTGTGCTGAGGCCAAAAGACAAATCAATGGTTTCTTCCAAATGGGTCTATAAGATCAAGCATGCAACTGATGGAAGTGTGGAAAAGTTCAAAGAAATATTTGTAGCCAGAGGCTTCACTAAGAAAGAAGGAATCGACTACGAAGAGACTTTTTCCCCTGTAGCCAGGTATACCTCCATTCGGACTATTATTTCTTTAGCTCTCGTTCTTGGTTGGAAGCTACATCAGATGGATGTAAAAACAACATTCTTGAATGGAAAGATTGAACATGAAGTCTTTGTGGAACAACCATATGGTTTTTTACTGCATAACAAAGGCACTCATGTATGCAAGCTAAGGAAGGCCTTGTATGGTCTTAAGCAGGCTCCCAGAGTTTGGTATGATAGGATTGATGGATTTCTTAAAAGCCAGGGATTTCAAAAAAGTGATGTTGATGAAAATCTGTACTTCAAGGCAAGAGGTAACCAACATGTTATACTAATATTGTATGTTGATGATCTCTTTCTAACAGGAGATGAAGGGATAGTATCCTAGTGTAAGAGGGATCTAACCTCAAATTTCGAGATGAAAGACTTAGGCTTGATGCATTACTTCCTAGGATTGGAAGTATGGCAAAGACAGGGCGAGATATTTTTGGCACAAGGAAAATACACAGTGGATGTACTAAAGAGGTTTGGTATGATGGATTTTGCAAATCCATGTCTACTCTGATGATTACCAACCTAAGGAAGCTGTATAATTCTCATACATGTTCATATTTGGTGGATCCCACCATGTGTAGGCAGTTGATTGGATCATTGATGTACATGATCCACACTAGGCCAGATATATGCTATGCAATGATTGCAATGAGTCAGTTCATGAATGAACCGAGACATAAACACTGGGTGGGAGAAAAGCACATCTGGAGATATCTCAGAGGGACCATTAATTATGGTCTAAGATATACATGCAGTGGTGGTTTATTTCTGCATGGGTATGCAGATGTTGACTAGGCAGGAAGCCCTTGGATCATAAGAGTACTTCCAGATACTGCTTCAGTTTACGATCTGCTATGATATCTTGGTCAAGATGAAAGTAGGGATCCATTGCATAGAGTACAATAGAGGTTGAGTACATTGTAGCAAGTGATGCTAGCAAGGAAGCGGTATGGATAAGAAAATTGGTTTATGGGTTGTTTGGTGACAATTTCGAGACAACGATGGTTCACTGTGATAATCAAAGTTGCATAAAATTGATAGAGAACTCAGTATTTCACGACAGGTCAAAATATATTGACATGAGGTACCAGTAAATCTGAGACTTGGTCCAGAGAAAAAATGTAAAGTTATAGTACATAGCCATGAGTGAGAAGGTAGCTAATATCCTGACCAAGCCTTTGACCTCGACATAGTTTGTGCAGCTAAGAGGCAAGCCTAGTGTGGCTGAGAATGACTCCCTTGCTGAGAGGGAGTGTTAAATTTGGCAGCATTGACAATAATTCTCCAATGGGAGGCCATATGGGCCACCCTGAGGCTAGCCAGGGAGATTTAGAGAATCAACCAATATTGTGAGGTATTGACAAAAGCTAGGGGGAACATACAATCTCTGTGAGTCAAACCAAAATTCAAGACGAACGAGATGCTATGTGAGTCTAATGAAAAATTTAGGGGGAACATACAACCTCTCTGAGCATAGAAAGTCTAGTGCAAAAGTTAGGGGGAATGTACAACCTCTGTGAGCATAGACAGACTAGTACAAAAGTCAAGGGGAATGTACAACCTCTTGAGCCTAGTGAAACCTTGTGAGCCATGAGGAAAAGTCAAGGCATCTAGCAAAATTTAGATTGAATATAAAATTCCTATGAGTTAGAAACAAACAATATTCCTAATATTGCAAATGATATAAGTGTATTGATCTAGTGCGTTGGCACGTGTAACATTATCCACCATGAAGATAATTTTGAATTTCCTTGTAAAGAGTCGAGTTGTAACTGAAGTATTAAAGTCTAGTTGTATTTTTGAACTAAAGTGTAATGATGAGTTGTAGTTGAAGTCTTAAATCTAGTTCTATTTTCGAACTAAATTGTAATGCTGAGTTGTAACTGAAGTCTCAAGTCTAGTTCTATTTTCAAACTAAAGTGTAATGTTGAGTTGTAAGTGAAGTCTCAAGTCTAGTTCTATTTTCGAACTAAAATGTAATGTTGAGTTGTAACTGAAGTCTCAAGTCTAGTTCTATTTTCGAACTAAAGTATATCAGTATCAAGTCTAGTTCTAAGTTTGAACTAAAGTATGAAGCTGAGTTATGATTAAAGCATGCAAACAAATTACTATTTCAAGCCTCTCCTCTTCTCCTCTTCAACCTATATAAGTAGAGGTCGACCCCTCTCTTCAACACAGTTTGATATGAAGGTTAAGGGTGAAGCAATAGAGGCACATATCATTGATAAAGAGGCAGCATACCAAAGAAGCATATCAGTGTTGTATATCATCAATAGAGGATGCATATCTGAGGTGTATATCAACAACATATAAATGTTGTATATCAACCCTAGAGGCATCATATCAAAGGTGTATTTCAAGAAGGTATCTTAGGTCTTTTTCAGGTTAGAGTCATCTTGGCAAGATATTTAAGAAAAGAACATTCATGGTGGATATTTGTAAGTGATCTTACATTATTAATGCAATAAAGGAATATCATTTACTGGGGTTTTTATTCCTGTACAGGGTTTCCCCAGGGTATATGTGTTGTTGATGTGCATGCTTACTAATCTACATATTTATTTCTGTTCGGTTATGATTTGGCATTGTTGAAGTGTATTAAGCTGGAATCAAAGTGTTGAAGAAAATAAAAGAATTAATATGCATAAGAAATCAAGCTCATAATTTAACAATTTATACTTTCATGTAGCTTCCTCAAGGGAATACCTTTTAACCATCTTAACCCACTTTCCTTATTTTAGGGTTAACCCACTTCTAATCACTTTTCTAATTAGTAATTTCTCCATTAAATTTATTATTTAAATAATTTATTTTGTATCCACTTTGACTTATAGTACACTCATCACTTCACTTTACCTCAAGGGGTTACATTCTAACCATCTTAAACCACTTTCCTTATTTTAGGGCTAACCCACTTCTAACCACTTGTCCACTTAGTAATTTCTCCATGAACTTTATTATTTAAATAATTTATTTTGTATTCACTTTGAATTATAGTACAGACATCACTTCACTTTATTATTTACCTTCTAAAATCTCTTAAACCACTTTGACTACTTTGACCTTTTGGGGCTTCTAGATGACTCATGAGGGTTCTCCAACTTCACATGGCCATAACTCTCTAACCATGAGAAATGTGACATTCCACATACCATCTGAAATGAAATGACATGTACTATCCATCTAGAATATTCTTACCTGCAAATATATCAAAAATCATACCATTATCCATCAAACAAACTTGGGTCCATTACCAAAACCTTTCTCCAACTTCACATGGCCATAAATCTCTAACCGTGAGGATTTATGCAACGTTCCAAACACCGCCGAAAATTTCATGACATTTAATATCCATCTGGAATAGTCTTACCTACAAATATATAAAAACACATACCATTATACATCAAATAAACTTGGTTCCATTACCCAAACCTTTGTGCTACCGGAATTCTCTATCGAAATTTCTCCAAGGGTTAAAATCAATCACTAAGGGTCGACATCAATCTACAATATCACTCACCAATTGTTGACATCAATGAAAACCAACAATCCATACCAACTGTCCATCAACCTAAGCCAACTGTCTGACAATATCCCCCTTTAGCATTGAGCAACACCAACATTGATGGAAACACTTAGTCATGATAAAATTCATGTTTATACTCATCATCATTGTTTCTATATCTACCCCCTTTGACATGAATGGAAAAGGGTATCTCCCTTTGGGGCTTCTTCCCCCTGACTGAACTTTCCTTAGGTTGCTCCCCCTGTCTACATGCCTCTATGCTCTCTCTCCAAGAATTTCTATCCTACATCTGATAAATATCTCCCCCTTTGTCATCAATTGAAAAGGTATCTTTCCATCCGGGCTTTCTCCCCCTAACTGAACTATCCTTGGGGATACTCCCCTTGACTGAACTCTTCATGAAACTGATCCCCCAACTTGAACTGTCCTCTTTATGGTGCTTCCTCGTGTAAATCTAAGACATATAAGATAAGCATTCAAAAGCATTCATTTTGGACTAGAAGTTACTCTGAGTCTCTGGTGAAAATACTCAAAGGATTCCCTTGGAAGCAATTTTGTAAAGATGTCTGCCACTTGTTCTTTTGTGCCCACATATTCAACTATGGTGTTCTTCTCTACAACTTGTTCCCATAGAAAGTGATACTTTTTTGGAATGTGCTTCTTTTTGGAGTGCATCACCAGGTTCTTTGAGATAATGATGACGCTTGTATTATCACAATAGATTAGAATGGGCTCATCATACTCAACCTGTATATCTAAGTAGAATGTTGCTCCACTGGTGCTTCATTGGTCATCAATGAAACCTACCCAATCTGCATCTGTGTAGGCAATAAGTGATAGATCCTTTCCTTTTGGATACCATAATCCAAACTCTTTTGTTCCTGTGAGAGATATGAAAATACTCTTTACTTCTAAGACATGTGATTCCTTTGGTGTTGCTTGAAATTGTGCCACCTGTCCAACTGCCTTGATGTAGAGGTTGTTGTCTATGCTTCCTTTCCATAGTTTGTAGGGAGTTTTGTCATTGTGTTTCTAAGAATTACTCTATTTTGAATGTGACATGTTGTATGCACTGCATGTGTCCAAAAAATATCTGTCAATTTGGAATCCATTAGCATTGTTCGAGCCATTTTCTATGTAATTATCATCCATTATGATAATGTTCATTTGTCTAAAAACCACTCTTTAAACCAATCTATGAATCCATGCTCTCGTCCATACTTGTCCAAGACTCTACTTGCGCAACTATCCATAATGTTGACCCATTTATCACTATACTATCATGAAGTCTTGATTAATCCATCAAATTGTACTTCTGCTAACTGAATTCTCTGGATCTGTCTTCTCAAACTCTGCAAGTTTCTCAAAGGATGGTTCTTTGGTCTATCACAACTATCACATAGAATCCCCCTATCTAATATTCATATTACCTAGGAGTCTCTATGTTGGATGGATCAAAATAATTCCTTCTCCGATGTGTATTCATCATTATTTTGATTGGTATATTCATCATCATCTTCATTGGTAGATTCATCATCTCTCTAAGCTCTGACTTCTTTATTTATTTCTGTGGATTCTTCTTTCACTACAATGCCTGAAAGTACAATCTCTTGAACTTGTTCCTTATTTACATGTCCTTCTTTTCTTTCAGTTATTTTCCAAACCTTTCTGTATCTGACATCTTTTTTTTCTATGTAGAATTTTCTTCATCTCGTTTTATTGCCAATCTTGCGATCTCTGGGACCTGGTCTTTGTTCACCTATTCTTCATGTTTTCTTATCCATACTTTCCTATATCTGATATCACTGTTATCTTTCATGGAAGTATCTATCATGCTTCTACAATCACTAGCTATGTGTCCATAGTTATGACATTTGTAACATTCAATGTTACGTGGGGCCACATATGCACTTCTTGCTTGAACATTTCTTTTATAATCCCTGCAATTTGCAATCTTATGTCCAAAATTAGTACAATAAAAATGATGACCAAAAAATAAATTTGCATACCTGGGAGTGAATGATCTTCTTTTGGGTGTAGTCCTTCTAAATTTCTACCTTGACTGATCATGATCATGATTGAATCTTCTTTGTGTCTTTAACATGAATGGTCTTCTTGAAGAGGTATCTTTAATATTTTTCTTAGATTCTAGATGACCATGATTCCTTCCTTTGAGTACTTCTACATAACTCTTTCTATTTTCTTCATTCTTGTTTTCTAGCAACCTTGAGTGCTTCTCTATAACTGAAGTGGATGTTTCTGTCTCTTCAACGTTCTTGTTGAGCTTGACGATTTTACTTCTTAGTGTGACAACTTCCTCTTCAAGCTTCTCAACCTCTTCATTCTCCGAGACTTCATGACTTCTTCTGTTCTTTTCTCTTCTTCAAGCTTGATTTTTAATGTGATTATTTCTTCTTCAAGCCCTTTCTCTTCTTGACCAAACTCTTCCTGAAGCTAGTTTAGATCATTAGTTCTTTCCTTAAGATGATCTGTCAATATATTCTCTCTCATTTATGCTTCTTCCTTATGTGCTTCTATGTTGGCTTCCAAATACTGCTTTTGATCTTCAATATTTTCTTCGATCTTTTTGGCTTCTTCTAGCTAAGTTCTTAAGTTCTCAATGACCTGTTGGGATTCTTAAAAAATGTGAACTCTTTCCTTTTGTTTCATCAATTCTTTCTTGAGTGACTTGTTTTCTTCTCTTAGTTCATCTAAAGCACTAATCAATTATGCTTCATAATTGTCTTCCTTTTCAATTAGTTTTTTTGTCTCATTTCCTTCATGGCATTCTATTTCAAGATGCCCATGTTTTTCACAATTAAAGAAAAACAACATACCTCTGGTGATTATGTACTCTTCATCTTCTGAATCTATTTGAAATGGTGAACATAATTMTTCTTGATCTGTATCTGCATCTTCTTTGGAATTTTCTGAATCTGCGATTGGTGAAGAATATATGTCATGTAACTTATCCCAAATTTCTTTGGCCGATGAACATTGACCAACCTTTTCGCTTACYGGATTAGGTAATCCTTCTCGGATGAAATCCATTGCTATTTTGTTATTCTTCTTCAATTCCTTCTTGACTGTAGTCTTTGCCCTTTTTGAACTATCATATCCTATAACAATTGATAGACAAATATAATGTCCCTGTGCCTGTAAAAATACTTCCATCCTTCTAATCCACATCTCATACTTAAAACTATTCTGACCATTAAACATTGGTACTAAATTCTTAGAATAATCTTGGATCTCCTTCCAGTGGTTAAACTGTTTCCTGAAGGAACTGGCTCTGATACCAATTGTTGGATTACTGAGAGGGGGGATAAATCAATAATAGAGCAATTTAATCCATTTTCACCATAAAATGCAAGTGTTATATCAATTTAGAATTATCATCCAATAGTTGTAGAGTAAATAAACAATGAACACATGAACAATCACACACATACACAATACACCAGTGTTTTACGTGGAAACCTAAAGCGAGAGAAAATCATCCTTGAGGGTGAATAATCCCTGTAATAATGAGATTCAATGTGATTATTGAGCTGATTCTATTTGATACACTTATGAGATGGGTTTGATATGTGAAATAAATGAATACACTTATCGTGATTTTGAATGCCATTAGTTCATAAGCCTTATCATCTTGGAAATGATGCATGTTGAACATTTTTTAATGCTAGTTTATAACTTATTTGAAATCTTGAAAGTTGACCAATGTGCATTAGTGAGTTATAATGCCAAAATCTATTATTTTATTTAAGAGGGAGCGTTTTAAAAATGGTCTATATTATGGAAATTTGATTTACACACCGTTGCCATCAATAGAAATTTTATACCAACAAACCCTACCTTTGTTATTGATATGAAGGTACATTACACACGATTTATTAATATATTTAGCAGACAAATAATATATCGTTGGGGTCATTGATTTTATTTAATTTTCTGAGACTATACAACACCAACACCATCGATGCTCAATATGTACCAACATCTCTTCTTTAATATTCACACAACACTGATAATTATTTTAATAATTTAACCTTCTTGAGTTCTGGTCTTCTTCTGAAATGTGTAGCAAAATGGTATTTTCCTTCAATTAAACTTTTTATTCTTTTTTCTTCAATTGGATTTCTAATTTTTTTTTTCAATTTGCAACATAAATCATTTTTTGTTTGAATGTGCAACACACTATTTTTTTTTCCTTCACAAGTGTTTATGAACCGTAAGTGTCCAAGGAACAGACGTTCATAGAAACTCTAAAAAAATGGGGGTAGACAAAGGTTGGATGATACATTATCTGATAAATGTTTGTGGCTAAGGGTTAGGATTAAAAAATTGGCTTTGATACCAATGAAATGGTAAAACTTCATTCACTGAAACATGAGAAAAGTTATTTACTAGATATCCAATGTTAAAAGGACAATAGGTTGAAATCCATATAGGACAATTATTTAATAATTAAATAATATAGATAATTAGTTAATTTACAATGACCTCCATGATATTATATTTTATATATTGGACTGATGAGAGGGTTATATGAAAACGACAGAGACAATTTGTGCAAGTCTTGGTATTTGACAGGTAGTTAGAGATCTAGGATCACGCAGACAACACATCTTCTCGGTATTAAGCCGCCGTAGTTTTGGGAATTGTTTGGGCCCTCTACCATAGCATGAAGTCACTACAGGACAAGGAAACCTCTCTTTCCTCGGATTCCGTGGGGCACACCTCCTTTTCTTAGGATTTACCTTCAAGAGGCATCCCAGATAGTATCTGGCAGAAGCTAGATGGGTCAGATACACTAATAGTTTCTAGGAACACTCATATGGGGGACATTGATAGTTTTCTACCTCAAAGTGAGGTAGCAGGAGGTTCAGGGATTTCGGAGGCAGACTGTCTAGGTCCGTTTTCCACTGTTGAACAACAACTGCCACCTACAAAAGGAACGGATTTTCTCAAAGAATGGGGTGGGAAACTACCCTTTTACTCTGAACCAACAAGTGTATTCAAAGGAAGTCTTGGTCTAGTCGTGGGGGAGATATCGTCGGGTTATAGAGAATATTTTATGGACATCATTGAGACCCAGCATATTGAACAATAGATCGTGGTTTTAGATGATCTCACCGCCACACATGATTTTTCTCCCTCTGACTTCTTGGTGGAAGTTGAACAGGTTGGGGATATAGCTCCCGAGTTTGTTCGAGGTGTAGCCAACTCTTCTACTCCCCTAAACATTTCCATTGAAAACAAGAAGAGCACCTTGGATAATAACTCACAAAAGGGAGAACAATCAAACAACACCCAACAAAGCTCAGCAGGTCGGTAGTCTAAAGCTATCAGGTGTGTTAGGGAAAGAACTGGTGCTGGGCGACTTGTCTTCGGGGAGAATGTGGCCATGGACAGGGTCTTGGATCTTTCAGAAAAAGCAGTGGTGGGAAGGGTTAGGGGGAAAACATTGGGCATGGATTACCTCAAAATATAGGTTAACAACTTCTGGCTACCAGAGATCTCCAAGATGCCCCATATCAGACTACTCAAAAGAGGATGGTTTTCTTTTGTTTTCTCCTCTATAGATGATGTGGATTGGGTTCTAAAGAAGGTATCAAGCATCGTAGCCACCCTGACCCTTCTCAAACATTGGACACCCACTTTTGATGCAAAGCATGAACGAGTTGACGAGGAACCCATTTGGGTAAGACTCCCAGGCCTCCCGATGAAATAATGGAATACACACTGATTTGCAGCAATGGGAAATATTCTAGGAAGATACCTTGAGGCGGATATGTCATTTGAAGCCATAGGGCTCATGAAAATGACTCACATACTGGTCTAGATTAATCAACAGAAGGGTTTATTTCATGAGCTACTCATAGAATCTGCTGCTGGGGATTTTGTACAAACCCTGGAATATAAAGGAATCCCATTTAGGTGTCACAGATTCCATTTCTATAGGCATGGTGTAGAAAACTGTCCACTATCATTCATGGGAAAAGATCGGATGACAAAAGGGAAAATCTTCTCCATCTCTCCTCTGCGAAAGAAATGGGAACAACAACTGGGCACAGGGGACAACAAAAGACTGGTTTAGTAGACCACTAGAGATAAACGCTTGGCGGGATAGGGCTTGGATAGTGGGTGCAACTAGGGTTCGGGGAAGGAAGTGTCGTTGGTAGCCAATCTTTTTTCCTCACCTTCCTTGGATTATCTCCTTTGTCAAGAACAAGAATTAACGAGTATGTCAACTTTGGATGCATCTCTTACTACTTTGGAGTCTTTCACTCTACTCATTTTTTCTGAGTCTCCTTCTTCTACTTCGGTTAGGAAGTCTCTATCCTTTGTCAGTCTGGCCTCGTTGCACTTCCCCTTTTCCTCCTCATCATCAGTTTTTTCACCATTTCCGGTCACACCCTCCACAAAATTGGGGGATTTGGGAGCTTCTTTGATCTTGAACTCCATTGTATTGCCTCCCACACCAGTTTTAGAGGCCCCTTTCCTTACAACTAGAACCCCCTCCCCTTCCTCCCTAGAATCCTTGCTTTCTACCACCCTCCCTTTTACCCTTGGAACCCCCTCAGCCTCAATCGATTCCTCCTCTGAAGACAAAAAGTTCGTTACCACCTTAGGAGTAGATCGTTGATCAAGGAGGACCCCCAGGAGAGTGGTTCCCTATTGACATTGGGCAAGGGGATGGGGTCACTACCTCAGTCACACTCGGTGGAAAATGGTAGGGGGCATAAATCACATTTATACCTAGCACAAGATTGGGATAGAATAGATCTGGCTTCAGGTAGACAATCCTTGATTGAATGGGTGCTTAGAGAAAATCTACCCTAGGATGGAGTTACCTCATGAAAATCCTCTCTTTCAACTTTCAGGGGTTGGCGAACCCCAATAAAAAATCGTCCTTATGAATATTGGTTGAACAATGCTCGCCAGATGTCATTCTTTTGCAGGAAACTCTAGGGGATAATGTAGCAGTGGTTAAGAACTTGGAATCCATACTCCCAGGTTGGATGTTCACAACAGTAGATGCTAGAGGACGCTCAGGGGGTTTGGCCACTGGTTGGAAGAAAAATAACTGTAAATTGGAGACTGTCTGGGGATTTTCCTCGGGGATTGGTATCATTATTTTCTCCAAATAATTGGGACGTAATATAACTATCATAAACATCTATGTCCCACACCAGGATAGGAAAATCTATTAGAACTCTCTAACTGATTGTGACGGGTTTAAACAAATATATTTTATTCTTGGTGGAGACCTCAATTTCTCCTTACATGCTTTGGAGGTATGGGGTACTAGGGCTATGCTAGACCCTTTAAACAATTACTTTCTAAACTTGTTGGACCAGTGGGGGCTGGTGGATGTGGAAACTCAAAAACTCTCCCCCACCTAGTGCAATAGATGGTTTGGTTCGGAATGGGTGGCCAAACGACTAGACAAATTCCTTCTCTCAGATGATCTTCTGGATTCTTCTACTCTAGTTCGACAATGGGTAAATTTTGGGGGAGAATCAAACCATATTTCGATACTGTTCGAATTCAGGACCTCCCCTAGACAGATGACAAGCCCCTTCAAATTCTTCGAGGGTTGGCTCATGGATCCATCCTTTTTGGATCTAGTAAAGGAACTTTGGGTGAAAATACCAGAAAATTCCCAGACCCCAGCAGCTGTACACTTTGTTGAGAACCTAAAAGGACTCAAACATGCAACTAAAAAGTGGGCCAAAGTAAAACAACAAAAATATGAACAAAATCTTAGGGATATCAAATTGAAACTAATAGAACTTCAAGATGGGACTAGTCGGGGATATCTTAGCTAGGAAGCAAAATAACTCCTGTATGGTTTGGAAAAATGTCGTAGGGTCATCCTGGAAGAAAGAGAGGAATTGTGGAGGTTAAAGAATCGGGCGTTGTGGCTAGCTTGCGGAGGCAAAAACAAAAAATTCTTTCAGGCCTATGCCAAAGGTCGAAAGATGGCCAACACCATTTGGAGCCTACGGAATCAGAGGGGGGAGGAAATAACAATGTACAACGAATTATATGACTTGGGCATCAATCATTTTAAGACACTCTTCAAAGCCTAAGAGGAGACCTCTATTGCAGAAATTATTAAATTTTCCCAGCTCTTTCCCAGATTTGTTGAAGAGGATGCAGCTGGGCACTTAACGAGCCTGGTTACTAAAAAAGAGCTGCTAGAAGTCTTACACACTTTCCAAAAGGGGAAGATTACTGGCCCAGATTGGTGGCCAATATAATTCTACTTGGGGTTCTTTGACGTACTAGGACCTGATCTACTGTGGGTAATTGAAGAATCAAGGGTGAAGGGTCATATACACAACCCAATCAATGCTACTTTCATAGCACTAATACCTAAGACAGAAAACCCGACCTCCTTTGAATATTTTTGGTCTATCTCCCTATGCAATTGTCTATACAAGATTATCTCAAAGGTTATCAGTAGAAGGTTGAAGGTAATTCTCTCAAAACACATCTCTGGGGAAAAATTCGGCTTTCTTAAAGGTTGGAAAATGCATGAGGCTATCGAGGTAGCACAAGAAGGTCTACACAACATCAAATTAAATAAGCTAAGAGCAGTCATGATAAAAATAGATCTATCCAAATCTTGTGATAGGGTAAACTGGTTTTACATCAGAATGCTTTTGATACATCTGGGCTTTGGACTGGAATTCGTCAACTAGATAATGGCATGCTTAAACTCAGTATCCTTTTCCATTCTACTCAATGGTTCAGCCACATATTTTTTTCAAGCAGAGAGGGAAATTCGACAAGGCTACCCTCTATCTCCACTACTCTTTCTACTTGTAGCCGAAATCCTTAGTCGATATTTGACAGAGGCAAAGGTGGGAGGACGCTTCTTTGGTATTAAAATCTCAAATGGGATGGGCATTTCCCACTTACTCTTCATGGATGATATACTAATATTTTGTGATGGATCGAAGAGGGATAAAGACGTATTATCCGAGGGGCTCACACTCTTCAAAATAGCAACGGGTATCAAAATCAATGAAAAAAAGTCCAATATACTCTTATCTTAGATTGAGGATGAGGACATGTGACATTATTTAGATCTTCTCCCCTTCCAAACGCAGAATATGGAAGAAGGTCTCAAATACCTTGGTTTCCACTTAAAGCCAAATGATTATAGGAAGAATGATTGGATGTGGATTCTGGAAAAGCTAGAAAAAAGACTTCAAGTTTGGAGCAATAAATGGTTATCAAGGCCAGGAAGGATAATTCTAATAAATTCGGTAATGGAATCAATCCCAGTATACTGGATGTCCCTCTCATGGATCCCAGAAGGAATACTAGAAAAAGAAAGAAGAATGTCCTTCTCATATCTGTGGAGGCAGGAATCCGAAAACCGAGTGTTGCCCTGGGTACGCTGGGAGAAAATTGCAAAACCCAAGGCTTTGGGCAGCTGGGGATTAAAAAACATTTTTCTCTTTTCAAAATCCCTAGAGGCAAAATCAGTTTGGCGACTAATTTCGACAACAAGTCTGTGGACCAAAGTGACCCAACAAAAGTATGTGGCCTCGTTCTCTATCCTAGAATGGATCAGGAGCCTTGGATCTAGAACATTAGGGATCTTAGTAATGTGGAAGGTGGTTCAATGGGCCTTTGATGTGGATGGTAACTCCTTAGCCTGGCAGGTAGGGCCTGGCAACTCACTCAAAATCGGACGAGACCCTTGTGCAAGTTTTTTGAGAGAACACCTTAACCCAGATGACCTCTGCACAACTTTAGATAGGGGTTTTTTTTTCCACCTTGCTCAAATAGCCAATCCCCTCCACACAACAATGTGGCAACAAGGATGGAAATCGGAGAGAAATTTGGCACTCAATGAACCACAAACTATAATTTGGGACTGATATATCCTTTCTCTTAGGAGGGAAAATATACGCTTATCTGAAGGAGAGGATGAACTCATTTGGGATGGTGATCCAAGAGGCACTTATACTCCAAAAGAAGGCTACGTACAACTCAGCACAACAAGAAGAGAAATGGTGGTGGAGGAGACCGTGGAAGATAAAAAGCCCAGCCGAAGGTAAACTCTTGGTATGGTTTGTTCTAGAAAAAAAAGTTCCCACCTGGGATATTCTACAGAAGAAACAATTACACAGGTCGAGTTGGTGCTCACTCTACAGAATGCAGGAAGAAATGATAGACCACTTATTTATGTGTTTCCCCTTCACTCTATCAGTTTGGATGGAAGCCTCCACTTTAAAACCTGACGTTGGCATCTGGCGAGGAGCCACATTTGAAGTAGCTTCAAAATATTGATTAAACCGACAACCCCAAAATACTTCAAAGCTCTGCCAATACTAGCAGCCCGGGGAATCTGGATATCTAGAAATAATACAATATTCCAGGATGTCCCACCGTCATCACTGAGGATGGCCACAATTTCCATAAGTATTTTAGATCATCTCAACTTGGGAAAGACTACGAGACAGGGCACGAATTGAGCTCCCCTGGAGGAATAGATCGATAAAGGGAGACCATGGGCCTATTTTGATGGCATGGCCTTAGGGGACCAATTACATTGTGGGGGCGTAGAATGTTTATTTCTAACAGAACAACACTTTTTCCACCTCATAGCTAGGCTGGGGCCTAGTACAAACAACTATGCTGAGATACAAGCCTTAAAACTACTACTCCTTTTTGCGGCAGAAAAGGGTGTATCCATGCTACAAGTTTTTGGGGACTCTTTGATCATAATCAAGTGGGAAAACCGAGCACAAATATTTCACGTAACTAGACTCAGACCTTTCCTAACAGAAGTTTTGATGACCATTGCTACTTTTGACACTTCCTCTCTCTCTCACATTTACAGGGAAAGGAACTCCATGGCTGATCGACTATCTAAAGAAGCCACACAGCTAGATTTTGGAAGCTGGAACATCACAAAACATATGGAGGAAGGCATATTTGATTACCATAGGCCTTTCTAGGAAGAAAAAGCACAAAGGTTTGCATCTGATATCTCCTTTTGGGTACTCTAATCAGGAACACAATGTGTATAACTTTAAATTTTTTTGAAACTCTCACTACTTTTGTATACTTGGAAATTTTCGGGGTAGATGCCCACTCACAGTTTGGTTTTTTGTAATGAAGAACACACAGAAATGTAAGAGACACTACACAGACAATATATATCTTGGCTATCCTCATAGCAAATATATATTTGCGAATGTAATTTTATACCTTTTTAAATAAAATTATGACTTTTTTCCTTGAAAAAAAAAGTAGTATATTTTACACATTGAATGGCCATGCCCCTTAGTTAGGACATGTGTCACTTCATTAATTATTTTTTACTATACTATTATTATTTCTATGGTCATGCCCCTTACTTAGGTCACATGTCACTTCATTAATTATTGTTTATTACTATTACTATTGGAATTATATATATTTATTTATGTCCATTATAGTCTTCACATGGATCCCTTTGAACACTTCCTCATCAACAACTACATCCAACAACACATCTAGTGAGAAGGATTTGTCCACAAAATTGAGATACAAGTAAGATCTCTATGATAAAAATTGTGTGATATCTACACATAAGTGAGGGTGATGTTATCCATGTAATATAGTGGATATAATCACTTTGAACCTATTTGGTCAACCATCAAAGAATATTTTTTTATTATAGCCAATAAAATTATGAGTACCTTTTCAAGTCCCTTGAATCCAATCACACAAAATTGGAAGATTCTAAGCATATGGATAAGCTCATCAAAAAAGGGCACTAGTGATCTATGGTTAGCACATTGAAATATATAAGATCCATAGTTAATTATGGTTACCCATAGTTTTCAAACCCATACTAAATAATTTGGCTAGATAGTCTTTTAAAAAAATTATTACTAAAATTAATCCTTTTCATATGAGAAACAAAATGGCTCTATACTTAGTCGAATTTGAATTCAATTCCCATGAAAACAAGCATTATACAAGACAAAAAAAAACAAAACATATCACTTATAATTTCTACGTTGACAACCAATGTTCAACTAATCTCCATGTCGAGCTTGTTGAACAAATCATGAAATGAAACTTTGTACTATTTTTTTGTCTCATATCTAATCCATTGTTGCATCAAAATTCACCTCCAACAAAAGGAACAAAGATTTATTACCATTTGATTTTATGACAAAAAATAAGAAAATATAAGAACTCATTGAAAACATAATTATAAACTATTTAATGGTCAAGCTCATTAGTTCTCTCATGATGTGGAAATTCTGTTACCTCCTTGAGCTTCTCTTGGATTTGAGAATTCTTTATTCTCTATTGACAAGTTCAAGCACAAAATGATGGAAGCTCATATGGCCAAAAAAGGGAAAATGTTATGGAAAAAGGCAAGTAGATCAATGGTTTTTTGATTAAAAATGGACTTGAATCTTATGTTGTTGTGAGAACTATACTTATCATGTTATATTTATAAATGTCTGTAGGAACCAACCTACTATTACAAATATTTTCGTCACCAACCTACTAGAGACATCGATCTGCTCAACTGAGCGCCAACTCAACAAGATATTGTGTAGGCACCAACCTACAGGAGACACCAATCTCCTCACATAAGCACCAACTCAATAAGACATGTATAGAAACCAACCTAAGATCCTCATACACAGAGTACTTATGAATTCACCAGCATGGTTCATACTTCATGTATGTCATAGAATTGCCATACCCTTAAGCTCCAACAACTCTCTTTGCTTCATACTCTAGAAATAGAGTCAAACCATAGTCATATTTATCCTTCATGCCCTAGAAAACCTAGTAGCATCATTACCATAATATAATCCTTAACTGCAGCATCACAACCTCAAAACAACTCACTTTGTGACATCATATACCTTAGCCATTCATAGCACACCCCTAAAATCCAAGAAAACTCCTCTTGCACACATTTAGACCCCAAGAATACTCTTAATATTATCTTGTACACTTGAAAATTATATTCTTGATTGTATGCTATTCAAGTGTGCACATCTATCATGTATTTATAGTGTTTCTATACTCACTTTTAAGGCCAACTTGTAAAGGATGGCTAGGATGACCTGAACTTTCTTGTTCGGTTCTCTGACAAAAAAAATCATATCTCCTCATTATTGAGGAGTTAGAGGGAGTTCCATATACTATTGGAAATTTCTAAGAATAAGATTTCAAACCATATGACCTATGCTCCCAGTTGAGCTAGGTATTTATATTAAAAATTACTTCAAATATAGGGTATCCAAATCGAGCATTGAAAATCCAAAAACAATATTTCCAACAATCTCCATATTGCAATATTTATCTTGGGAATATGTAGTATCCCCCTGTCTTTGACATCAATGACAACAATATTTCCAACAATATCCCCCTTTGTCCTTGATGTCAACCCTTAGTCAATCCTGATACCCCTATGTTTGCAACTTTCCTTGTGTTTGCAATTCTTCTTCTTTCTGCAACTTCTCCCCCTTTGACATGAATGAAAAAGGGATGCTCCCTATGAGCTTGTGATTCCCTTTACTAACGAGATGAGAGGGATATCAATACCATCCTTTTTCTGAGATATTCAAATTTGTTTCTGGGAAGGAGTTTGGTAAAAATATATACAACATGTTCTTTGGTGGTAATGTATACCAGCTTGACACTTTGCTCGACTACATGTTCTCTTAGGAAGTGGTACTTGATTGGATTTTGATTCGACTTTTAGTTCATAATAGGATTCTTTAAAATGTTGATTTCACGTGTGTTGTCACAAATGATTGATATTGGATGATTATATTCTACCTTTATATCCTCCAGCGCCTACTTCATCCAGATAACTTGTGTGCAACATGCTACCGCTGCAATATATTCAACTTTTGTTTTGGATAAAGAGATTAAATGTTTCTTCTTTCTCAACCATGATACTAGACAGACTCCTAGAAAGAATGATCCTCCACCATTAATTTTCTTTTCATCAATACTTCCTGCCCAATTTGTATTTGTATATGATGTTAGAGTGAAGTCCTTACTTCTTTAATACCATAAGCCAAATTCCAATGTGCCCTTCATATATCTGAATATTATTTTTATTGCTTGCACATGTGTCTCCTTTGGTGCAGATTAAAATCTTGTAACCAATCCTACTAATTGCATGATGTATCACCTTAATGTGGTCACATATTGTACGATCCCAATCATTGACCTATATAGTGTTTGATTTTCTTCTGGAGAATCATCATCTTTTCTCAACTTGCATCCTATGATCATGGGTGTACTAACATGTGCATAATCTTCCATTCCAAATTTCTTCAACATTTTCTTGACATATTTTCTATGAGAAATGAATATGCCTTTGTTGGATTGAGAAATTTTCAAACCTAGAAAGAATGACAATTCTCCAAGCATGGACATCTCAAATTCTTTTTGCATTTGTTATGCAAACATTTGGCTCATTCTATCAGCATTACTTCCAAAAATGATATCATCCACATAAACCACAATGATTAATATATATTCATTTTCTAATTTGATGTAAATATTGTTGTTTTTGGCTCCTGTTTTGAAACCTTTTTATTGTAGGTAATTTTCAAGTCTTGAATAACAAGATCAGGGAGCTCACTTTAGTCCATAGAGTTATTTCTTTATTCTGCATACATAATCTTCATTGTATGACAATTGAAATCCTTCTGATTGTTTAATATATAATTATTCTTCTATATTTCCATTTATAAATCATGACTTGACATCAATTTAATAGACTTTTAAGTTCTTGAAACATGAAAATGCGATTTTTTTTATTGCTTCTAATATTGCAATTGGAGCAAAGTTTTATTCAAAGTCAATACCCTCAACTTGAACATACCCTTTACAGACCAATCTTGCTTTGTTTCTTACTACTTGTCCATCTTCATCCAATTTGTTTCTGAAGACCCATTTGGTGCCAATCATATTCTTGTCTTTTGGTCTGGGCACAAGTTCCCATGTCTCATTCTTCTCAATCCAATTGATTTATTCTTCCATAGCATTAACCAAATGCTTATCTTCACTAGCTTTTGCAAAATTCTTGGGCTCTATTTTAGATAGCAAATAAAATTTCACTATTCTTCTAATATGAACTCCTACACCTATATCACCAATAATCTGACTTTCTGGATGATTGTTTTGGACAATTCTAGATGGTGCCTTTGGATATTGACATTTATTTCTTCTTGTTATTTCTTTTCTTCTTCCTTTTCTTCTTCTTTGTAGATTATCTCCTCTGGATCTTAATTTTTTTTTGAATTTTCCTCTTGAGGTATTGCTTCATCCACTCTTACAAAAATATCATCTACAACCTTACGCGGTCTTTTCTTGTAGCATTTGTAGGCCTTGCTTCCAGATTCATAGCCAATAAAGATACCTTCATTCGTTTTGGAATCAAACTTGCCTAAATTATCTTAGTTTCTATTTATATAGAACTTGTTCCCAAATACTTTAAAGTATTTGAATGTTGTTGGTACCTTTCCATAATTCATAAGGTGTCTTGCTACTATTCTCTCTAATTTTTTCTCTATTCAAAATGTAGATTGTTGTGTTGACGAATTCTCTCCAAAAGGTGTTTTGTAGTTTGGATTCATTTGTTGGAATATTGAGAGGGGGGTGAATCAATACGAGAACAATTAGTACTTTTAATCACAATATAAAACATACAATAAATATCATGAGCATTCAATATATCATCATCACTATCACTCAATGTATAAAAATCACATAGACACAGTACACCATAATTTTACGTGGAAACCTAATGTGGGAGAAAAACACAAAATGTTTTTCTTATTTATCAAAGAGTACATTCATTGGAAGCACCAAATTCTTATTTCTCTAGCTAGAACTGGAAGGAGGCTCCAACCCCCTATTTGTAGGCTTCAACCTGAAGGAATATCGAACTCCCTAATTTACCATCTCCAATCGGAAGGAGGCTACAACCCCATTTCCTTGCCCCATCCAACCTCCCTGAAATATAAATGTAGACCAATCTGTCACTACCTATGTCACTGTAACGAATAACCTATTGCTATTGTTGGTTATGATACCTCTATTGATGCTACTGATATATACATCTCATCAATACTACAACCACCCATACCTCATACCAGGATTGACAAGAGAGTTCTCCAAATAAAATTCGTATGAATCACTAAGACATAAATGTTCCTGATTTCTTTAGAATACACACCCTAACACACACAGGAAGACATACCTTCAACCTGTAGCTGACCTAAATTTTATATCCTTGATCTTTAACAATTTTCCTCACATGTATGAGACCCCATACACTGTATTCTCGTGGATGTCCATGATTTTCCTCACTACAGTCCATGGATGTATGCGCTTTTCCTCCCGAAACTCGTAGATTTACTCAAAGAAATTTTGTCTATAACTTCTTCTCCATATTCTCGACTCCTGAAAACTTCTTCCTTCACTAGACTTTGTTGACTTCGACTCACTACCTCATATCTACCAATTCGTATTCACATAAGTGATATTCAATTGACTATTCTTTTTGTTTTAATGAGGTTCTCATGCCACTGACATGCAACTTGTTAACTTCTGATGCAACTTGTTAACTTCTGTTTATAGTTACTTTAACATGCAACTGACATGCAACTTGATAACTTCTATTTACAACTCCTTTACCTTGACATGCAACTTGTTAAATTTTGTTTATAGTTACTTTAACATGCAACTGGTATGCAAATTGCTAACTTTTGTTTACAGCTCCTTTACTTTGACATGCAACTTGTTAACTTCATGTTCAAGGGTTGACATCAATGACAACCAATATTTCAACAATTCAATGACAACCAATCTTTCAACAACTAATCTTTCAAAAATTAATCTAAATAATTAATCTTTCAACAATTAATCTTTCAATAATTAATCTTTCAATAATTAATATTTCAACAATCGCCCCCTTTTGCATTGACGACAACACTTAGACACAACACTTATCATGCACATGATGGCTCCCCATGTATGTATGCCTCTTCTATTCATTTCCATACCTCTTTTTTTCTCTCCCCCTTTGACATCAATGGAAAAGGGTAACTTCTCCTTGGGGATGCTCCCTCTGTATATAAGCCTCTAATCCCTGTTGATGTTTCTTTTCATGGTGCTTCCTCACATAATTGATTTCATGCTCATTAAATTTTATGGATCTGTAGAAAATCACATGTTCTTCTTGCATAAGAACTCCTCCGATCCCTTCCTTGCAGGCATCCATACACACAAGGAATCCTTGTTTAGTTATTCAATCTTCAACACAGGTGCATTGGTTAGAAGGTATTTCAGCTGTTGGAATCTCTCTTCACATTCTGATGTCCAAATGAATTTAGCTCCCTTTTTTTGAAGGGAGGTGATTGGGCATCCAATCTTGGAAAATCCCTTTATGAACCTTCTATAGTATCCTACTAGGCCCATAAAGGATCTGATATCAAATATATCTTTTGGGGTAGGCCAATCCCTAATGGATTTGATCTTGTCAGGATCAACTATCACTCCTTCAGAAATAACATGGCCTAAGTAATGGACTTGGTTTTGGAAAAAGTCACACTTACTAAACTTAACATAAAGTTGATGTTCTCTTAGCACTTGAAGCACTAACTTGAGATGTTCTTCATGATCTTCCCTACTCTTAGAATATTTTAGGATATCATCAATGAAAATCAACATAAATCTATCCAAGAACTTACAGAGTACATTATTCATTAAGCACATAAAAGTGGTTGTTGCATTGGTAAGCCCAAATGGCACCACCACAAATTCATAGTGCCCATATCTTTTCCTAAAGGTTGTTTTGTGGATGTCTTCTTCCTTAATTCAGACTTGATGGTATCCAGATCTCAAGTCAATCTTGAAGAAAATTGTAGCACCCCTTAATTGGTCAAACAAGTCATCAATCCTTAGCAAGGGATATTTATTCTTAATGGTCATCTTATTGATTTGTCTATAGTATATGCACAACCTGAGTGTGCCATCCTTATTTTTCACAAAGAAAGATGGTGCTCCCCAAGGAGACACACTAGGTCCAATGTAGCATCCCTAGTCACCCAGATGGGTCATGCTACTCCATAAAAGACTCTTACTAATTTCTGAGACCATAATGTGACATCCCCAACCACCTGTTGGGCTATGCCACAGAAAAATCATGTACTGTATATGAAATTATAAACATATACAAATACTCTGGACAAATGCCCAGAATCATGCAGAAATAATAGTAAAATCATACATGGAGCATACACATGCAAAACCCATAAACATAAACACATGTATAAATACAAAGCATGTAAATTAACACACAATTGATACTTATATTTTATATAAGACCACTAACTACATGTAGACCTTCCACGATCCTCCCAACCTTCGACCACACTGCTAAAACTCCCAGCAATGGGTCACCCCTGAGATGGGACTAAACTTCATTCGAGTAAAGGGATTCCTAGCTAGGATGATATGTCTCAGACAACAGGATCAACTCCGTCATGTGCCAACTCAAACTAACAGCCTACAATATCTAATTCCCCACATGCATATAGAACCCCAGGAAATGTTCCCCTTATCTTCTCAACAGTCCTTCAACTGCCTCACTTCCCTTCTAGGGATTCAACAACAAGTCGTACATTAAGTCTTATATCACCGTAGTTGTAGTTGGGCTCCCTCAGGAAATCTATTCCCAACAATTCTCTCAGTTGAAGAGAGTTTATTATGGTCCTAACAACCCGCCACTTCAATCTACAGGCCTGAAAACCCACCTCTTCAATCCATGGGCCTGACAACCCACCTCTTCAATCCACGGGCTTGACAACCCTCCTCTTCAATCCACGGGCTTGAAAACCCTCTTCTTCAATCCAATACTTAATTCAACTAGGTACAGGTGAAGGAAAAAAAACATTTAGGGTAAATTCCAGGTGATGGCAACAATGACAATTAACTAAGCTACAAATGTGTTGCTCCTAACAGGAAGGGTATGAGTTCACTGCCAGTGACAGGAAAGTATAGTACTCGCCCAGGTAAGGTACATGGCTCTTCTCATAATAGGAAGTACGAGTTATTTTTGAAGGTGTGCATGATGGATGGAGAGGTTCAAATGATGGATAGAATGGCTACATCAAATGGTAGAATGAATGGATCATCCACTAATCCCAAGCCCATTGTATGGATGTCCCAAATTAGACACTTATCTTCATGAAGTTTCATGGGCTCCACTTGTAATTTTTTCCCTTCCCATAGGAACTTAGGATAACATAGGATATGTCCATACCTTATTATTTAGGAATTAAAGGACCAGATCCTGTCACTGAGGGNGGGGGGGGGGGGGGGTTGAATCAGTGACACAATAATTTTGTCAATTTTTCTTTTGTTAATGCAATTAATATTTTATCATGGAACCCAATTGGGAAAACCACAAACACTTTTATATTAACTACAAAAATCTTTTTTACAAGTTATAATAGAAGGAAGATGTTCTTCCTCTTTAGATCAACACCCATTAATCAGGATGCACTCACACCATTGTTCACCAGCTCCAACTGGTAGGAGGTTACAACCCCCTATTTAGTCAGCTACAACTGACAAGGAAGCACCTACTCCCATGGAGGCTCCAACCTGCCCTTACAACTCCCAACCACCACTAATTTTTGAATCTAAAATTTTTTTGGTTACATGTCTTGGTTGCTCCTCTCTATGCTTTTGTCATATGATCTTCAATGTATCTTCTGATCTGGACTAGAAAGACACTTTCTTCTCGCCACTCTTTCTCATTTATATACTCTTCCAATTGATGTGAACTACGAAACATTGTGTCCCTTTTTTTGGACCATTGCACCTCTTCGTTAATAATAATCTCGTTTGTTTTCTTTATTCAATATTAACGAGAAGAATTTTCAATTTAATGAAAATTCTTTTCATTAATCGATCACAAGATCGATTTCATTGAAATTAGTTTCATGTCTTTGCAAATATTGCAGAAATCAATTCTATAGTGGAGCTTCCTTCAAACCATTTACATGCGACCATAGGCACACGACCACATGCTTATTAATTTAAGCATTGTCTCTTCTTTAGAACTTTTCCTTTTAGACCCCATATGTCTAGTGCTAGGACCATGTTCTTTGGTACTTCATCCTTCGAGATGTCAGGCCTTTGAAACCTTTCAAATCTCCTGAATCAGATTCCACTAAAACAGATTAGACGGTTAACATTTGTTCTTCCACCAGTCAAATGATCCTGGCTTGTCCACAGGTTTTGAACAAATCGATGATCATGACTTAAGCTACAAGTGAGTGAATGATTCATGTTTATTTCATGAGTTCGAGGCTTCGGGGGTTCAGATAATCACTGCTCCAATTTCCTCCAGACTGATCACCTGCTGAACAAGTCTTAAAGCGGTGGAGACCTTTTGTTGTTGGTTAACACTTCCACTTACGCTATCCTTCCATTGTACTTGATCAATGGTTGAGAATGCTCCCAATGTGTTCTTTATATTGGACAACTCATGTCCACTTCAGGACTTCGGGTGTTTGCTGGTGGTGAAATTTTCGAAGTGAAAACTCCCGGAGTGATGTAACTTGCTTATGTCACTTCTTGACATGGCACTGACTGATTGGATGCCACATGTCACTTAGATTCATGGCTTATGTATGCCTAAAGAACCTATGAGACCTTGACACTTGTCATCATCTGATTACGCCACATGTCCTTGCTGACGTAGATATCTTCATGTGGCACATGTTCTTCTCCTTGATCTAATGATCATGATACTTCCCAAAGTGTTCCTCTTATCGGATGACTCATGTCCACTTCGGGACTTCGGCCTTTGGGACTTTGGGTAATTAGATTTCTCCACTTCCCAATTCTCTTAAAGTGAGATTCCCCAAAGTGTAAACCTCGAGTAACTTGAATTCATCCAATGGTCATTCTTTAACCCGAAAAGTCTTAACACGATCCAACGGCTTTTAGGAATTTGATTATTCATGATCTCGGGCATTTGGCCTTGCTTATCCTATCCTTCTACTTTCCTCGATCCAATGGTCCTGATATCTTTCGAAGTGGTCAACGTCGAAGTTGACCACCTCTACCTTGGCATGCTCTAAATAGATCAACGGTCGATGGGTTTTCCAAATCCGATGGTTGATGAGAGTTCATGACTCTAGGGCTTCAGCCTTGGTAGTGAAATTAATGCTAACCATGGATCTATTGGTGAGTGACCATTGACGGTTGGTGTGGATTGCAGAACTGTAACTTATGCATGGTTTAGTCTATCCCCCAAACTTCGTAATTTGAAGTTGTACGATTGTTGGTGGATCAACCACAATTGTCGATTTTTGAGTTGATGAGATTTGACGATCTAGACTAATTGTGGGATTGGAAATAGCGTGTGTTTTAACTCTCCCTTTGCACTTCGCAATCAATCCATGCCCTTGATATTGCACTTGCGTATCTAATGGTCACGACTTAATCTGATCGTTTGGTGGATCAACCATAGTCGTCGATCTTTGATTCGATGAGGTATAATGATCTAGACTAATTTCAGGATTGGAAATAGCATGTAGTTTAATTCTCCCTTCGCGCTCCGCAATCAATCCATGCCCTTGATATGGTGCTTTCATATCCAACGGTCACGACTTGATCTGATCATGTTTTTGCAATGTGATTTTCCTTTTGAGGCTCATGTGCATCATCTCTTCTAAGCTTCTAATCTTTAGTCGCTAACTCTCATGAGATGTTAATTTGTTAGTTCTTTTGTACATGGATTTTCATCTCTTTTTCATACCAACTCATCATTATAACGTAATGACATCGGCTATTGACATCAATGACAATACATCAATGAAAATATGTCCAACGGGAATATATTATAATATTCCTTTGGGAATAAGCCCTCTATCTTAGCCCCCTTTCTAGGCTCTTAGCTCCCCCCTTTCCCTTCATAGTAGATTTTAGTCCCCATACTCTTTATCGTGGTTGGTCTATACACAATGATGTATTTTAATAATGATATGAGTGTTTACATATACATAATCCTTTTGGCTTATAATAACCTGTCTCACCATCCTATAAAACATATTTACATTCAAATTTACAATTGAGTTTCAGCCTAGGGGTATCTGATCCAGGTGGATATTGGTGGCCACCCACCTTTTCCAAATGGCTCAAAACAGTTTTCTAGAAAATTTGGCAATTTACTATTTTTAGCAGGTTTTAACTTCCAGGGCCATTTTGAGGGCCCAAATGAAGGTTTTTCAAGATTGAGGTTCTCATTAATAATTGAAGGCATACTTGAGCCCCCAAAATGAATCTCCTCGACTATACCTTTCGAACGAGCTATCACACGCCTGAAACGGAGATCGTATGCAAAAGTTACGACCTCGGGAAGTTGATGTACTCACTTACCCAAACGGGACCCACTTGACTTTTGGTGCTTCATCTCCTAGGGTTAGGTTTTTTTATGTCTAGGTTTTTTGGCATTCCTGCTTATTGTAAAAATCCCTTTGGAGCCTCATTGTAATCATCTTCTTGTGAATGTGAGTAGTCGTCACATCTCTTCTCAGAGATAAGCTGCCACCATTCTAGTGAGTCTTTCACTCTGTATTTTTACAGTTTCTATACATTTGTTTGATGAATAGAAATCATGTATTACTGTATATTTGTGTTTATGGTTGCATCTCTGATACATTTCTATTATATTATTTAATATCTACGATATCTCTGTGCATTTCTTTATTATATCTACAATCTCATTTCGTGCCAAAAATAATC
>ML782285.1:215869-230437 GCA_009831015.1 Picea engelmannii
TGCATTTCTTTATTATATCTCCGATCTCATTTCGTGCCGAAAATAATCTGGATCAGTATCACATTCCCCTCCGCTTATTTATGCACTGCCCTAAGTGCATTATAAACCATGTAAAATACAAAATTCTTCAAAAATATCTAATCCTTTGCTATTGGAAGCTTGTTATCCACCTGGTTCTCTTCCTTCAATCACCAATTCATGTATTCTTACTGTAGCTGGAAGTCATTTGCTCTATTCCATAGAGTTGCTTTAGGAATTAATTTCAGCTCATTGTTCTATTTGACACACCCTCGTTATGATAGATACCATGCCATAAGCACTCCTGATTTGCGTCTTCCTTGTTGCTATCACCCTTCTAGGCTTAGGTATCCCTTCACTGCTACATAGTCCTTCAGTGATCCATCTTGCCAACGCTTTCACACACCAGGAGAGCACCAACTCATTACTAGAACCCCACCAAGGTTCTACATTTATAGGGCTCTAGTCTCTCCAACAATAGTTGTTTTTTCAAATCATTCCAACTTTAATCAATATTATCTCACATGTATCACAAATATACAGTTATTATGAGAGAAGATTATAAAACTTTATTTAGAAACTCAAACTTATTTCATAAGGAATTCAACTTTTCCCCAAAATATAAAATTATATCTCATAATTTTTCATGGTTGTTGCAATAGTAGTATGCAATCTTCCTTACGGATTTCAACAAGCACCATACTAAATACCACTTTCCCTGCAATGCTTCCATCTGGAATTCAGCCAATAGATTATCAGTATTTCCTGTACATTATACTTTCATTGCAATATGTACCAAAACCTTACAAATTGATCTTAGAACTGTCTACACCTAACAATTCAATCACAACCATCAAACAATTCATTAAATAGAATGCATTTATCTTTCTATGCATATGCATGTTCACAATTAATATCAGTAAGTTCATTACTCCATTTTCTGAACTGAAAATTTCTTGTATTCAATGCTCATGTGACTACTTGACTTGCAACTTTCATGTTACAGTGTCTAACAACTCTAGAAATGTTCTCAACTCCATGAGTTAGTAACATTTCAGCCATTAGTATAATTATTTCCATTAGATAACATATATGCATGCATTCACAAAAAATGCATTCAAGCATAACAATTCTATCATGCATAAGTGAAACTCTACTACTTACTATGCATGAGTGCAACTCTCAATGCATATCTATTCAATGCACCTTTGCATTGATTTTCAGACTGCTCTATATCTAAGTCATGTATCTCACCATTGGAAAATTGGAAGTATGGCCAATGCCTTGACACATTCTCCATACACTTCCTATTTTCTTCTCAATTATTTGGATGCCTTCCTTTTCGACCTGAAGACTACACCAAGAATATAATTATGTGGTCTTCATTAGTGTTAGAAAAAAAGTTGTAGTCCAAGTATTATTTAAAGGTAGGAATTTCATTGGATAATTATGTGGTACACAGCCTTTCCATAATCATATCTTTCCATAACCAAGCAGATCATGGTCTCATACATGACTAACTTTTCTGACATCCATTCCTATAACAGGTTCATACATTTTATTGCTTTGGTTATTAGCCCATACCCAATTAACATGACATGCCGCGATGTTAGTGTGTGCATTCAAAAGATAAAAATATTTTATAATTATTACAAACCTCCATCATTTACCACACCTAGTGGTATTTTATTCACAATAATGCATTCCACTAAAATAATAAGGTGATTTTATAAATAAATCTTGTCGAGGAAATGCTTACCTAAATTCCCTGCATCAGTTATGTAATAAGAGTTCAAAATCTCATACCTGCATAGCTTCCATTAAATGAATTTGATGCTACCTGATTAGTTGATGATAGTAGAATCTCCCATGCCTCTTTTACCAATCTTATAATCAACACTTCAGCTTTATGTTGCTTCCTTCCATATGCAGCAACATCATTAGCATCACTTGCAAACATGCAATAATTCTCTATTTTCTCTTTATCCCTATATCACTTTTCTTTGTTGTTCCCAGAAGTCTTCATTTCTTCTCGTATTCATTTATTTCCTGGATCCATCTAACCCAACTCACACTTGGAAAAATTATATTTCCAATCATGTTGTCTTATAGACTTTGGATCTTTGGCATCCATTTACTTTTTGGAACTGAACTACTTCAACCCTTTCTTGGTTGAATACTTTAGCACTTGTGGTTTCTTGCACCATTCTCTTCTCTTTTCTAAGCCACCTAGCCTCAAACTTGACTTGGGTATCCAATCTCTAGCATACTATAAGGATGCCCATATGCCTTCTTCTCCAGCTGCATAGAATTAACTGGAAGTAATTAACAATGCTTTTAATTTTTCATCATAATTTCCAATGATAATTCCAACCTCCGGGAATGTCACTCATGGCTTTATGCCACTTGAGATGGATTCTTATCAAGTACCATCTCTTTTGCATTCTATAGCAAGCGTAGAACCATTTTCTTCTTCATGGTTCCTTATTGATTCCTATTCAGAAATTCATTTCTTTTTGAAGTTCTTCTTGACTTGATATCTCCATGCTAGAATATTTCTTATCTACTTTGCACACTTGTATCCATATATTATGTTGATATTAATTTTCATCATTCCACTATTACTTATATCTCTCTGGTCCAACTCCTACATGAACAAATTACATTTCTAGTCATGCTCTTGGATTAACCTTGGATATTTAACACCAATTTATTTATTGAAGAAAATTGATTTAGCCTTTCCTTGACTGATAATATCAACACTTGGATTTGCTTGATGAACTATTACTTTATCCTGTCTTCACCCATATTATTTCAACCTGACTTGCATAATCATTTTCAACATGTTTCTATGCTACACAATGTCTTCTTTTCCAACTACATAGAGTTATCTGGAATGAGATAGAATTTCTCTTACTTGCCATCATAGACTCCAGTGATACTTTCCACCCATGGAATGCCACTTATGGCTCTGTTCCACTTGATATAGATTCTCCTTAGAAGTGATTTATTTTTCATTCTATACCAAGCATATAATAATTTTCTTCTTCATGGTCCCTTATTGTTTTCCCCTTTAGAAACCTTGTTTCCATTATCCTAAGATGTTCAAGGACATGAATACATACTATAATCTTTCTTCACTATATGGGAAAACTATTCCTCAAAACCTGATTGCATTCCTCTGGATCCAATCTATATATAATACATTTGTTTATGCATCTATTGGCACTTCTTTAGTATGTTCACACATTTATCGCTTCATCTCTGAAGTTTTTCCATAAAACCATGCTTCCACTAATCCACTCTGATAACCATAATGGAGGTGTTATCTCCAAACTGTAGGACTGATCCTTGGAGATGCTACATCTGATCTCCAAATATACTCCTTGTTTCTCTTTATCATAAAAATAAAAGTTTAACCTATCAATCTTTTAGAGCAGATATGCCCACACTATACTACATTATCTATACATTGGCATCCTTTAGAGTGAATGTACTTTCACTACATCATTCACTACATGATCTACTCTTATACCCAAATTCTATTGAGCACTTTGATTAACATGAGTGGATTTCTTGTAGTGGATTCCCAAAACTTCATGGTTGCACCTAGATTTATATCTTAACATTCTTCAGTCTTGGCCTTTGATCATCCTGTAGGATATTCTTGACATAACATTATGTCCTCAATTTCCTCAGTTCATCTTGATACCAAGTCCAGACTCTTTCATATTCTATAAAAACTATCATTTTTCTTTATAAATAATACTGGGGCACCCCAAGGTGACACACTTGGGCATATATATCCCTTATTCATAATCTCTTCAAGTTGCATTTGCAATTCCTTCAATTCTGGTGTACTCATCCTATAAGGAGTCTTGGATATTGGGGTTTCTCCAGACATCAGATTGATGGAGAAATCAATACCTCTTTTAGGAGGAAATCTTGGTGTTTCTTTAAATACATCATCAAACTCCTTTAGGAATACATAATCTTCAATATTTGACACCTTATCCTTAGGTGTTTCTTCCATATGAGCTAAAAATATTTAACATCCTTTTATGCAATATTTCTTTAGTGGTAATGCTAAAATTTCTCTGACAGTTACTGCTATGGGAATTCCATGTGCTATCCTTAGGTTCCGTTCTTCTTCCAGGCAAGTAAATGCCTTATTACGATAGTCTAATTTATAAAGGTATTGGTCCAACCAAATCATACCAATTAGACAATCATAGGAACCTAAAGGTAGGATGTTAAAGTTTTCCTTGGTGCTCAGTACATTCATGTCCATCAAACATGCCTTAACCATATCATTAATTTTTGTTTTAGCTCATGTAGCCAGTTGTACCAACCAAGTTTTTCCATGCTTGTTTCTTAGCAATTGCAATCTTTCCACCATCTTAGGATATATATCCTAGGTACACTTATGCCCATGTCCTCCACTATTTCAACTTGTTTTATACTATATATAGTCCTCACTTTTTCACCCCTACAAAGGACAATCTCTAAACATATGATCTCCCCCACAAGACCAACATTTAATAGGTGGTTGTCTTGGTCTTTCTCCCCTGTCTCAATCATTCTGGGTTCCATAATGCATTAGAATTATTTCTTCTAATTTTCCTTAAATTTGACTATACAGATTAATTTTCTAAGTCAATAATTATATTCTACTTTCCAAGATATCTCCAATGCCTACTTCCATGCTCAATTCTGAGTCTTGACCAGAAATTTATGGTCATTTGAACACTATCCTTTCTATGAGGGAAATCCCTATATAGGTGATCTTCTTGAAAAGCCGAATTATCTCTTGGATCTTGTTTTGAATCCTCTCTTAAGGTTCACAAGCCCCTGTGATTTCTCTCTAATACAGGTACGTACAAATTAGAAACTCGTGGGCTCATTCTCAAATCCCCTTCCTATCTTTAAAATAAAAATTTGGGCACTAGCCCCCTTTACTTCAACCAAAATATCATACGACCATGGGCTATGACCAAGCGCTTAGTTGTAAGGCATTTATCTGGATCTTTGGGACTTCAGGGATCCATAACTTTGGGCTTCATAGGTTTCTCCTTCAACACATCCCAATTCCCCCAAATGTCGAATTGGTGAACTCTTGAACGATACTTCTTCGGAGCTTCAGGGCTCCGATGCTTTGGAGCTTTGGGATATTTGCTAACATAACACCACACTTCTCTTGAAAATTGAACTAGAGAACTCCTAGACTAGTGCTTCGGCGTTTCTTTACTTCGGCGCTCCGCTGCTTTGGGATTCGAAAGTTTGGACCACACAACATGCTAAGTTCCCCGAACATTAAACTGGCGAACTTCCAGAGAGGCTCTCCAGAGCTTCACACTTCATAGGTTATTGCAACAACATACTCCAATTATGGATTGCATACAAACTTATAAACATAATAAACATATACAAATACTCTAGACAAATTCCTAGAATCATGCAGAAATAACAGTAAAAATATACATGCAACATACAGAGGTAAAACCCATAAACAAAAACACATGTATAAATACACAATATGTAAATTAACACACAATTGATACTTATCTTTGATAGAATACCACCAACTACATGCAGACATTCCACGATCCTCCTAGCCTTAGACCACGCTGGTCATAACTCTCAACAGTGGGTCACCACTGAGTTGGGACTAAACTCCACCTAGGTAAAGGGATTCCTAACTAGGCTAATATGTCTCAGACATCAGGATCAACTCTGTTAAGTGCCAAATCAAACTAACAACCTACATTCTCTCATTCCCCACATGCCTATACCACCCCAAAAAGTATGCCCCTTATCTGCTCAACAGTCCTTCGACTACCCCACTTCCCTTCCAGGGCTTCAACAACAAGTCAGACAAGAAGTATCAGAGCACTATAGCTGTAGTTGGTCTCCCTCAAGAAATCAATTCCCAACAATTCTCTCACCTAGAGATATTTTATCATGGTCCTGATAACCTGCCTATTCAATCCATGGGCCTGACAACCCTCATCTTCAATCCACAAGCCTGACAACCCACCTCTTCAATCCACAGGCTTGACAACCTACCTCTTCAATCCACAGGCCTGACAACCCACTTCTTCAGTCTAGCACTTAAGCCAACCAAGTACAGGTGAAGGAAACAACAATGTTCATGGTAAAGTCCAGGTGATGGTAGTAGCAAAAATCAGGTCAGGTACAGATGCGGTGCTCCTAAAAGGAAGGGTATGGGTGTGCTACTAGTGACATAAAGGTACAATACTCGCCCAGGTAAGTTACATGGATCTACTCATAACAATAAGTACGGGTTACTACTGGAGGTGTGTGTGATGCATGGAGAGGTTTGAATGATGGAGAGAATGGTTGCATCGAATGGAAGAATGAATGGCCTGTGCACTAAGCCCAAGCCCTTTGTATGCATGTCCCAAATTGGACACTTGTCTTCATGAAGCTTCATGGGCTCCACTTGTAATTTTTTCCCTTCCCATAGGAACCTAGGATAACATAGTTTATGTCCATACCTTAGTCTTTAGTAATATATTATAATATTCCTTTAGGAATAAGCCCTCTAGCTTAGCCCCCTTTCTAGGCTCTTAGCCCCCTCCTTTCCCTTCCTAGTGGAGTTTAGTACCCCATACTCTTTATCGTGGTTTGTATACACACAATGATGTATTTTATTAATGATATGAGTGTTTACATATACAAAAATAGGCTCACTAGCCTTTAACATCTAGGCTCTCTGGCCTAATAATCACATAATCCTTCTGGCTTATAATAACCTGGCTCACCAACCTATAAAACATATTTACATTCACATTTACAATTGGGGTTCATCCTAGGGGTATTACATTCCCCTCCCCTTATTTATGAACTATCCTTAGTGTATTATAAACCATGTACAATTCAAAATTATTCAAAAATCTTGGAGCCCTTGTTATTGGAAGCTTCTTATCCACCTGGTGCTCTTCGTTCAAGAACCAATTCATGTATTCATACTGTAGCTGGAAGTCATTTTCTCCATTCCATACAGCTGCTTCAAAAAAGAATTTCAGCTCACTGTTCCATTTGACACACCCTCATTATGACAACTACCATGCCATAAGCACTTTTGAGTTGCCTCTTCCTTATTGCACTCACCCTTTTAGGCTCAAGTATCCCTTCACTACTACATAGTCCTTCGATGATCCATCTTTCCAAGGTTTTCACACACTAGGAGAATGCCAACTCATTATTAGAACCCCACCAAGGTTCTTCATTTATAAGGCTCCAGTGTCTCCAACATTAGTTGTTTTTCTCGAGCATTCCAAATTTAATCAATATTATCTCATCTGTATCACACAGATACATTTATTATGACAGAACATCATAAAAAATTATTTAGAAACTCAAACTTATTTCATAATGAATTCAACTTTTCCCCAAAATATGAAATTTTATCTCATAATTGCTCATGTTTGTTGCAATAGTAGGATGCAATCTTCCTTATGGATTCCAGCAAGCACCATATTGAATATCGCTTTCCCTACAATGCTTCCATATGGCATTTAACCAACATATTATCAATATTTCCTATACATTATACTTTCATTGCAATATGTAACAAAACCTTAAAATTTGTTTTTAGAATTGTCTACACCTAACAATTCAATCACAACCATCTAACAATTCATTCAATAGAATGAATTTATCATTCTATGCATATGTCTGTTCACAATTAATACCAGTAAGTTCATTACTCCATTTTTTGAACTGTAAATTTTCTGTAGTCAATACTCATGTGACTACTTGACTTGCAAATTTGTTGTTGCAAGGTTTAACAACTCCTAAAATGTTCTCAACTCCATGAGTTAGTAACATTTCATCCATTAGTATAATTATTTCCATTATATAACATATATGCATGCATTTACAAAAAATGCATTCTAGCATAACGATTAAATCATGCATAAGTGCAACTCTCAATGCATATATATTCAATGCACATTTGCATTGATTTTTAGAATTTTCTATATCTAAGTCATGTATCTCACCATTGGTAAATTGGAAGTATGGTCCATACACTTCCTATTTTCTTCTCAATTATTTGGATGCCTTCCTTTTCGACCCGAACACTACACCAATAATATAATTATGTGGTGTTCATTAGTGTTAGAAAAAAGGTTGCAGTCCAAGTATTATTTCAAGGTAGGAAGTTAAGTGGATATTATGTGGTACATAGCCTTTCCATAACCATATCTTTCCATAATAAACCATATCATGGTCTCATACATGACTAGATTTTCTAACATCCATTCCTATAACAGGTTCATACATTTTATTACTTTGGTTATTAGCTCATAGCCAATTAACATGACATGTCACGATGTTAGTTTGTGCAATCAAAAGCTAAATATATTTTATAATTATTACAGGCCTCCAACCTTTACCATACCTAGTGGTATTTTATTCACACTAATGCATTCCACTAAAATAATAAGGTGATTTTATAAATAAATTTGGCTGAGGAAATTCTTACCTAAATTCCTTTCATTAGTTATGTAATAAGAGTTTGTAAACTCATACCTACATAGATGCCATTAAATGAATTTGATGTTTCCTAATTACCCGATGACAATATAAGCTCCCATGCCCCTTTTACTAGTCTTATAAAACACTTTAGCCTTTTTTTTGCTTCCTTCCATATGCAACAACATCATTAGCAACACTTGCAAAGATGCAAGAATTATCTCTTTCCTATTTCTCCTTGTATCACTTTTCCTTTTTGTTCCCAGAGGTCTTCATTTCTTCTTGGATTCGTTTATTTCTTGGATCCATCTAACCCAACTCACACTTGGACAAATTATATTTCCAATCATGCTATCTTATAGACTTTGGATCTTCGACATCCATTTACTTTTCGGAATTGAACTACTTTGGCCCTTTCCTGGTTGAAGACTTTAGCACTTGTAGTTTCTTGCACCATCTCTTTTGCATTCTTGTTAGGTACCATATGGTGTTCCCAGAAGTCTTCATTTCTTCTCGTATTCATTTATTTCCTGAATCCATCTAACCCAACTCACACTTGGACAAACTATATTTCCAATCATGCTATCTTATAGACTTTGGATCTTCGACATCCATTTAATTTTTGGAATTGAACTACTTCAGCCCTTTCTTGGTTGAATACTTTAGCACCTGTGGTTTCTTGCACCATTCTCTTCTCTTTTCTTAGCCACCTAGCCTCAAACTTTACTTGCGTATCCAATATCTAGCATACTATAAGGATGCCCATATGCCTTCTTCTCTAGCGGCATAGAATTATCTGGAAGTAATTAACAATGCTTTTAATTTTTCATCATAATTTCCAATGATACTTCCAACCTCTGGGAATGTCACTCATGGCTCTATGCCACTTGAGATGGATTCTTGTTAGGTACCATCTCCTTTGAATTATATAGCAAGCGTATAACCATTTTATTCTTCATGGTTCCTTATTGATTCCTCTTTAGAAAATAATTTATTTTTGAAGTTCTTCTTGACTTGATATCTCCATGCTAGAATATTTATTATCCACTTTTCACACTTGTATCCATATATTATGCTTATATTAATTTTCAGCGTTCCACTATTACTTGGATCCCTCTAATCAAAATCCTACATGACCAAATTACATTTCCATTCATGCTCTCGGACTAACCTTGGATAGTTAACACCAATTTATTTATTGAAGAAAATTGATTTAGCCTTTCCTTGATTGATCATATCAGCACTTGGATTTTCTTAATGAACTATTACTTTCTCTTGTCCTAACCCATATGATTTCAACCTGACTTGCATAATCATTTTCATCAGGTTGGTATGCTACACAATGTTTTCTTTTCCATCCGCATAGAGTTATCTGGAATGAGTTAGCATTTCTCTTTCTTGCCATCATATATTCCAGCGATACTTTCCACCCATGGAATGTCACTTATGTATCTATTCCACTTGATATAGATGCTCCTTAGATTTTATTTCTTTTGCATTCTATACAAAGCATATAATCATTTTCTTCTTCATGGTCCCTTATTGTTTTCCCCCATACAAACCTTGTTTCCATTATCCTAAGATGTTCAAGGACATGAATCCATCCTAGAATCTTTCTTCCCTATATGGGAAAACCCTTCCTTAGAACCTGATTGCATTCCTATGGATCTAGTATGTACATAATACATTTTCATATGCATCTGTTGGCACTTATTTAGTATATTCACACCTTTATTGCTTCACCTCTGAAGTTTTTCCATACAATCATGCTTCCACTGCTCCACTCTGATAACCATAATGGAGGTGTTATTGTCAAATTGTAGGACTAATCCTTGGAGATGCTACATCTTATCTCCAAATATACTTCTTCTTTCTCTTTATCAAAAAAACAACATTTTAACCTATCAATATTTTAGAGAATATATGCCCACACTATACTTCCTTATATGTACATTAGCTTCCTTTAGAGTGAATGGAATTTCATTGCATCATTCACTACATCATCTACTCTTATACCCAAATTCCATTGATCACTCTGATTAACATGAGTGGATTTCCTATAGTGGATTCCCAAAAATTCATGGTTGCACCTAGATTTATATCTTAACATTCTTCGGTCTTGGCATTTTATTATCTTGTGTTATATTATTGACATAACATTATTTCCTCAAGTTCCTCAACTCATTCTTGATACTAGGTACAAACTCTTTCATATTCTATAAAACCATCCTTTTTCTTTACAAATAATATTGGGGCACCCCAAGGTGACACACTTCGGCGTATATATCCATTCTTTAGAAGTTCTTCAAGTTGCATTTGCAATTCCTTCAAATCTGGTGTACTCATCCTGTAAGGGGTCTTGGATACTAGGGTTGATCTGGACATTAGATTGATGGAGAAATCAATACCTCTTTTAGGAGGTAATCCTGGTGTATCTTTAAATACATCATCAAACTCCTTTAGGACTACATAATCTTTAATATTTGGCACCTTATCCTTAGGTATTTCTTCCATATGATCTGCAAATATTTGACATCATTTTTTGTAACATTTCTTCAATGACAATGCTGAAATTTCTCTTATAGTTACTGCCTTGGGAATTCCCTATACTATCCTTAGGTTCCCTTCTTCATCCAGGCAAGTAAATGCCTTATTATGAAAATATAGGATAGAAAGGTGTTGATCGAACCAAATCATACCAATTAGACAGTCATAGGAACATAAATGTAGGATGTTCAAGTTTGCCTTGGTGCTCAATACATTCATGTCCATTGGGCATGCCTTAACCATCTCATTATTTTTTCTTTTAACTCATGTAGCCAACTTCACCAACCAATATTTTCCACGCTTGTTTATTAGCAATTGCAATCTTTCCACCATCTTAGGATCTATATAACTTTGACTAGCCCTTGAATCAATTAAAATAGCAATAGTTAGGTTTTTGAGCTTACCTTACACTTCAATCATATGTGATTGAAACTCAACTTTCTTTTTGTCTAGGGCTACATAGATCCTAAGTACACTTATGCCCATATCCTCCACTGTTTCAGCATGTTGTATATTGTGAACAATCCTCACTTTTTCACTCCTTCGAGGACAATATCTAAACATATGATCTCCCCCACAACCCCAACATGTAATAGGTGGTTGTATGGTGTTTTCTCCCCTGTCTCAATCATTATTGGTTCCATAATGCATCATAATTATTTCTTCTAATTTTCCTAAAAATTGACTATCCAGATCAATTTTCTCAGTGAATAATTATATGCTACTGTCCAAAATATTTCGAACGCCCACTTCCATGCTCAATTCTGAGTCTTGAGTAGAAAGTTATGGTCATTTGAAGATTGTTCTTTCTGTGAGGGAAATCCCTGTATCGGTGATCTTCTTTAGAAGCTGAATTAGCTCTTGGATATTGTGTTGAATCCTCTCTTAAGGTTCACATGATTATGTGACTTCTCTCCAATGCAGGACTGTACAAATCATAAACCTATAGGCTCCTTCTCAAATCCCATTTCTATATTTAAAATCAAAATTCGAGCACTTTCCCCCTTTACTTTGGCCAAAACCTCATATGGCCATGGGCTATGACCAAGCGCTTAGCTGAAAGGTGTTTATCTGGAGCTTCAGGACTTTGGGGCTTCAAAACTTCAGGCTTCATAGGTTTTTCCTTCAACACATTCCAATTCCCTCGAATGTCGAATTGGCAAACCCTTGAATGGTACTTTTTCAGATCTTCAGGGCTCGATTGATTTAGTGCTTCAGGAGATTCACTAGAATAAAACCACACTTCTATTGAACGTCGAACTGGAAAAATCTCAAACTAGCGCTTTGGCGTTTCATTACTTTGACTCTCTGTTGCTTCGGGCTTCAAAATTTTGGACCTCACAACACGCTAAGTTCCCCGAATGTCGAACTAGCAAATTCCCAAAGAGGCTCTCCATAGCTTCCTGCTTCGGAGGTTCTTGCAACAACATACTCCAATTTTCCCAAATGTTGAACTTTCAAACTTCTGGAGTCTCCTTAGAAACTACACACCAAGGGTGCTACGTGTCAAAAATATGGAGATGACACGTGGCCCAATCGAAAATGAAACATGTCAAGTTCCAATTGGTACAAAAGTTTAGTCAAAAGCATGTAACAGGATGACACGTGGTATGCATAAAGCGGGTCCATGTCACCCTTGGTGACTTTAGCATGCCATGTCACTCCGATGCTTAGAGACTTCGGGACTCTGGGCTTCAGAGGATTTTGCACCATCACACTTCAAAAAACCTGAATGTCAAATTGGCGAATTCCTGGACTGGCTCTTTGGGGCATTGTTACTGCAGCACTTCAGAGCTTCAGGCTTCAAGACTTCCCAAAACTCCAATGCACAATACCTCTGAACTGTTGAATATTGAAACTGAGATCAACGACTCTTTCTCCTCCTGCAACCAATGGCTGGGATCTCCTCTAAATCTCTGGGTTTCGGGAGTTCTCACAGTTGATCACCTCCAAACCCTTGAACTATCGAACGTTGAATCAATGAAGGATGAATATCCTCGATTGATTCTCACTCGTCAACAAACACTCGGGATTGACTCTGGGCTTCAAGGATTCAGGCCTTTTTACACAAAACCACTTTTCAACAATGATATTTTAGACCGTTGAACTTCTGGACACTTTCTAATCCACTGACATGTGTCCTCAATGATGAACAGTCAGGATCTTCTCTAGAGTACTAGACTTCAAGACTTTCCCAACTTCGCACACCATTATAAAAAATTTCTGAAGTGCCGAAACTCTGGACTACCATGAGATATACGGCTCACATTCCTGGGTGTGCATCCAATGGCCCATATCTCTCATTCTACATAGCACTTCTCCTCCTGGTTTGTGCTTGATCCAACGTCCCAGATATGTCCTTGGAAAAATCCAACAACTGGCACTTCTCCCCATGATCTATAGTGTAGATTCATTCTAGGACTTCAGAGCTTCAGGGATTTTGCCTCTTTCACGACAAAAAGGCTTAAACTAGTCGAAGTGGTAAAGTCTGAAGAATTTTGGTGCTTAACGACCATGTACCTTCTCCAGATCCAACAAATGTGACAGATTTGTATTCTCTCAAACGGATCCAATGGGCAAGATCAAATATTGTGGTCCATATCAACGGTCGTTGTCATTTATTTCCTCCTATGTCTTTCTTGAACTACTACACCTCCTGAGCTTATGGCCCATCCAGGCTCAATGTTGAAAAATGGATCTCTGATACCAATTTGTAACATCCCCAGCCACCCAGGTTGGGCCATGCTACTCCATAAAACACTCTTACTAAGATCGAAGAACATAATGTGACATCCCCAGCCACCTGATGGGATATTCTATAGAAAAATTATGGACTCTATATGAACTTATAAAAATATACAAATACTCTAGACAAATGCCCAAAATCATGCGAAAATACTATGGACTTGATACTTATCTTTGGTAAATACCACCAACTGTGTGCAAACCTTCCACAATCCTCCCAGCCTTAGACCATGTGATCCAAAAAGGATCTAAAGAAGGCTAAAAATAACTCATAATGCTTAGAATGGCTCCAACAGACAGAGAAAGGGAAAAAATTCAAAGTTCCCAAAACTTAGTGAAAATGACATGATCGTGAAGAGCACATCGCAAGATTTCTGACAGTGTAAATGTCTCATCAAACTGAGTTACGGTTTGAAAGATATTTGTGGTCAAAGTTGCGGTCAAACAGGGCCAGCCAATAGGGGGCCACATCATCATCCGTACTATTGACGTCAGCAGCTGACATGGCATGGTGACATCATCATATGAGATGATGACATTATCATGCCACATGGCAGCACCATAGGCTTCCATGTGTCACCCGCCAATGGGATTTTTAGGGGTCCATGTGGACCAGTAGAAAAGTGCCATGTGGCACCCCAGGTGACTCCACATGGCACCACCTAGGAAGCACCAAGTTGAAGGTACAGAATGATGGAGAAGAAACACTAACATACAGGTGGAATTATCATTGGGTGCCACATGGCCCAATCATCG
>ML782285.1:230652-283933 GCA_009831015.1 Picea engelmannii
ACACATATATATATATATATATATATATATATATATATATACCAACATTTAAAAATGGATTTCAGTGGGATTCGACCCCAGAACCCCCGCAATGCCCAACGCCTTAACTATTCCGCCCATAACCAATGTGCCACAGATTCCACTTGGTATATCCACCCACACTCATTACTTAAAAGCTACAATCTGGCCATAGTCAAGGGAGAGGCACAGACTGTATGGACTTGCAGGTACAGAGTGATAGAGTCAGATTGAAGCGTGGAGACAGTGATTTTTGGGTAATTTGATGCCATGAATCGAGTGGTAATGTCTGTTTTCTGATTTGAGTATTATTTCTACAACTTGATTTTAGAATGAGGTATATTCATGTATTTTCCAAATTCTTTTGATGAGTTAATGAAAGAGCCTACCCATTTGAGAGAAGGACCAGGAGACGTATTCCACCAGGGATGAAATCCAATATCAAGTTTTTTTTTTTTTTTTTCCAGATCTGATGCTTATGTCTCTTCATTTTTAAGTTTTCCCTTCTTTAATGGTGCACTTTAATTTATTCTCATTTAATGCAATTATTTATAAGTCACGATGAAACGATCTTGTATCATGTTGGTATGAGAGCAGTCATCTTTGACTTGAATTATTGAGTGTGAATTATTTCTAGGGCCAAGCATAAGCAGGGTGAAGGAACTCTTAAGACTTTCAATCCCGAAGTTGGTCGTATATCGAGAAGGAAGAAAATGGCAAAAGAGGACAATCATGATGAACATGAGAAAAACTTTCACATGGTCTTTTATCACATGTCAGAAATGGTCGAGCGAATGTATGGAGATTATGTGAAGAGGATGAAGAATAAAGAGAAGAAAAAGGAAGCACATGCAGATGATGATGCTTCGGTAAACCAAGGGGTTGGAGGAGATCCTCCTGAGCCTCCATATTCACCTTCGAGTTCTAGTTCTTCTTCCTCTGAGCATTCTCATCATTCTCATTATTCTAGCCATAGAGCCTCTTTTAAGAAACTATTATTAAAGCTTGGTGTAAATTTTACTTTACCTATGTTTAATGGAGATGCTAATCCTGAAAATCTAGATAATTGGATCCAACGGGTTGAAGTGTATTGTTGTGTCCAACATATTGATGAACAAGAAGTTAAAGTGCAACTAGATTCTCTTTGGTTGGAAGGCATTGCTCTCGTATGGTGGGAGAGAAAGCTTCGGGACAGAAGTAAGTGTGGTAAGCTTCTTTCCTCATGGTCGGAATTTAAATCAGTGATAAGGAAGCAATTTTATCCATTAGGGTATTTACATAAAGCAATGATGGAATGGAAAACTTTAAGGCAAATTAAAGGACAAACTATACAAAGTTTCATAGAAGAATTTAGGAATAAAAATCTTGCATTGAACATTCCTTTGTATTCTTATGAGACTTTAATGAAGTATATTGGCGCACTTCATAGTTATATTTGACATACTTTGCTCTTTTTTAACCCCACTAGTCTTGATGAAGTTTGTGTGCAAGCCACTCACCTTGAGAACATGGGGAAACATGTTCAAGAAGATCCCACAAAGAAACCTTCCAATTTCCCACAGAAGACTTTTAAGAAGTTTAAAAGGAAGGAAAAGAAGACTGCTATAGTGACGAGAGAGGGAGGAAAACCATATTGCACTTATTGCAAGAAGAACGGTCACGATGAAGAAAGCTGTTGGAAACTGCATCCAGAAAAGAAACCGAAACAGTTCAATGGAAAGGGGAAGACAAAGACCGTTGCTATGGTACATCAAGATCTTGGTTCCAATTCAAGAGATGAAAGAAATATCACATCGGTTGGAGTACAAGGTAAAGATTATCTTCATGCTAGTTCTAATTCCAATGATGAATCTCATTTTGATGAATGAAAGAAGAATGAGTTATTTCACATAAGATTTGTATCTAAACATACTAAGATAGATACATTATTTGATCTGGGTTCCCAATTAAACTTAATATATGAAGCACTTGTCAGTAAAATGGGTCTTGAAACGAAACCACATTTGAAACCTTATCCTCTTGGTTGGGTATGTGACAAAGACAAACTTAATGTCACCAAACAATGTAGGATCATATTTGCAATTGCTTCAAAATTGATTAATGAAGTGGATTTCGATGTTGTACCACTTGATATATGTGGCATAGTGTTGGGAAGTCCTTATCTTTGTGATAGAAAAGCAGTCTTCTTTCGTCATGAGAACAAATACCACCTTACTAAGGGGGGAGTGGAATATATTGTTAGAGCTCACAGCATGAGGATAAATACAATACTTGTTAGTGTAGATCAAATGAAAATACTTATAGACACTAATAAGATATATGTACTCATGGACGTCAGAGAGAAAGATGTTGGGACATCCGACGCATTCCAAGGGTGTAATCCATCTCATAAAAAGGAATTAATTGATATTGTTTCTAAGTATGATGATATTTTTCAGGAACCAGATGGATTACCTCCTAAGAGGGAAATCCAACATGACATACATCTTCAGCAAGATTCTCCTCTTCCTAATGTGGGCATGTACAAGATGTCAGTTGTGGAGATGACAAAGATCAAGAAGTAGGTACAGGGCTTATTGGATCAAGGGGTCGTCAGGCCCAGTTCATCTCCTTGTGGTTCTCTGATTGTGATGGTGCCAAAGAAAGATGGCACATGGTTAATGTGTGTCGATTATAGGGCCTTAAATAAAATCACGGTGAAAAATCAATACCCTCTTCCTCACATAGATGATTTACTTGATCAATTGAAGAATGTTGTCTATTTCACTAAGTTGGATTTGTGCAGTGGATATCATCAAATCAGAGTCACAGAAAAGGATGCATGGAAAACTGCCTTTAAAACCAAACATGGATTGTTTGAGTGATTGGTTATGCCATTTGGGATTTGTAATGCTCTGAAAACTTTCATGTGTGTGATAAATGATGTATTTAGGCCTTTCATAGATGACTTTGGGATTGTATATTTAGACGAAATTCTTATTTTTAACAAGACTTGGGATGAGCATGTGAGGCATGTAAAGCAAGTTTTTGATACTTTGCAAAGGGAAAATTTGTATGCAAAATTTTCTAAATGTGAATTTGGCAAGAGTGCACTTGTGTACTTAGGTCATATTGTAGGAGGAGGATAATTAAAAATTGACCCTTCCAAAATTGATGTAATTGTAAATTGGCCTGAGCCAAAAAGTGTAACCAAAGTTCGAAGCTTCTTAGGTGTAGTCTAGTATTGGAGGAGATTAATTCCCAACTTCTCCTTCATAGTAGCTCCTCTGCATGCCTTAACAACTGTGAAGAACACTTTTCAGTGGGAAGGAAAAAAACAAAAGGATTTCAACACTTTGAAGGGGAAGATCAATACCGCACCAGTATTAGCACTGTCGAATCTTCAATAGCCTTTTGAGATCGAGAAAGATGTCAATGGATATGCCATGGGTGCAGTATTGATGCAATATAGTAAGCCTATCTGTTACCACTCTGAAACTTTTAACCAAGTTGTTGTTAACTATCCTCAATATGATAAAGAGTTGTATGCATTAGTCCAGAGTGTAAAGAAATGGAAACACTACTTGTTAGAGAAGAAAACAATCATACATATATATCACCAACCCTTACAGTATCTTCAAGCACAGACCAAATTGGAACAATCTCGACACTATAAGTGGATAGGTTTTCTACAATAGTTTCACTTGGTAATCAAGTACAAAAAGGGTACAAGTAACAAGGTAGCTGATATGCTTTCTAGACCTCATATTGTTGCTTCTATTATTTTAAAGAATGCTTCTTTATCTCATGATAGATATATAGAACAATATGTCATCGATGAAGATTGTAAAGAAGTATATATGAAGCTAACCCTTGGTGCACATGTAGAGAATATTGTCTGGAAGGAAATTTACTCTACTATATTGGAAAGCTATGTATTCCTACAAGTGAACAAGTCCATGTAATACGAGAAGCTCACACTTCTCTTGTTTCTGGGAGTTTTGGGGTAGGAAAAACTATGGCTCATTTTCAGAGGTTTTGTTATTGGGATCAAATGAAAGCAATTGTAACTAAACATGTAAAGGGGCGTGTGATGTGTTCTAATTGTAAGCCCACTAATAGAAAATTGGGGCTATACTCACCACTTCCTCTTCCATCCCATCCACGGGAAAGTGTCTCCATGGATTTTTTAGGAGGTTTACCAATGACCAAAGGGGGTCATGATTATTTGTATATTGTAGTGGATAGGTTCAACAAGATGTGTATATTGATGCCTTGTAAAAAGAATATCACTATTGAGCAGACTACTAATCTCTTCTTTCAACATGTTTGGGTTCACTTTGGATTACCCGCATCTATCGTATCAGATCAAGATACTTGATTCCTTGGGGACTTTTTGGACTAGCTTATGGAGAATGATGGACGTCGAATTGAAGAGGAGCATTGCTTTCCATCCACAGATCGATGGACAGATAGAGGTGGTAAACCGAATAGTGGTATTTTTTTCTTCAAGGCTACTACAGCAAGCGTCCTAGGGTATAGGATGAACAGATACCCTATGTACAACATGCGTACAATCAAGCTTTACATTCATCCACTCAGAGTTCAACTTTTGAGACATGTTTTGGGTACCTACCAAAGGTTCCTTTGGACTTGATGTACAAGAGAGATGTCGATGTAAATTAAGAACGAACAGAGGACAAAGACCGCAAGTTCATCCAGAGGATTCAACAGATACACCAGGAAGTCAAGGAACAGTTGGATAAAAGTTAAGCACATTATAAAGATCGACATGACAAGCACATGGTTGATCATCAACTCCAGGTTGGAGACCGGGTATGGATTTACATCAAGAAGGAGATATTTAAGGGTGAAGGAAAGAAACTCAAGCCCATTAGTTATGGAACCTTCACTATCTTGGAGAAAAGCGGTACCGATTCTTTTTTTCTGGACCTTCCACCTTATATGCAGATTTACTCAGTTGTGAATGTTGAGAACTTGAAACTTTTTGAGCCTCCCATGATCATGGATCAATATGAGGAAATTTCAATACCATCAGTTGATGAGTTTTCACCTGAGTACTTGGATGAGCTATAGGAATATATCATCCTAGACAGGAGGATGAGGAATTCACGTAGGGGTGATGTTGATTATATTCAAGTATGCTTAAAAGGCACACATCCAAGCAAGGCAAAGTGGATCGAGAAGGACAAAGTGAAAGGAATTTTCCCTCACTTACTAGTTGATTGATGAAATATTTTGGTGGTCCAAAAATCTCTCAGTGGGAAGGCGTGATCCAAAAAGGATCTGGAGAAGGACAAGAATAACTCAGAGCGCTCAGAATGGCTCCAGTAGACAGAGAAAGGGGAAAAAATTCAAACTTCCCAAAACTCAGTGAAAAAGGCATGATCGTGAAGAGTGCATCACAAGATTTCTAACAGTGAAAATGGCTTGTCAAACGAAGTTATGGTTTGAAAGATATTCACAGTCAAATTTGCGGTCAAACAGGGCCAGTCAGCAAGGGGCCACATCATCATCCGTACTGTTGATGTCAATAGTTGACATGGTAGGGTGATGACATCATATGGGCTACTGATGTCATCATTCCATGTGTCAGTACCAGAGGCTACCGTGTGTCACCCTCTAATGGGATTTTCAGGGGTCCATGTGGACCAGTAGAAAAGTGCCACATGGCACCCCTAGGAGATGCCACGTGGCACCACCCCAGGAAGAGCCATGTGTCAAGTACAAAATGACGGGGAAACAATGTCAACATACAGGTGGAATTATCAGTGGGCTCCACATGGCATCCCGAAAATGCCCAATATTAACCCGTGAATGAATTTTGTTTTTAAAATATGGCGAGTTCACCAAATCTAGCGCACCACGCCAATGTTAGCAATCGTTGGAAGTGTCTCTAGTGGGTATGATAAACTTAGTGGGAGTGAATATATATATATATATACAAACCAATGTTTAAAAATGGAGTTAGGTGGGATATGATCCCGGAACCTCTGCAATGCCCAATGCCTTAACAAATCTTCCCATAACCAATGTGGCACAGATGCCACTTGGTATATCTGCCCACACTCATTACTTAAAAGGTACAATCCGGCCAGATCCAGGGGAGAGGCACGAACCGTACGGACTTGCGGGCACAGATTTTGAGACAGAACTGTCATAATTGCAGGTTGCAGAGGGCATTGAAATTGAGACAGAATTTTTCTTGGGCCTGGGAGTGCCAGAGTCAGATCGGAGTTTGGAGACAATAATTTTTGGGTAATTTGACGCCACGAATCTAGTGGTAATTTTTTTTTTCTGATCTGAGCATTATTTCTGTAACTTGATTTCAGAATGAGGTATATTCATGTATTTTCCAAATTCTTTTGATGAGTTAATGAAAGAGCCTACCCATTTGAGAGAAGGACCTAGAGACGTAGTCCAGTAGGGAAAAACTTCGTTATCAAGTTTTTGTGTTCAGATCTTATGCTTATGTTTCTTCATTTTTAAGTTTTCCCTTCTTTAATGGTGCACTTTAATTTATGCTCATTTAATGAAATTATTTATAAGTCACGATGAAAATATCTTGGATCACCACGTTGCTCAAAACTCTCTGCATTGGTTCATCCCCAAGCTAGGACTAAACTCCACCCGGGTGAAGGGATTCCTAGCTAGGATGATATGTCTCAAACTTTAGGATAAACTCCATCAGGTGCCAACTCAAACTAACAACCTATAGCCTCTCATTCCCCACATGCCTGTCCCACTCCAGGAAGTGTGCCCCTTCTCTGCTCAATAGTCCTTCGACTGCCCCACTTCCCTTCGTAGGCTTAAACAACAGGTCAGACAGGAAGTCTCAGAGTACTGTAGTTGTAGTTTGGCTTCCTCGAGAAATCAATTCCCAACAATTCTCTCACCTACAGATATTTTCTCATGGGCCTGACAAGCTGCCTCTTCAATCCAGGGGCCTGAAAACCCACCTCTTCAATCCATATTCTTGACAACTTGCCCCTTAAATCCATGAGCCTGAAAACCCACCTCTTCAATCCATAGGTCTGACAACCTGCTTCTTCAGTCCAACTCTTAATTCAACCAAGTGCAAATGAAGGAAACAACAATGTTCAGGGTAAATTCCAGGTGATGGTAGCAATGACAATCAGGTGAGGTACATATGCATTGCTCCTAACAAGAAGGGTACAGGTTCACTTCTAGTGACATGAATGTACAATACTCTCCAAAGTAAGGTACATGTCTCTTCTCATAAAAGGAAGTACGAGTTACTGTTGAAGGTGTGTGTGATGGATAGGTTCGAATGATGGAGAGAATGACTACATCAAATGGCAGAATGAATGGCTCGTGCACTAAGCCCAATCTCTTTGTATGCATGTCCCAAATTGGGTACTTGTCTTCATGAAACTTCATGGGCTCCACTTGTAATTCATTCCCTTCCCATAGGAACTTAGGATAACATAGGTTATGTCCATACCTTAGTCTTTAGGAATATATTATAATATTCCTTTGGCAATAAGCCCTCTAGCTTAGCCCCCTTTCTAGGCACTTACCCCCCCCCTTTCCCTTCCTAGTGGATTTTAGTCCCCTGTACTCTTTATCATGGTTGGTCTACACACAATGATGTATTTTATTAATGATATGAGTGTTTACATATACAAAAATAGGCTCACTAGCCTTTGGCATCTAGTCTCTCTGACCTAATAATCACATAATCCTTCTGGCTTATAATAACCTGGCTCACCAGCCTATAAAACATATTTACATTCACATTTACAATTAGGGTTCAGCCTAGGGATATTACATCCAACATCTCCTTTAGCATTACTATGATCTCAACTAGCTCCAGTGTACTCATTCTATAGGGTGCTTTAGACATTGGCATCGCTCCTGGTACAAGTTATATTGAAAATTCAATATCTCTTCTTGGAGGTAGACCCGGTACCTCTTCTAGAAACACATATTTATAATCTCTTAATATGGGATAGTCCTTTAGGATTGGTTTATTGTTCTCAATAGAGTTCAACACTTGTATTGCATACAAAGGACATCATTTTCCGCAATACTTATTCACTTGAAGGGATGATATTTGTCTCACTGAGACTGGATTTTGAATTCCTTATAGGGTTATTTTTCTCCCTTCTTAATCTTCACACTCCAAATTTTTATTGTAATAGTCCAACTTGGTTTTAAGGGTAGCCAACCAGTCCATGCCAATCAACAGGTCATAATATCCTAAAGGGAGCATGTTTAGGGTTTCTTGGGTGGGTAATCCATTCATAATGAATTGGCATGCTTGTATGACCTTTGTTACCTTTCTTTTCGTTCCAGTGTCTAGTTGTACCAGCCATGATTTAGCATGTTTTACTTGCTGCAATTTACATTTCTCAACGGTTTGAGGGGAAACATAACTCAGATTAGAACCAGGGTAAATTAAAATGGAAACTAGATGGTTGGAAATCATACCTTCCATATCCACCACTGAAGCTTGGTGGTCAGCTTGTTTATTATCTATGGCTGCATAAATTTGTGGCACGCTCCTAGCCACATCATTGACTGTGGTAGCCTCATGGATGTTGTAGACCCTCCTATTATCTTGTTTCTTATGTGGGAAGTCCCTCAACATATGTTCTTCTCCACAACCCCACCATTTCAAGGGTTCTATCTTTGTATTATCAGTCTTACATAGGGCTGATCCAAAGGGTTTATTACCACTATGAGATGGAAAATTTTGTTGATATACTCTTTTTGTAAGAAGGCTCATCTTAGAGATTTTCCTATGATTCTTAAATCTTAAGGATTTAAACCCCTTCTTATTGAATCCCAAATTACTTTTCTTCTTCTAGTCCATATGAGGTTTTGCCTTATTCTTGAATTGCTCATAGCAGTACCTTGCCTTCCAGATAGTGTCTTCTAAATTCTTTGGTTCATCAAATTCAGTTATGTCCCAGAAGGACTGAGGAAGTCCACTAATAAATCATTTCATCTTTACCTTTTCATCCTTTATGTAGGGCACATACCTCATCAACTCAATAAATTTGTTAATATATTCATCTATTGTGAGTTGTCCTAGATTGAGTTCATAGAACTCTTTGGTCTTCCCATCAAAGTATTTTTTAGACAGATACTTCTTAAATAATTTCTCAAATTGTTTCCATGACAAGTCCTTCTCATGGATTCCTTTCACATTCCTAAGGTCCTCCAATCAAATGGAGGCCTTTACATTCAAGTTGAAAATGGATATTCAGGGCTTTAAGTTTTCAGAGTAGTCATGGAAATTGAAGTACTTCTTCAAGCCAAGTAGCCAAACTTCAGCTTCTTCCCCCTTTTCAATTTCTCCATCAAAAGTGGGTGGTTTGGCTTTCTTAAACTCTTCAGGGTCATGGCTCTTGGAATGTTTCCTCTTCTTTATTCTCCTCTGGGAGTGTGAACTAGTATCACTACTACAAAATTCCTTGGAGTTTCCAGTTTCCTCCCTAGAGGATTCTTCCGTTGAATGTCTCTTGGCTCCATGTTGGGCCTTCTTTGAGGTGCTCCTCCTTGTGTGGCCACTTTCAGGACCATGCTTTTGTATCTCAAGTGGAATTTGGATTTTATTAGTATGATGTATATCCACATTACTGGTTGTTGGTCCATGTTGCAACTGCCTTTGTATATATGATAGGGTTTGCGGTAGGAATGCTTTAATTTCAGTTTGTTTTTCTTGCTCTTTTATCATCCTTTCATTGTCAGCCTTTAAAATCTATAATTTTGTCATGAGGCTTCTTACAGTTTTATCCAAATTTGGAGGGTTTTGCACCGCCCTCCTCTCATTATATTATTCTTCTCTATTGTGATATCTTTCCCCAAACTCATGGTGGTCACCATTATTTACATTGTATTTTTCCCTGTTGTCCACCGACTGTTTGAGTGTTGATAAAACATCTCCTGTTAGTTAATTATCTACTAGTTTACGAACAACACATACAATTTGTAAGGTGAAGTCAGCTTCATTATTTGGAACTCTAGCAACACACAATTCATCTCTCTCTCTCTCTATATATATATATAGCAAAAAGTTTTGTTCCTCTCTTTAGTAGTGGTTTAAATAAGCTTCTTATGAATGGGGTAAGATATGGGGTTACCCCTTAAATTTCTCGAATAAAATTTGATGCGACTCATTCATGAGCCCAAGCAGGCCAAGTGTTGTTGCCCGCTCTGATACCACTCTGTCACACACCCAATCCCTAAGTACCTTTTTAAGGGATGGGGTATAAATTTTTCACTTAACCTAATACCCATGGCCCATTAATTATCGAAATATTTATTTTCTCTTTTCCCTCTTAGAAGTAGTTTAACACTAACTCAATAAATTACTCATATGATAATTATGAGTGATTATATTATAACATAATGAGGATAATTTCTCCATAATATACTTAAATTGATTAATCTTAATTAAGGTATATAATTCAATTCCTCCATACTGTATTTTCACATAATTTAACATATATATCTAAATATATACATATTTATTTTATTTATTGGGAAAAAGGATTAACTATATTCAACCACAAATTATCCTTTTATTAATTATATTAGAATATGATTGATTTATATCAAAGAGGGCACTTAGGATTATCAATTCCCATTAATACCTAAGCCTCTGGACTTCGGCGAAATTCCTCATCATGCGTTTATGAACCCAAATATCTCGAATGCCTGAGTTCCAGAGAGGGTCCCACTCACACTATACCTTTGTGCAAATATAATTAATTATATTAATTTATAATTTAATTCATCACCTTAAATGTTTATATTGATATTTGTGCAACCAGTGGAACATGAAAGAGTAGGTTCAACCCTTTGTTACTTGTTCATTCTACTACCCCCAAACATTGATTTCACATTAATATTAAATTAAAAATGGAAATGGGGTTGGTACTTTATCACGTGCCAATATCACAATAAACCCATTTAATATATTTTATATTAACCTCTTTGGAAAATGTGCCCAGTTTTATAAAGTCCCCTAATATTATATTAATATTTGAATTAAGGGAGAGAGAGAGAGAGAGAACTCAGGGTTGACCCTCTTCGGCTCTCAACCACATTCCTTATACTCCAATATCCCGAAGCCCCGAATTCCCGAAGCTTCGAAGTGACCCCACTGGCACACATTACCACACCATTTAATATTTAGAGGAGTTGTCTTCATTTACGTGTAATCAATTTAAAGAACCTTAAAAATAATATAAAATATAATCTTATATTCCTCGAAAATTACACCCAAGTATTAAAATTCTCCATTGTTATTAATATTTGACATGAGAGAGATAGAGTTCTTCGAGATAATATCCTTTGGCTCTCCCACACATCCCTTACATTCAATTCTCCTGGAGTCTCGAAGCTCCAAAGTCTCGAAAAGGGACCCACTTGTAATTACGTTGTGGTTTAAATACATTGAAATAATTTGGGTTATAATATAATATATATATTCTATTAAAGATATAGTGTATTAATCAATTTTATTAATCAATCACATTAAATACAATAATATAAATAATTGTATTTATTATTCATGTAAACTTTCGCTCGGGGAAAGGAAGGGTTCGGGTATTCGATGACTTTGGCTTGTGGAATCCCATCACCCAAACATCTCGAAGCCTCGAAGCTCCGAAATCCCAGAGTTCCGAAGACTACGAGAAGGCTAAAGCATTTGGTCACCATTTAATTCCCTCATGTGTTTGACATTAAAATGATAATAATAATGCCCCGGATCGGGTGATGGTGCAGGACACATGGAAAAATGAGGAGGTGCACACAGGCCAACATGGTGAAATCCATGTGACGGATCCGTGCCAAGCATATCCGCCACCCCCATGCAATTAAACCCTCCTACGACGTTCGAGGCGCCATTAAGCTTGGTGCGCTTCCCATCTTTGGTTGTCCTCTCGATGGACGATTTCATTGAAGGCGTCATCAACCTCTGCATGTGGCTCAACCTTCATCTCCTCTAGTTGTGCAGATATGGCTCATTCCAGCTTACCTCTTCCTTGGCACTCTCGTATTGTGCTTCAAACCCTTCCTACCAGCTCCTTGGTGCTCTCCTGTAACTGGCTCTTCTCCATCCCTCTCCGTTCACTTGGGGCTTCCCTCGCAACCCATCCATTTCCCTTGAGCTGTCAGCATGCCTAGGCAAAGAGGCAGGCCAAGAAGGGGCTTTCCCTAGAATCCATCTCAGCCATGCGCGCCTATACCTCGCCCCGGTTTCCATTTCGGCCTCGGACGCCTATCCCTCTCCTAATCTTCGCTTTCCTCGCACTCCTCACACTCATCGCACTCTTCACAGCCTGAACTTGAACCACTCACCACCTCTTCTCGACTTGAAGGTTTGGTTCTTACGCACAGCTTGCTCGGCTTACCCTCAGAGCCCATTCTGGACAAGGCCTCCACTTCTCGGGCACCTCCTGAAGCACCTCCACTTCCCTTGGCCAGTGCACCTGTGTTGGCTTTAGAAGCCTTTCACATTCACCCACCCTTAGAGGTGCCACCTTTTCCACATTCTATCTCTGACTCCATCCCAAACGAGCAGATGTAGGACAACATGGGTATTCTTTACGGGCTGGTCTTCGAGCTCCGACAGGACATGGATGATCTACAATTCTGACTGCAGCAACTGGATGGGAAGGCCTCTACACTCCTCCATATCCTCTCCACCATCTAGGGAGAAACAACGCAATCCAAGCATGTCCCAGCATACATGTTTGGTAGGAGCAAACAAGAGCTTCCAGTGGAGGGTGGCGACTTGGGGAAATCCATACACATGGATGGGGAGGTTGCAGCAGCAATGGATAATGCAGATGCTGACGCGCATATGGAATGGCGAGGAACACCTGTCGAAGAAGAGCTCTGGAACGAGGCCACCCATGCCACCTGGCCGGAATATAAGCCAAATGTATGACCCTTATGGCGACTCCACTTATGTTTTAGTTCACTAATCTCAGTTCTGTTTACAGTTTTACTAATTTTATAGACATGTAGATCATAACACCGGATGGCTGAACTGGTTTCCCCCTTGGGGCAGTTCAGTTACTACAGCACGGCAATTCTGAACATTCTGCAACTCTGGTTTTGTTTTTGGAGGCTCTTTATACATTAATAAAATACTCTTACTTACAAAAAAAAAATGATAATAATAATTATATTCTTTTGTGGTCTCAGGCATTTTACACTCTAGGGGATTTAACTTGCATTTTCAGAATAATAAAATAGCATTACTATTAATAATAACAATAACAATCATATGTATATAAACATATATACATATATTTCCATAATTTTACTCAGTTTTTCTACCTGGACACTTTAAAGGAAAATTATTTTCTTTTACAAAAAATAAGGAAAGGAAAATATAGTTTTTCTAGGCTTTATAAAGAGATTAAATAAAAATTTATATTCCAGGGAAATTTTCTCCATCCTAGAAATTAAAATATAATCATAATATCTACCTTCTTGTGGGTAAATGAGTAAAACTTTATTTCCTTATTAGTGTGCTTTACTACTCTTACTAAATTTATGGAAAATGTTCCTAATACAAAGATTTACCTTCACAGTAAATTCGTTGTTTCTACCAGGATTTACTCCCCGCCAAAATTTAAGGGGATTCTTCTCAAATTTAGGAGAATTAATACAACTTAAATATAAATGTTTATTTATGCCCCAAATAGAATTTTGAGAACTTTTTTATTTTAATTTCATTTAGACCAATTTCATGTTTATGTCCTAATTATTTTCCCTCAATAATTATTTATAAGGACTTTTAATTTTACCCATAATTGGGATTATTTCCTAAAGTCCACATAGATCTGAGGACAAACTAAAATGGAGCACTATTATGAAAAAAAATCAGTCTCTCTTCTTTCAGAGGTGTTAGAGACATTTTTAATTGTCCAGTCATCAATTCCCCAACATGCATTAAATTGTACAGCACAGTCAACCACAACATCCACACCCACAAATCTTATTTTAGCACACAGATAGGAAAGAGATAAGAAATTAAATCAAAAGAGATTCATCTAAGACATTCTCTTTATTTTGCTTAAATTTATCAAGTCACTTTTGTCAAAACTTAAACTTACACAGTTCTAAGACATAGTCTGCAACTTCCTTTGAACCTAATACTATAAAGATTTAGMAAAAATTTACTTATCTAGGACCCATAAAATGTTGCAACTGCTGGCAGGGTTTCCCTTTTCCTCCCAACCGTCGACACAAAAACTTCAGGGCATATTTACTGATGGCCACCCCCTAGATATATCATTATGCTTYGAGAAAGACTCTTCCTTATGTTCAACAACAGTCAGGGACGGAGGCCACTCTCCTCCTCCCACATGAACTTGGTAGATCACTTTTCTCTCCACCAAGAAAGGGGGTCTGCAATGAGTTCTTCCCCATTCACTCATCCTCTCTGYAACCYCGTTTATCAGCTTGGACTAAAAACTCTGCTAGCGAATTCCTATACCATGAAGAAAATTCATTTTCTTTAGTTCTCTTGAGAACTAGAAAATTGCACATGATCTCCTCTTCAGAAAAAAATGGTCATCATGCTCATCTTCTTTCCTCCTCTTTTTCTGCCCACAAATTTCCCTTCCTTTCTTCCCTTCCTCAGCAAGACTTTGTGGGTCCAAATCCTCATTTCGTGGTCAAGTTAGGAATTTTTCAGATGCGTACTCTGCCCATCTCCTCATTGACTCTTGAGGAGGACTTCCCAACTACCATCCTGACTGGTAAATTATTTTTTCGAGCCAGAGGATTGTTCTGGGTATGAATAATTTAAATCAATAAAATAATGGTCTGGTGAGGGTCATCTCAACCATTGTTAGTTCCCCTCACCATCTCTCTCATGCATCATGATCTACCTTGGCAAACCCCTTCAGTAGTTATGCAACACTTTCCATTTTATATAGTAACAAAATATATACATTACCTTTTATAACAAAAAGGTTCATCAATTCCAACATCCACACATATTTAGTCTTCCCATAGTCTTTTAGCAGGTTATAGTTATATTTACAAGCTAGGGGAAACAGGGGTATTACATATAGCACTATAGTCCTCTCAAAAATGTCCTTTGTTTCTTATTGACCTGATTCCCTTCTTAAGAATCCCATTACAATAATATATGTGTATATATTATTGTGCACATAGGAAATACATAAACACTCATCCATACATTTTCCTATATGTATTTTTTCTCGTTACCATGCAATTCTATCAATTACACAGGCATGCCAACATACACATTACACAGCGTAACAACTTTCCTGTGATATAAGGATTCGGTCCAAATTATACAGCTGTTTCTATCCATAAAGGAATGAACCAGAAAAACAACTATTCAATCCCTCAAAAATATTAAACAATTATGGAAATAATTACAGGCACTCAATATTTAAATAAATCCAATCACACAGAGTATAAGAACTACTTATCTAATTTACAACTTGTGACCAACCAACTGATTGTGGGTGTTTGCCTTTCCACCCAACGATAGGACCATATGCACTCATTCTCAGCATTGTTTCCACCCTTGTGCCAAGACATGATAACATAAGGGGATTATTTCTCATTTTCTCAAGGAAATATGGTAAGGGAAGTCCACTCTCCTTCACACTACCACTGGTATAAAAATTTTCACACCCACCTAGCTCAGGCCTTTTTGAGGTTTATTAGATGGCCTTCTGGCATTAAGCTTGCAACGTCCTTAGCTCAGGTCAGGCTCTCGGATTTTCAGGCATGCTTGTATAGTCATGCCTTCATGACTTTCTATTGCTACTTCCTCACAGCATTTATTTTCCTGTAGGTCTTTCTCTTAGACAAAAAATTTTCAGGTTCAACTCCTCTCAAAACTTATAAACATGAGTTATTTTTCTCTCCTCATCTCTCTTGTATGTTCTGCCTAACATGTCTTCTCTTAAACTCGGATCCCCTCCCCCTTCAAAAGGAACACCATCCTCATTGTTCTTCTCAACAACACCTACCATGTCTTTATCTTTCAGCTACCTTAGCATTATCTTCTTTTTCCTAACAACTTGGTCCTCACTTAGACTCTAGCATTCCAAAACATGCCTACAACAATTTCAAACATCTATCATATTAATCCCAATTTTATGCAAAAAAAATATATTGTTGTTCATAATTCAAGAGGAATAATTTGTGTATCAACATAATACTTATACGTGCAATGCATGGATCTACATCCATATGGATATCACATTTACTTGGCTCACTATTTTTCCTTAACGTACCCATTTTTTTCATGATCCCAATCAACAATTTACAAGAGTCATCGAAGTATTTTCTTCCTTGCGGTCACTCACCCTCCAGGCTCAAGCTTAGGCATCCTTGTCTCTGCTATACAATCCCTCGGGTGATCCATATTTCCTACCAAGGATTTCTCACACAATAAGAGTTTCATATATTTCACTAAGTATTATAGTCGAGGCATCCCTCTATCTTGCTCTGTTGAGGTGTCCCTCTAACTTGTGTTACCACAACACATCATTCTCTATGGTGATCATGGCATATCACAGGGTTCTCAAGTCACAACAATATTCTTTTTCCACGCTTTCTAGCTTGACAACCATCATCTGTCCCTCCAGGAAAAACTTATAATCTCACATGTATCTCATGCATACAATAATTCGTGAGATACCATCATCAATTTCAATAAAAAAAAATCAATCTATTGTCCACAGATTTTAAATTTCATTTATCAATTGTTCAAATATGTTCTATTAGGAACCATATTTCTACAAGCCTGAGACTTCTTTTTCATGCTAGTTTTTCTCTTTTATAACTAGTAGGCATTGGTCTTCTTTATGGAATTACACTGCTACCATATCCAAGACCATCTTTCCTGCAATTTCAATATTCTCATAGCCAAAAAAATTGTTAGTTTCTCATGACATCACATTTCCATTGCACATTTACAATGGTTCACAACCAATTATTAAAATTGTGCCTTATTAACAATTAAATCACCTCTGTAAATCTATTTACTGATACAAGGTAAAAAGGAGTTGTCATTCCTTACACATGCATTATATTCAACATACCCCTCTTTTCAAAATGCAATCAATTTCCATTTACCATTAAACCAATGTGTCAATGTCCATGGCCACATTTACACACAATGCAACCTTGCATTGATTTCAAACTACCATATTATGTGTTAGACACTCTTCCATAGTGCGTTGGAACTCAACTAGCCTTTCACCACATGGCTTATTAATTCATATTCATTATTCAGCAAGAATGTGTTTCCTTCTTTGAGATAATCATGATATCAAATCCTCATAAGTTATATGAAATTAAAACATCATATGAATGCATTCAAGCATTATTTCTTCACTAATAACCAAGGTTCCAATACTCATGGCCACCCAATTCTCTATGTGCCATTGTTCAACTCTGGTAGATTTTGGAAGATCCTTCTTTCATAATGGGTAGTCCTATACATGCCTAATTTCATACAACATGCATATCCTCAATGCATCTAATCAATGTGCTTCTTATGAGAAACTGTGTTCACAATCATTCCCGATTGGTCAATATATTCGTGACACATTTGTTCATGAATTTCTTGCAAGGATCTCAATCATCCTTGGCTGCTAGAGGTTCTTCTCTTTTAACATTTTAGGTTATCTACTCCTGAATATTACTCTACTTGGGTATTAACGACATACATCAATCAATCAACATTGGAATTTGATTATTAAAGTATAGATTATTTCAAGAGGAACCTTACCTAATCCCTCTTCAACATCATGCCACAAGGAAAGCTAACTTTATACCTTCCCGGCTTCCAATAGCCTTCTAAGTTTACCTTCTCAGTGATGCTTCAGGGAACTTCCAAAGTCCCTTCATCAATCTTTCAACAACAACCTTCTTGTATTTATCCTCTGCTTGAGGTTGTCCATCATTGGAAATTGTCCTTCCTAGCAGCTTCTATCTTCTCCTAGACTTAACATTTGTTACATTCACAATCATATATTAGTTGTCATGTTAAATTAAAATGCAAGTGTTGTAACATTTAAATCAACAAACAATTTCATATATGTCTTAACATATCGATATACACTATGTCGCAATGTCCTCAATGTTTTCATGAGGGTAAACACAGTTAATTATTTCATTTGTTTCCACAGTCATACATTAGTCAACATTCTCATGTTGAAAACCTTCACACATAATAGTATGTCATATTTCTCATCCTAGAGAAATACAAAAAATTAACAAGAAAGGGGACAAGGGATTCGCCCCGCACGNCCCCCCCCCCCCCCCCCCCCCCCCCACCCCCCGCTTTTGTTAAATCCTTTGCACAACTTGGAACTTTTCAACCTAACTGATATGTTCCCAAGGCCTTTCTATCTCTACATAATGTGGTTTAACCACGATTATTCATTTGAACATATTCATAAATTTATTTTCCTTTGTTTTCATATTTTTTCTTTTAAAGCATACAACATTGTCTCATAATTTAGAGTTTTAAAGTGAGAAAAGGGTTCCTCCATTTTTCTATTTTATTGCTTATGTAATTCATCCCTCCTGGGATCTACCTGCTATATTCCCTTATTAGTCTCAGTCAATTTCAGCTTGACCTTTCCCGGATATAAACAACATTGTTGTAACAACAAGAATTAGTTCACCAATTAATTATGAACCAGTACATTATGCACATTTCCCAAAAAAAAAATTGAATTGTCAAGGTCTTGTCACATGCCAATTCTCCATTCATGCACTATGTTTTTAAATGTAATATAGGATTCTTATGCAAACAATATTTGTATCCCACTACCTTCTTTTCTGTCATTCATGTAATATTATGACTGTGTTCCATTGACATAGTTTTCCCACCATTCCTCCACATGGAACCCTTTTTATCATGAAACTCTCTTGTTGCATTTCCATCATTTTTTGAAATGATCTCAATCTATGGGTTAGCATCAACTTTATCATTTCAGTTTTTTACCCAATATTCCATAAGGGATATAAGCATGCATTCTTAATATTCCTTCAGTTTGTTCATTTACACATGCACATTATTCTATTAGTTTGTGTTCAAATTATGTTTTATTGTATTCGACCACATGCATCAACATATTGTGTGTATACCATAGGCACCCTTTATGATTTTCACATGCATATTTATTTAAAATTATTTTATTCACAATTTCTCAAAATCATTTAAATAAAATTCTCAAAGGAATAATCATATTTCCCTTTTATCATAACAACGGAGCATCTCTACTCATTTTCTCTTTCAACAATTTACTATAAATTTTCCTAAGGAATGAAGTACACAACCTCAAGCTATTATTTAAACAAGACAATTCAGACCCTTCTACATGGGGTCAGCCATGCATCCATGGCATTATCAAATCTTGGCAAGTTCAAATCTTTCCTCTTAGTCTACTCATTCATGTCGTCATGTCGTGTCTTTTAAGCATGTATACATGTATATATCATGCATGTGCATCACTTGCACATTTTTGTACCATTCATTCCTATTTATTTGGTCTTAATATCAACCTTTATTCTAGGAAACCTTATAGTGGATTTATCCCATGCACTCAAGAATATACACATATTGATTTCGGCAAGCAAGTTCTCTGCTTGCACATTTTCTATGTCATCCATTTATATTGATATTTTAACTTTAATAGTAGTGTTCTTTAGTGAGATATTACAGTCAATCACATGACCAGTCTCACAGTAATAATTCATAATAATTTTTCCCTCTCAACATGGAAACAACCAACAAGGGCCACTCTTTCCCTTTCTACTACAAAAGCATTCCAAAAAACAAAATTTACAAGCTAGGAAACGAAAACATTACCTAAGGCATCAAGATAACAATTCCAATCTCTCTTCATACCTCAAACCATTCTTGGTCAACAAACTTTTACCAAGGAAATCCTTTCTTAGATTCCCTCACATTTGCTTGAGTAAAACCCAACCATACTTGTATGGTTATCATCCACCTCTAGATGTCAATCTGACCCATTGGTCATCTGAAAATGATCCAACACTTTCCTTACCAAAATTTTGATTAGTACTACCTTGATCCATTATAGCCTTATTCTTCCTAAGGTTGTAAACAATCAACATCCTCGGAATTTTCATTAGTCATTATATCTCATCTTCATAGGTTTATATGCAATAGAACTATCAGTATTTCAATCATTTTATTACTCTCTTATTTCCATTGGGTCATTGTTGACCAAAAGGATCCATCAATAGGTCATACTTTACAACCCACCACAGGTTTTTAACATGCCTATTTGCATGTTCATACATTCTTACTCATTACATTATGAATTACAACATATTCACATCATGCATTTTCATGCGTAGACAAGTACTCATGTTAATAGACAGGTACACATTTTTGTATAGCCATGAGCTCATATGTTCATGTCATTTTACCTCTTTTATGAGGACTATATTTAGTTCACATAACTCTTTTTTCTTTTCTTAACTAGGTTATCCCAGCTACAAGCTTCATTTAATACAGGTCAAGAAAAATTACCTTACACATTTTTCCATCAATCCTCTAATCATGAGGAGTTATACATACATGGTTTAGTATTTTTATTTAAGCAACAATTATAATTACTAGGGGTTCCATTAACCCATTCTTACAAGAAGTATTACAACCACCAGTCCATTCATTCTTACCAAGGCAACAACTCTAGTGATTCTATCACAGAGTAACTCCAAAACAAGATTTCAATATGCAGTCCTTCTTCTCAAGGAATTAGTGCATACCATAAAAAACTTTTAACACAAAGAACCTTTATCCAACAGGCTTACCTTAGCCTTATTATACCATTCATGTGATTAATCTCTGGCCCATCCAGGCCTAGTGTTTGAAATCTGATCTGATGCCACTCTGTAACACATCCAACCGCGTAAGTACCTTTAGAGTGATGGGGTATTAATTTTTTACTTTTCCTTAACCATCTCAAAGCCTCTCCTCAAGGGCACCATCGCCTTCTACTCATCAAGAGCTTTCTAACGACTATAATTATTCTCAAATCCAAGCTCTAGATCAAACGTTATGGCCTTTCAAGTTTATTAGGCCCTCATTGGCCAAAAGCCACCTCACCACCATGTGGCACCCACATGGCTCCACATCACCTATGTCATATGATGTGTCAAAACACATCACCCTCTAGTGCGAGCGTGGTTACCGATGTGGATGTTGGTGTGTCAAATTCCACCTAGACATTGGGCCCCCGACATATCCGACCCCACCTTTTCACACGCTCATCACTTCGCTACATATCTTTCTCGATACCTGATGCAACGGGGTATCATCCCACCAGGCCATCGGTCCATTGGGATACTAGGATACCGATGCCTAGATAGACCAATATTTATCCCATCCTCAAGTGCATGGTCTGGTGTTCGATTTAGCACCCAAGTCACATGACCCTATCATATTTTCCCACCTACTTTAACTGCAATGTGACATGTGGCTATTGGGGCACCAACCCATAGGCCCACTAAACTCCACTCACACCATCAAACCTTAAGTGTTAGATCTATTATCCTAGTTGGCTTCTTATACATGTGGCACTATCACAACTGGGAACATGTCATGACATGTGGCCCTTCCATTGCCTGCCACCTAACATGACGTGTGGCACAATCGTCGCTTGACACGTGGACTGATGTGGTGTACATGTCATCATAAAGCACTCAAATCATAAAAATTCCTCGATATATGATGTCCCAGGGCACCGACCCATCGGGATACTGGGGCTCTCCCAAATGAAAATAATACAGAACAATCTCCTAGGTTTTCGGTACTCCGATACCTCGGGCACTGGACTCCCTCCTGAGCCTTAATTACTAGATCAACAGTTGAGATATCTCAAATCGTTGATCTAATGGTTGAGGTTTAAGGAGCCCACCCAATGGTCTAGTCTGACATGGGCCCACAATCAATTCCTATGCAACTAAACATTGACATGTGTCAACCCCGTGACACTGTAGTAGCCATGTTGGCACGATGCATCACCATGAAGTCATCTCCTACTCACATACAAAGGGATGTGGAACCAAGGCAGGAACCTTGTTCTCAGGTATCGGTGTATCGGGACTTTCCTAACAAAAAAAATCTTGGAGGTCTTTCGGGGTCCGGTATTCTAACATCGTGGTGTCAACTCCCTCCTGAGCTTGGACACAATATCGACGGTCGAGATCTCTTGAGTCGTAGATCCAATGGAGGCCACTAAAGGGTGCTGACACACATTCTTAGGACTGAGGTGGCCCACACTCCTCTGATTGACTAACCAGATGATAGCATGTGTCATAACTTGGACACGCAAGTAGCCACATGGGAAAATGTCATCATCATGATGTCACCTTTTCTCTTGTTTATAAGGGGATGGTTGGAACCACGCGTCTGTTGGTTGTGGAGCCTGATTATTTTCTTGTTGCATAGGTATTTGTTTTCATCAATGTTTATACCCCATCAAGACTATACACCCCTCCACGTGGGGGGGTTTCACCCTTGCAGGGTCCAAGGGGCTCATCCCCCTAGCCAGGGGGGTTCATGTGATCGTTCATTATAAGGTCGCAGATCTGAAGGTAGAAGTTATGTTAGGTTTTTTTTCCCTAGAAGACAACTCTCTTTTATGAGGGAATTGTATTGTGGCTGTGTATCATTGCAAATATTGTTTTCTGAGAGAGGAGACTGTGAGAGAAAGAAGAGGAAGTTACAAAGGGCATGTTGTAGGTTGTATCCATTCATTTTGTTGGATAATAAAAAGGAAGGACATGGAAATTTCTCTAGTGGACATAGCCCACATTGGGTGAACCACGTATATCTGTGTCTCTATTGTATTGTGTATCTTATGTGTTTTATTTCCGCATTTGTCTTATTTTATTGCTCTGCGATCCTATTTTTCTAACAACTGGTATTAGAGCGAAAGGTAACTCACGGGGAAAGAGGGTTCCTGGTTCGAGTGGGAGCAATGGCGGAAGATGGAAAATTTAGGGTCGAGAAATTTAACGGCCAAAACTACCAGTTATGGAAGATGCAGATGGAAGATTATTTATATCAGAAGGATTTATTCCTACCATTGGGCGGAATAGTAAAGAATTCGACGGCTATGAAGGATGAATAATAGGAGTTTATTGACAGAAAGGCACTAGGAACGATATGTCTGAGCCTGGAAATGTCAGTGGCTTTCAATATTTCGAAAGAAAATACAATGAGGGAGTTGATGGATGCATTGGCTAAACTGTATGAAAAATCCTCAGTGTCCAATAAGGTATTTCTAATGAAGAAATTATTTAATATGAAGATGTCATAAGGTGGGTCTATTGCAGATCATTTAAATGAATTTAATATGGTTACTAATCAACTAATTTCTGTAAAAGTGAACTTTGATGATGAGGTCAGGGCTCTTCTAATTTTTTTCTCATTTTCGGAAAGATGGAACAACTTGGTCATGGTTGTAAGTAACTCTGTCTCTGGTTCAAACACTTTAAAATTTGATGATGTTTTTGGTGTTATCCTTAACGAGGAAATGCAACGAAAAATCACAGGTGAGACATTAGGTAATGAGTTAAACATGGAGAACAAGGGAAGACAAAAGGATAGAGGAAATGGCTCAGGGAACCGTGGGAATTATAGAAAGGGAAAATCCAAATATAGACTGGGAAAGATAGAGTGTTGGAATTGTGGGAAGAAAGGACATTTGAAGAAATACTGCAGAGCTCCAAAGAAACAAAGAGATGGACAACATGAGAAGAATCAGGAAGAAAATGTAACAAGTGATGTGTTACAATATGCTTTGATTCTTTATGTATATAATATTTTTGAGTCTTGGGTAGTAGATTCAGGGGCTTCATTTCATGACACACCCCATAGGAAACATTTTCTAGATTATGTTCAAGGTGATTTTGGACAAGTTCATTTGGGTGATGATGCACCATGCAAAATTGTTGGAATGGGAAAGCTAAAAGTAAAGCAAAGGAATGAAAACCAATGGTTTTTGAAAGAGGTAAGACATGTTCTACATCTAAGGAAAAATATAATTTCAACAAGGCAATTGGCAAGTGAAGGTTGTATATATATATATTTACATATAAGGCATGGAAGGTCAGCAAAGGATCATTGGTGATAGAAAAAGGAGAGAAGGTAGGTACATTGTATTTATGTACTAGTAATATTGATTCTTATATATCTTTAGATTCTACAAGAGTGTATACAACACTGTGGCATCATAGGCTTGGACACATGAGTGAGAAGAGGATGTAGATACTTCACAAAAGAAATTTGTTTCTAGATCTTAAACAAATTGATTTGGATTTATGTGAGCATTTTGTTTATGGAAAACATAAGAGAGTCATATTTTTCAGAGTCAGAAAAGAAAAGAAGAGTGAAAGGTTAGAGCTTGTGCATGCAGATGTATGGGTACCAGCTCGTGTATAATCTTTTAGTGGATCTCGTTATTATGTTACTTTTATTGATGATGCAACTAGAAAAACTTGGGTTTATTGCATTCAACAAAAATATGATGTTTTTGATACTTTTAAGAAATGGAAATCTTTGGCTAAGAATGAGAATGAGACAGGAAAAAGGTTGAAGTGTCTCAGATCAAACAATGAGGGGAATATTGCAGCAAGTATTTTGATGATTATTGTTCATACCATGGGATTCGTAGAGAGAATATAGTTCCAGGAACACCACAAGAAAATGGTGTGTGAAAAAGGATGAATAGGACAATCATGGAGCGTGCAAGGAGTATGAGAATGCATGTTGGTTTTCCCTTATAGTTCTAGGAAGATGTTGTAGATATTATTGTTTACTTAATAAACAGAGGACCTTGAACCTCTTTGGATGGTGAAATTCCAGAGGAGGAACGGACAGGTAAAAAGTTAAACTAGACTTTTGGTTGTGAAGCATTTGTCCATGTTCACAAAGAAAATAGAACAAAGCTTGAGGAAAAATCCAAGAAGTGTACCTTTATTGGATACAGTGTTAATGATTTTGGTTATTGCTTATGGGATTATGAAAATCACAAAATAATTAGGAGTAGAGATGTCATATTCAATGAGAAGGTCATGTACAAAGATTAGTTGCGGGGAAAGAAACAAGAAAAATAAAAAACAGAATACACAGTGCTTGATGAGATCACTGAAAAACAAACTCCAAAGGTACCAAAAAATCAAAATGTACAACAACAGGAGCAACATGTACCTCAAACTCCTACAAGTGTTGTTAGAAGATCTACTAGGTTAAGTAGACCCCTTGAAAGATACTCTCCTTCATTGTATTATTTATTGTTGATTGATTTTGGTGAACCAGAATGTTATGAAGAGGCAATGCAAGTAGACTCTAAAAATAAGTGGGAGCAAGGCTTGAAAGAGGAAATGGATTCCTTGGTAAATAACCAGACTTGGGACTTGGTCCAATTGATTGCAAGAAAAAGAGCATTGCAGAATAAATGGGTTTACAAGTTGAAGGAAGAAGATGGAGGCAAAAAGAGGTACAAGGCTAGACTTGTTGTAAAGGGGTTTGCACAAAAGAAAGGTATAGATTTTGATGAAATATTTTCTCCTGTTGTTAAAATGACTTCAATTAGGACTATTTTAAGTCTTATGGCAGTAGAATATTTGTAGCTTGAACAATTAGATGTAAAAATAACTTTGCTCCATGGGGATTTGGAGGAAGATATTTATATGAAATAGCCATAGGGGTATGAGGTAAAATGGAAGGAGAATTTGGTATGCAGGTTGAAGAAGAGCTTGTATGGCCTAAAGAAAGCTCCAATTCAGTGGTATTTGAAGTTTGACAGGTTTATGACAGAACAAGGTTATAATAGATGTCATTATGATCACTATGTTTATTTTAAAAGGATAGAAAATGGAAGTTATATTATCTTGATATTGTATGTAGATGACATGATTGTTGCAGGGTCTAATATGCAGGATATAAATGTGCTCAAGAAGAAATTAGCTAATTCTTTTTTTATGAAGGATTTGGCTGCTGCAAAGAAAATCCTTGGTATGAGAATAACAAGAGACAGGAAAAATAAAAAATTGACATTGTCTCAGGATGAGTACATAGAGAAGGTGGGAGAGGTTTAGAATGCAGAATGCAAAACCAGTTAGTACACCTTTGGCCAACCATTTGAAATTAACTAAGGAAATGTGTCCCAAGACGTGGGAGGAGATAGAACACATGCCCGTGGTCCCTTATTCATCAGCATTTGGCATCTTGATGTATGTGATGGTTTGCATAAGACCAAATATTGCACATGCAGTGGTAGTTGTGAGAAGGTATATGAAGAATCCATGTAAAAAACATTGGGAGAAAGTAAAGTGGATTCTCAGTTATTTGAGAGGTATGGTTACTCATGCATTATGTTTTGGAGGTTCAGACATTGTTCTACAGGGATATGTTGATTCAGATATGGAAGGTGATAAATATAATAGGAGGAKCACCATAGGGTATGTTTTTATTGTAGGTGGAACAAMAATAAGTTGGATTTCAAAACTCAAAAAGGTTGTTGCACTTTCAACAATAGAAGCAGAGTATGTGGATGCTACAGAGGCTAGTAAAGAAATGATTTGGTTACAGAGGTTTATGGAGGAATAACAAGTTGTACTRTGACAATGAGAGTGCCATTCATCTTGCAAATAACTCATCCTTCCATTCAAATACTAAGCATATACATCTTAGGTACCATTTCATACGATCCATCTTGAAAGATGGACATTTCAAGATGGAAAAGATGCATACTAGCCAGAATCCTACAAACATGTTAATAAAGGGAGTAACCATGGATAAACTAAGTTCCTGCTCAGTTTTAATTGGCCTTCAAGCATGAAGGTGAAGATGAAATTTTTTCCAGGTCCAAGGTGGAGTATAGTCCAGCAGGTACAACAGTAGTGGAGTTGTTGTGATAAGTCTTCAAGTGGGAGATTGTTGGTTGTAGAGCCTTATTATCTTCTTGTTGCATAAGTCTTTGTTTTTCAGTCATGTTTATACACCATGAAGACTGTACACCCCTCCACATAGGGGGGTTGCAGGGGGGATTGCCGCCCCTATGGGGTCCAGGAAAAAGCAAGACCCGGAGAGAGTTCGGGGAAACGTCCCCAGTGGGGGTTCGGGGGCGAAACCCCCGAAGGAAAAATTGTCTTGTAAATGTATATTGTAATTTCATAATAAATCTAGACTGTTCATTATAAGGTCACATATCTAACGGTAGAAGTTATGTTAGGGTTTTTTTCCCTAGAAGGAAACCCTCTTTTAAGAGGTAATTGTATTGCGATTGTGTATCATTGTGAATATTGTATTCTAAGAGAGGATATTGTGAGAGAAAGAAGAGGAAGTTACAATGGGCATGATGTAGGTTGTATCCCTTCATTTTATTAGATAATAAAAATAAAGGACCTAACAATTTCTCTGGTGGATGTAGCCCACACTGGGTGAACCACGTATATCTGTGTCTCTATTGTATTATGTATCTTCGGTTTTTTATTTACTCATTTGTCTTATTTTATTTCTCAACGATCCTATTTTTCTAACAGCATGGGAACCTTGACCTACCAGGTAATGACATATTGGTGTATCACTAGGTCTATGGTATAAGCTTGTTTCGAGCTCCGGTATCTGATTGCCTGATAATCTAGAGTTTCCAATCACCATTCCCTACAAACCCTATAACGATTGAATGTTTGTTGATCAACCTCTCATCAATCTGAAGGCCAACGTACACCCTCAATTCAAACAGGGATTCAACGAGTAATTGGACCATCTTTGGATGGTCAAGATCGACCCTCCTCCTCATATCGGCAGCTACTGTAATTAATTGGTTTACACTGGGAATTTCAAGGCTTTAGGGAATTCTCTCGGTTTTATTTCTCTCCGAGCTCTTCTTTGGGTCTGCCCATAGGTATTTTGACGAATGGAGAATCAATTTGGGATTTGATTGTTACACCCTTCTTTCCAAATCCACTCTACCAGAGTGCAACACTACCTCCTTCGTTCCTTATTTCATTTACAATAGACGATAAGCCTAGAACATGACATTTGATCGAGGATTCAATTCCTCACAACATTTTGTGTCCATGAGAAGGAAAGAATACAGAGTTTATCGATCGTTTTGGGCCTCTGACACATAGACCATATAATTAATTCCTTATTCCCTTTTTCTAGGGTGGTTACAGTACTATTGTCCTCTCAAAATTGTCATTTATTTCTTGTTAACTTGATTCCCTACTCAATAATCTCATTACAATAATATATATGTATATATTATTGTGCACACAAGAGATACATAGACACTCAACCGGAAATTTTATTGTATGTATTGCTCTCGTTACCATGCAGTTATATTGATTACACAGGCATGCCAACATACATATTACATAGCGTAACAATTTGCATGTGATATAAGGATTCATTCCAAATTATACATGTGTTTCTATCCATAAAGGAATGCACCGAAAACAACTATTCAATCCCTCAAACAATCTTAAACATTCATGACTATAATTATAGGCACCAACCATTTAATTGAATCCAATCACACAGAATATAAGAACTAATTATCTCTTTTACAAGTTGTGACCATCCAACTCATTGTGGGTGTTCACCTCTCCACCCAACCATAGGATCAGATGCACTCATTCTCAGTATTTTGGCCACCCCCGTGCCAAGCCATGATACCACTATGGGATTCTTTCTCAAGTTCTAAAGGAAATATGGTAAGGGAAGGCCACTCTCCTTCACACTACCACTGGTAGAAAAGTTCGCACACCCACCTAGCTCAGGGCTTTTTGAGGTCTATTAGATGTCCTTGTTGATGTTAGTGGTAACATTGGACAAGTATTTCCACATAGGTCTATGTATCTAGACGTGTAGAAATATTCCAAAGCCTTCTACTCTTGAATTTACTTTAGTTAAAGGAATCATTAAAGTAAATTGTTTTTATTAATTAATTATGTAATTAGTTAATTGAGTTATTTATGAGACATGGTAAAACTACTTAGCATGCAACATGTAACCTAAATATCAAAGTGAGTATGAGAAGTAATCTTAGCCATAGATCACTTTGGAGATTAGAAATAGATTGTAACTCACAATTATAAAAGCAAGGCTAGGGTGAAGGAGAAAGACACTTGACTTGACAAGTGTTGAGGGAGTTGACACAGAGTATTGGATCACAAAAAAATATGGTTCAAGATCTTGGATAGGTGAATAAGGACCTTCATATAGAGATCATACAGGTCAAGGAGAAGAGAGAACATAGTCATATGCAGGTGGATTTCAACAGAAGGAATCCATAGGAGAGTGTTGGAACATACAGATATTTCCACATAGGTTTTTTGTACACATCCATGAGTCACAAAGGACACAGTCATGGACATTCGTGGGTATTAGTGAGGAAATTCACTGATATATGAGGGTCATAGAAAGGATAGTTATGGATGCCAAGAAAAGTGTGCCAGAATTGATTATACAATAGGTCATCCCTTGCCAGGTTAGTCCGCGGTTGTATTTCAGTCGGTGGGCTATTATCCCTGTTACAGGAGCCCTGATTTTAGCACAATAAAATAATCTCAACACTAGTTTTGCCTGAGATATTTTTCCAAGGGTATTTACCAAAAAATTATTGTTTTCATGTGTGCTTGATTTGGTTTCCTAGTTTATGCTTTCGTTGCATGATATTGAGTTGAATATTTTAGTAGTGTATATTATTTTGTGAGTTGCTAATCTGATTACAGTTAGGAAATCACTAGATAACAAAGTACCTAGATATTGGAATAAGAATTTCTACACTTTCAGCATCAAGCTCGCAGCGTCATTAGCTTAGGTCAGGTTCTCTAATTTTCAGGCCTAACTGTACAACCATGCCTTCATGAATTTATACTACTGCTTCCTCACAATATTTCTTTTCCTGCAGATCTTTCTCTTAGACCCAAATTTTCAGGTTCGTCTCCTCTCAAAACTAATAAAATCAATCTCTCTCTCTCCTCGGCTCTCATGTCTATTCCTCCTAACCTGTCTTATCTTGAACTTGGATCCCCTCCCCCTCTCTTGCACGCACCTGTGTATTACCTCTATCTGTAAGGAAGGTTCTCACATGTCCTTGTTTCTTTTGTTAGAAGCAACTTGTGGGGTCAATCTAGGGATGAAAAATTGGTACTTTGTTGTACCTATATTTTAAATTCTATGTTGTCCTAAACCAATCCCCCATACCTGTATTCATTTGTGGTACTTGGTTGTTCAACTACCCTCCTCCCTCATTAACTATTTTTCCTTGAAATGAGGGCTAAGGGAAATAACCTAAATATTTCAAAATGATATGTCAAAAAGGTGGCTTGAGGTCCTTAAGCTTAATAGAACCTCCTTCTCTACCCCCTTACTAATATCACTTGTGGTATCATGGCCAATAATTTTAAGGATTCACCCCATAGTCAGTTGTTGGCATTTTCAATTAAACAATAATGCATTTATAATATTTACATGGCATTGCATGGAAATCATTAATTATGATTAATTACATGTAATTAGGGGTTTAGAAAATGGGGTATTTCATCGATGCTTAAATTTGGCGGGGCTCTCAATGATGACAAGAGAAATTCTTAGATGCACAATATGGAAGCTTATTTCAAAACCCAATGGAACCTAGCCAAAGCCAACAAGATTTTGGTAATTGAAGTTCACGTGGAGGACCAAGGATTCACTTATGGGTAGACACACCCAACATTTGGTAAACAACCAACCCTTGATAGACCTCTGAGGAGACATGATGACATTCATGAGAGGTTATACCAAATAGGATACAAGGATGCTTCATTGACAAATTGGCCACAACTTTGACATATCCTAGGGTAAGATATCCAACATTTTATTGACACATTTAACAAAATCTCCATTTAACTCAAGGTAAGGGACACTAAAGACACTCTATTTTTTAAGTTCATTTTTGGGTTCATTCTACATTTAAGGAAGAAATAACTATAGCATTACTATGTGAATTCCTTGGAGCACACCTTCTAGCTTGCTTCCAAAATAGAAGTTAAGCCCTAAGACCAACCTTGTTAGTAAAAAGAAGTATGATTCCTCTTATAAACCCATACCACTTATAATGGACCACCCAATAAAATTGGAAAGAAATTAGGGCCTCTCAATATAACACTTACCACTTGGACACAAAAGAAGAAGAAGTTGTTCTTTTTCCACGAGAAGTATGAAAATTTTTATGACAAGAACAAGGTTCTTCAAGCCAAGATCGCTAAGAAGTCTCAAACCTTCTTTACTAAAGTTTTAACAACAACTATTCTCTAGAGGTTCTTATAGTTTCATAACTAACCCATGCATAGTAGATCCTCTCTTGGTTCTAATTTCCAAGAACCACATAATGAGTGAGGAGGAATCCCTCCTTTCCCAAAACTACCTTTTCAAGAATAGATTGACTTCTATCATCATGGGCAAAGGTAACTAGAAAAATCAAGTGTCCTAATAAGTTGTAGTAGACTTGTACTTATTGACCATTCCTCACCCCAAGTTGTATTGACTTCGATGGGTTAAGGAATCTACACAACTTACTCTCGTCACTCATGCTCCATCTTGTTTTTCTTTGGAACCTTCCGTTGATTTTTCTATATGAGATGATGTAAGATAGATATATTATTACAATGATGAGTGTTCCATATATAGAGAACATATGGTGACCATCCATGAAGGGATGCATCCCTTGGATAATAAATAATTATTTATTATTATTACTTATTATATATATTATTTAATAATCAATAATTATATTATTAATTATTAATCTAGGAGAATGTATTCCTGATGTTTTCCAAACATCAACGCTCCCTCTCAACAAGGGAGACATTATACATCAAGCCAAGTTTGTCTCTAAAGTATACAAACTTCTCCCTAGACTCATTACACTTGTCTATCAGTCCTTGGAGATGTCTCTCTCCCAACTGAATTGAGGGGAAAGTCCCCCCGCGGCTCTCCCTCTGAGCCAACTGATTCTATTTGAGATCAGGCTCACTATGGGTCTGCATGTGATATCATCTAGAATCTTTGAGTCTTTATCATTCCTTGTTAAATAACCATGACTAGGACATAGACCACACTAAGTTCATTCACCATAGGGACACCCCTGTGAGTGAATGTCAGCCCGATGCTCACTAACATGTGGAAAGCACCTCAAGCACTTCGAGTCCATATTATTCCTTGTCATGATCAAGGAAGGACTACGCCTGGGCGCATTTACCACAAGTACACCTTTGTGATAAATGTATCCTATCTCCCTTGGTATGCAACCCAATCTAGGATAAGGTCCCCCCAATTATTACTTGAGATATTCACTACAGGTACACCCCTGTGGGTGAAAGTATTCTTGATGTTTCCACATACTAGAGGAACACTAACACATTGAGTCTTATGTTCTTTAAAGACTATGCTTGGGCCATTCACCACTAGTCAAACCACCATGACCAATCTTGGGAGAATATATGCCCGATGTTGAAACATCAACACTCCCTCTTAGCTAGGGAGGTATCTTTCCATGATTTATGCATCTAGTAGTCCACTGATTACTCTGTAATCAACTAATAACACATAGCTACTACCATGCCATTAGTATCTTGAATCATCCATCACAGTCTCTACGATCAAGCAACACAAAACTGCTCCAAGTGATTCGGTAGTCTCCAAGACAATCATCTAGTAGCATACAACTACTACAATTACATCCAATATAACACGACTGTGTTGATCCATAGTAGTACACAACTATTGTCCAATGGTACACAACCATTTCTAGTAGCACACATCTATTGTCGAGTGACACACAATCATTGCCAGTGGTACACAACCATTGTAGTAGCACACAACTACTGTCTAGAGACACACAATCTCCGCCAGTGGTACACAACCATCGTAGTAGCAAAAGGTTTGTCACACATGGTGATCCACGGGATCAAATTTTTCTCCAAAATAAAAGTGTTCAGAATTGATTCAAAATGGACATGTGTGTAGGCCTCATCCTCATGATCCCAACGCAACTTGAACGGGTTCAAACGAACATCGTATGAGTGAGATATCCTGTTCTATTCATTTTTTCAAACAGACAAAATTTTGTTGATTGTACAGTCCGTATAATGATAACGTAGCAGGGTATGGCCCCACATGTGGCAGGTGACATGAACTGGCCATTGTGTAGAGGTGTTGAGTTGGTAGGTTGATTGGGCAAGCTATGTGGAAAACATGTGGACAAATGGTTTTCTAACACATGTCATTTAATTGGAAAGTGATATGGTGTTATGTGGCCTAGTCGTGGGTTGCCATGCGGAACCCCTCCAGTTTATAAAAGAGTGTGGTAGTTGCGGGGGTCGAACCCCCGACCTCCGTGAGCATTGGCATAGTTTCTGCATAGTTCAGGCCATCAACCCACCTATGCGTTAGTACTTACCTTTATACGTTGAAAAATTTATATGAATTAAAACATGGGTAACGTTGGTGGAGAAAAGGGTCAGGGCTTAGCCCCAACCCCCAGAGCATACACCACACATGACCACTTCATAGAACTGTTGGTGTGGGAACTCTCTAGCGCATAGCCCCCAATAAATACACCATACGTATGTTGCACATAACCATTGGCACGGGTAATTTTTCCCTTGGAGTTCAGCCTGGAAGGCGTGGGGTTATTGCCACGGGACCATCCCACATGACCGAGGGCACGGGGATTTTGCAACAGTTTATCCATGGGGGTTGGATTATGCATTGGTATGTGGCCATATGGGCCCCCATGCAACCAACACCTCCGCTCCATAGGGCGCTAATCACGCTAATCGTTTGACAGATTGCCATGAATTGTGGGATGTGCGTGGTGCTGGGTTTTTGGCCCAGTAACGCTGCGAGAGCTAGGTTAGACACACACATGTGTGAATTGGAGAACTAGATACAACAAGCTTGAGGGGGAAATTTTCCAGGAGGATATTTTCTTCATTTTTTTTCCAAACCAGGTGCAAAAAGAGCCCAGCTAGGGGTTTTTGGATGTTATGGGGCCATTGGAGCCATATATTTGGCATTTTGAGCATTGCAAAGCACTGTTTTTATCACTTTTATAAAATAATATAAAAGAGCCATTGGAAGCTGGACCAGGAGATGTATCCCAAGAGAGGCTTGAACTCCTTTATCATTTGATGTGTTATGTGTTTACTAATGGTTGTTAATTGTTGGTTATTATGTGCATCTTAAGTGTGAAAACTCTCTAATTTATGTGTTTGCAAATTGATCCTTTTTCCCAAGCACACATAATTAACACTTACAAATAATTTAAAAGATACAAGTCTTCTTCATTTTCAGATCACGCGGCACTCCCATGTAGACTTCTAGAGGCCACTCCTTCTAGAAACACTAGGGTCAACTCCCCATAGTGTGAGACATCAAGGTCAACTCCCTTGATGTGGCCTCATGTGTTTTCATAAGGGACATGTCCTCATGTGATCTCCACAAGGGACGTTGGGCTATAATCCCAAACCCACTTATCCCTCTCGAATAAGTGTCCTCATAGATCAATTCAACTCAGTCACGGAGGAGTACGATATGGACTTCTAGAGGCTACTCCCTCTATAAACACTAGGGTCAAATCCCCATAATGTGTGACGTCAAAGTCAACTCCCTTGATGCGTCCTTGTGTGCTCTCCATAAGGGATGTGCTCTCATGTGCTCTCCATAAGGAACGTTGGGATATAATCCCAAACCCACTTGTCCCTCTCAAATAAATTTCCTCACATATCAACTCAACTCATTCATAGAGTATGATCTGGAGAATGTAACGGGAAGCTGCAAACATCAATACTCCCTCTTAGGGAGGGAGGCATTCTCTACCATGCTAATTTTTTCATGACAGTACTTGAACTTCACCCTAGTAAGGGATTTGGTAAGAACATGAACAACCTGCTCATTTGTAGGAAGGTATTACACCAGTACTGCCTTCCTCTTCACCATGTCTCGGATGTAATGGTACTTGATCTCAATGTGTTTCGATTTTTCATGAAACATTGGATTCTTTGAGAGCTTCACACAACTCTGGTTATCACAATGAATAATGGTGGAATCCAACACATGTCCAAATAAATCTACAAGGAGCCTGTGAATCCACACTACTTCACGGACTGTCACACTTAATGAAATGTACTTTGCTTCTGCGATGATCAAAACCACATAAGTTTATTTCCTTATACACCAGGAAACCATGGTAGATCCCGAAGTAAAGAAACACCAGGAGATTCTCTTCATGTCCATTGCACTCCTTGCCCAATCAGAGTCGGTATATCCCTACAATCTCACGTCAAAACTGGAAGTATATCTCAAACCATGTCCAATTGTTCCTTGCAGGTATCTCAACACATGCTTCGCAACAATCTAGTGTGTATGTCTCGGCTGACTCATAAACTAACTAAATGCACTCACTGCATAGCAAATATATGGTGTAGTGTTAACCAGATACATCAATGATCCAATCAGTTTTTTTTACAGGGTTGAATCAATATCATCGGAATCGGAAGAAGACACACTTAGCTTCTTCAGATTCATCACCATTGATGTAGCCATGGGCTTACATTCAACATCCCAAACTTCTTTAATATCTCAACTGTGTACTTCCCGTGACTCAGGAAGATCTCATCAGTTCTCTACCACACCTCTAGTCCCAAGAAGTAGTGCATCATACCAAGGTCCTTCATCTCAAACTCAGAGGCCAACACATACTTGCATTCAACAATAAGGCTCTCTGTACGAGTGAGGAATAAATCATCAATGTAGAGGACCAAAATCATGGATTCACCATTAGCAATATTGTAGTACAGGTTAGGATCAACAACACTTTTGTTGAAGCCAAAACTCATCAGGTATCCATCAATCCTCACATACCAAGCTCTAGGTGCATGCTTGAGTCCATACAAGGCCTTCTTCAACCTGCACACATGAGACTCCTTCTCATGTATCATGAAACCATCTGGTTGTTCGATGTATACTTCTTCCTCAATCTCTCTATTGAGAAAGGTTGTCTTCACATCCATATGATGTAGTCTCCAACCCATGGATGTTGCAAGGGAAATAATCGTCTGGATAAAAGTGTATCTAGCAACAGGAGAAAATGTCTCCTCATAATCTATTCCCTTGACTTGAGACAATCCTCTAGCAACAAATCTTGTTTTGTGCTTCTCAATGATTATGTGAGTTGTATGTTTGATCTTATAGATCCACTTGGAAGTCACTACAAACTTCCCCTCAGGTCTCAGAACAATATCCCACACATCATTCTTCATGATGGATTGATACTCCTCCCTCATGGCATCTTTCCATATTGGTTGACTAGATGCCTCCTCATAACAGGAAGGCTCAAAATCAATGATGTGGCTTATAGTTGCAGCATAGCACAAATATCTTTGAGGTCTCTTTCTCTCTCAGAAGGTATCACGATGAGTTGCATGTCCTTTTTCCTCATGTAAAGTCTGACAAGCCCATGCAGGTCTCTTCCAACCTACTGCAATATTTATGGGAACATCAACTGGAGCTACAAGATCAATAAGATCAATTGTATCAATAGGATCAACAGTCTCCCTCTAAACTGCTGGAGGGTGAGGGGGAGAAGGCACCATCTCTTCATGTCTCTCACTATCAATATCCATGTGGGATCCTCTAGATCTCTTGAAGGATACCTCCTCCTCAAAGGTAACATCTCTGCTCACCTCAATCTATCTATGAGCAAGGATGTAGATCTGGTATTCCTTCGAAGACTCACTTTACCCCAAAAATGTACCCTTTCTACCTAAAGGTCCCAGTTTGGTCCTTTTCTCCTTGGGTACATGAATGTATACTAGACACCCAAATATTTTGAAGTGTCCAACCTCATACTTCACTCATGAACTGTGTCCATACTAGACATCTTGTGGTTCCCTCGTGGAACACATGTCTAAGACATATCGAGGTTCCCTCATGAAACCAATGTCTTCTCTAGGACACATCGAGGTTCCCTCATGGAGCCAATGTCCCCCAAGACATATCGAGGTTTCCTCATGAAACCAATGTCTTGGTTCCTTCATATGACCATCTGAGGCACGTCATTATGAAGTCCACACTCCCTCCTACTAGTCCACACAAGACCCTCCGGGGAGAATGTCTCATGATGCTTCCTCAAATATCAACACCTTATGTAGCCATGTTGATGTTGTCGTCTGTTGCATGCTTGATCTTGTAGATCCACTTGAAAATCAGCAGTGACTTTCGCTCAATTCTACGAGCACTTCATACTCCATTGGTAGCTATCACTCTTGGCAATAACTAATTCTCCATACCATAATTGGGCCTCCTCATTGACCTCTCTTGACAATATTTCCACTTTTCAATAGTATGATTAGGAAGGATCACTTAAATTTAGAGGAATCAGATGCTCGCTGCAATTGGGTCTGGGGCAATGAATAGGCACCAATTTTCCTTAAGTTGCACATATTTTAGGGCCTCTACAGTTGCCACTTGGCCATAGAGTTTGGGAACATGAACAAACTTTCTATCCTTCAGCAGTAAAATCCGCACATATTCATGGCCACGATTTCCATACTACACTTGGCTATACAAATTGAAATGTTGCTCTGGCGCTAAAACCAGTGCAACTTCAAACGTAGTTTCCATGTAGCTCTGCCTGCTCTGCACAATGTAGTGGAATCCACTACCTTCATTCCAAAGATGGTGATTTCTTGTTTTTAATATATATATATATATATATATATATATATATTAGTGAAAGACAAATTTATTTCACACCAAGTTGTGATCAAATTTGTAGTATTCATCACGATTCCAGATTCAACACCATTATTTTATTTGACCAAATCAAATTTGAAACCCTTCAATATGCATTGTTTTAATCGACCCATGATAGAAATTTGTAATAAAAATGGCCTTTCTTCACATGAGTGCCTCATATTATTAGAACGATGAGTGTTCCATATATAGAGAACAAATGGTGACTATCCATGAAGGGATGCGTCCCTTGGATAATAAATAACTATTTATTATTATTATTATTATTATTATTACTTATTGTATATTATTTAATAATCAATAATTATATTATTAATTATTAATCTAGGAGAATGTCTTCCGGATGTTATCCAAACATCAACACCTTCCATGGCATAGTGGAGTGTAATGTCAGTGCTCTCAGTTGTTATGATTTGATTCTAGGCAAGGCATATCATTCTACCAAACATATACAATATGATGTCTACTTCAACCACCACAAGTAGTACAAGGATAGTAAAACTTACAAACTCATATCCACATGTTCGACTTGTACTTTATGTTCAAACCAACTGTTAAATATGTCACTTTTAACAAATTCATGTCATTGTGCATTCTTTGACAAGTTAAGGAATACAACAAAAGGAAGTTGCCTCACTCTTATATAGAACAAAGCATTGCGGTGTATACAAATGCATTTGAAAAACCCAAACATTTACCTCCCTTTTAGAACATACAACATTCATTTGAGCTAATTCTTGGGTCTTCGTTGCTCAATTTTCTTGCATATCACACCTCTCCAAAGAAAAGTATACAAATTCAATAGAAAATCACACTACTCTTGGAGCATGGAAATATTAGGCCTAACACATCCATATGTACTTTTATGGTTACCAAAAAACAACATGAGTAATGTATTTGTACAAATTACAAAACCCTTTACAAGGTTACAATTAAAAACCACTACCCATTACGCAGAATTGATGGTCTTGTTGATCATCTCAAGAGGACCCTAGTATTTCACGAAGATGGACCTTGCTTAAGAGTATACAAAGTGCATAAAGAATCCTATGACAAGTAGAAGATAGCTTTCAAGACCAAAGTTTAATCTTTGAGTGTTTGGTCATGCCTTTCAAGTCACCATTGCACTCCCGCTTAGATGATATTTTAGTTTTCAGTGAGTTTTGATTTGATCATTTACAACACGCCCACACTGTTTTGAAACTCCTTTACCAACATAAATTGCAGCCCATAGATTTAAACTTTGCACATCTATGTGGCAAGACCAAAGCTTTTACCAACTTGTATTCCTCTTATATCAATATTTATGCAAATCTAACTTTAGTTTAAAAATTCTGATGTCTCAAAGTTATACATAGAGAAATATACATGGAAGAGCATGAAGATTTTAGTTACACAGTGCAGTTACATCCCAAGACCTGCTCTAGAACAATTTCAATATCACCATGGGAGTTAAAACACATTTTCACCAAGGTTTTCTTAAACACCAAGTCTCTACTGTCCTCCCGTATACTCGAATCTCCCACCAATGTCAGCTGTCCAGTTCAATCCCTGTACATCTTCATTATCAATGAATAGGCCTTCTGATAAATATAATTTTGAATTCTGTAAATCATCGAGTACGTGATACTTCATAGTTTGATGGGCCATTTTCTCCTTGAGTTTTTTATGTTCATTGATCCCTCTATCAGATTCTGCTTTGATACATGCGATCTCTTCCTTGAAGCAAAGCAGGAGTTGCTCAAGCAAAACAAATTCCTCTTTGAGACTTTTCTTCCTGTCCTGCTTCGTTAACTGTTGTTCCGCGAGTGATTCTGTCTCCTGTTGGAAGCACTCACATTTTTTCAGCAGAAAATGCAATTGCTGCTTGCCCCAGGTGATCTCATTGACAAGCGCAGCACTTTCCGACTCGAGAACACGGGTAAACTGTTCCTGATTTAGTATGGAGGCTTTGAGGTTGCCTATCTCTCTCTTGAATCCACTGTTCCGTTCTTGCAGCTCTTTTGATTTCCTCTTAAAGGTAGGGTATCCTTCTGACGTCTTAAGTACTTGTTCTGCCAATAGTTTGTTGCGGTTCTGAAGGGAAGCAATTGTTTCTTGGGTAACTCGGTTTTTGATCTTGTTCTCCCTGGCATAAGCTTCTAACTTGTTTGACAATATCGTGTTTTTCTCTTTTAGGTCATTCAAGTCTTCTTCCATTTCACCCAGTATTCTGGCTTTCAGTACCAACTCTGCTGCCATGATTTCTTTCTCCCTTCCCAAGGTAGAGAACATAATGTGAAGGTCCTTAAGGTCAATGAGCTTTGCTGAAAGCTCCTTTTGTAGCTTCTGATTTTCTTGTTGTGCACGTACAAGCTCTGCTTGTAAAGTATTGGCATCGCCGTGCTCTTCCATACTTCTGTTATGTTCACTTGTTAATCTGGCGTTTTCACAGTTGGATTTTGCAAGTGCTTGTAGGAGACCCACAATTTGTTTCTGTTGGATCTCAACAAGCTCGGTTTTAGCTTGCAGTTCCTGTTGCAAAAGGTTAATTTGATCTTGCGTTGAATCAGACTGCCCAGACTTTCCATTTCTAAGATCCTCAATTTCCATCAATAAATTAGAGGTTCCATCTCTAAACGTCTTCATCCCCTCCTGCTGCTCACAGGATGCTTCAGCTCTAAGGCTGCCCTTGCCTTCCCCCAATAACAGTTCTTGCACATTGTTACATTCTTTMTCAATATTTCTCTCATTCTGTCTGCTTACTACAGGATTCTGCTCCTGCTGCTCTGATGATATACATGTCATTTTATGGGCTTCGAGTGAGGAAGCACCACCCCATCCATTATTTTCTATGCCAGAGATTAATCTRTTCGCCCCATCATTATTCTTAAGAGGCCTTTGCACTTCCGTTTCGATAGCCTTGTTCGCTTCTTCTAAGCTGACTAACTTTTTCTGCAAATCTTCAATTGCCCTTTGAAACTTCTGCCCTTTCCTCATCTCATCTTGTAATTCTTCTTCAATCTTAATGATTTTTTTCTGGAAAACATCAATGCTTTCTGAAGGTTTCTTTTGTATAAGTTTTGAATCAATCTGTGTTTCTAGATCAGTATCTCCCGTGATCTGGAAACTGGCACCATTCTCCTGTGAATTCATTCTCTTACCCAATTCGCTGATTGTCATGTTTTGAGGGATCTCATTATCTTCTTTCAGCGTACGAATTCCCAGATGGAACTGCCGGATTTTTTGCTCCAGAACCCCATACTCGTCTTTGTTTTTCTCAGATCTAGTCATTGGCCTTTCGTCCCCCTCTTTTAAGTTCAGGAGATTAGGCTGCAGTTTCACTAGGTTCTCTATCAGGGTATCCGAACTTGCAGTGCYATAAATATCATCTGAACTACTCTTACAAATATCCATGAAGCCTGATTCAAGCCCGTCATCAGACCCAGCTACTCGGCCTTTCTTTTTGGCCTGTTGACTATCCATACCTGCAGAAGAAATGAGCACTGTACTTTTAGCACATACAGGCACAACCCCACATCTAAAAAATCAAGTTTATGTTATATTTAGACCCAACAGGGCCATGCCTGAATTTATTTGATTTTATGCAAAATACTTCGTAGGTAGATCTGCCAATTAGGAATATACAAATAGCAGCATTGAGTGAGATAAGACCGGAACGTGTACCTTGAAAATTTTCCTGAAGCAAATTGGAATTTATAGGACTAAATATGGTTGTCCCACGGCCCTGATTGGGAACAGCTGCAAGTAGCCTTCTTCATTGGATGCGTATTAGAGTCAACGAATATGCTGCTTTGGCAAAGTATTTGAATTTCTGGAAAGCCAAACAATCTGCAAGCACCTGGCAAACAACCTGTATTTAGATGAACAGGAAACATTGGATTGAGGAGGAACAAACAAATTAGAGGTAACATACTAAAAGAAATATGTAGTAAAGCATTTGAAATAGGAATGGACTACATAGCCCGCATCAAGTAAGTTTGGCCATAGCGTCTTCACACAGATGGTTGGCCATTTATGTAAGTTTGGCCATAGCGTCTTCACACAGATGGTTGGCCATTTATCGAAAACTACAGGAAAATTATTACCGATGGGTTATACATCATAATAATTTTTAGAGGGCATAATCTGTAAGATGGTATGATAAGAAGAAGAAGCAATCAGTTCAACAGAAAGTCCTCGATCGATGATGTATGTTATATTTAATACATATAAAATGTATAAAGTTTATTGGCTGTTTCTCCAGGTTTCAAAAAGCAATGGATAAATGGGCACTGACAGCATAAATCATAGAACCTACCAGTACCATAATCGCAGTATCTCCTGTCAATAAACTAATACTAAAAAACAGTGTTATAGACTAAAGATTCTACGAAACAAAGAATTAAAAATGGTGCCCTCTCCATCTATAAACAACCTCTAAAATTGCAATCAACAAGAGAGAATTTATCATAGCAGCGTCTAAAATTGCAAGCAACAAGAGAGAATTTATCATAGTTTAATGGAAAGGAAAATAGAATAGATAAACAATTTTCGGTACCTTAAATCGTAACCTTGGCTGTGTCAGTCGGCCCTTTGGCTTATCTCGGTTGACTGTTCTTTCTTTCACAGCACTGAGAACAATGATAGATCCATTATTAAATACCCACAGCACTGGAGTTCCTTACTGAACAATAATAACGAAAGTGGCATATCTTTGTTTTCAACGTCCACCCGCTCAAAGTCGGATGTACGCCCAAAGCCCGCCACAAACTCCGTCGCTTCTTTTCCGCCATGGAAACCTGCTTTCCTTGGCGATTTTAAAGGTATGGACAGCTCTCCTGAGAATTTTCCAAATATTGGGGGTAGTTTTTCAATTGTAGTAAATAGTTGGAGCCACCCCTCAAGGCGCGCAAGCCACTCAGCTATCTACACGAGTAGGGGAGGGTTGCTATAATTCTTTAGACGGGCCACCACCACCTTCGTGAATTTGGCCTTCAAGCATATCATCATAGACAATGGGTAAGGCTCTAAGAGCTCATCACAAAGCATCCTCTCGGAGCTCTCAATTCTTCTGCTTGGTTTACGATGGACTCTTAAACGTCCATTCTACTATTATTCTCATGGCTATAAAGTGCAGTGTTGAGGTAATCATTGTGATATTGTTGGTTCGAAACTTGCAAAGCTATGTGTAATGTAGGTGGGATCGCAGGGGTATGTTCTATGTGTAATGTAGGTGGGATCTCAGGGGTATGTTCTATGTGTAATGTAGGTGGGATCGCAGGGGTATGTTCGAAGGTTATAGTGGTAGCGATCGAAATCGATCTCATGTCACACGAATACCAATCCACTTAATTGTTAATTTTACCATATACGAATAAAATAAAGTTTATATATCTCTTGTTTTAGCGTTGTTTTCTTGTTATCATAAAACTATATAATGTTAAAGACGTAAAATAAACCCCTTTCAATAAGTTTTGGTTTAACCTAGCACATTTTATATATTCTATTATTATGCAATGAAATGTGCATATACATGCATTATAATTTAAGGTAAAGTAGAATGTGTAAACACAAGCATTCTAACTTAAGGTAGATCAAAATGAACTAGCGATACATAGAACATATTTAAAAACAAGAAGCAATAAGCACTAGTGTATTTATTTTCGAAGAATGTTTATAAATACATGTGTATTAATCTCTATTTCCAACTTTCACAACTTTCATAAAATTAAGCTTTTAATGATCAACTTCCCTAAACCAATCATCCTTCCTTCATTATCCTCTTCATCCTTTTCAATTTGATTTCTCTTAGATAGTTAACTATGCGAACTTACAATTATAAGCAATCAATTTATAAGCACCAATTAAGTCAATGCTAATAAATGTAATATCCTTTAATTTCACCACCTTTATAGGTTTTTTTAATTTACATACAATTGGCATCTACCTAAGTTGGTTGCAATCACCTTATAACTATCGCTCAACTTCCTCATACTCATCACCTTACACATTTTCATGTACCAAAACTTTCCCATGCCTTCATATTTCTTACACCATCATTCTAGCATGTGTCCAACTTATACAAAAACTCTTCTTATACCCAAATCACCTAGTTATATATCCAAATCACCTTGTTATACATCTAAGCCTATTACATCTTAGTTCATTTATACTTGGTACTTCCACACTATCACTTTTACTCAAAATCACATTTTCCTTTCTATTCCCTACACTACACCTAACCCTTGACTTCATGAAAACTCTATTCACCCTTCATCACTTTTACTCAAAATCACATTTTCCTTTCTATTCCCTACACCTACCCCTTGACTTCATGAAAACTCTATCCACCATTCATGAAAACTAACAAATCCTAGATTCTCGTTTTAGGTCGAGAGAGTCCAAGCCCAAGTTTGTCTTATACATACAAGGAGGAACCTTAAAAAACCTTTAGGTCGAGAGAGTCCATGCTCAAGTTTGTCTTATACATACAAGGAGGAACGTTAAAAAACCTTTTCCTGGGATTGCGAATCATTTTTTTTCATAAATGAGACTAGTTTGTTACTGTGTGGATTCTTATAATTCAAAGTGAAAGTGTTGATAAGTTATTCCTTCTAAATACATCCAAAAGTTTTTGGGGACATTGTCATTGTTTGCATTTTTATGTCTCTAACAGAATAAATCTTCCTCAACATAAATACACCCCAAAGACCTTTCTTTAAATTAAATTCCTCAATATAAACTCATTTAGGTAACATCGACAAGCCTAATGTTTCTTTAATGTTGGACTGTTTTCTTAAACATACCAATGATTACAAGGTTTAATTTACATATCTTTAAAAGTAGGGAAGGTAACGTTCAAGGGAAATGGGACGGATACATTGTAAAAAGGGAGATGTTGTAATTATGTTTTGATGTTGAATTGTATTAGATTTATTTTTGGATGTTCATTATTGTTAAAGAAAACACATATTTATTGTGGCATTTTAGTATAATTATATAGTTATGAGTCATAAATAAAATTTGCAGATCAATATTTATTATTAAACAAAGTTGTTAATAATAATATCTTGGTATTTGATGTAGTTATCATTATCAAAATTTCTAAGACAAAACCTTTCCATTCTCTAGTTAGTCAATGTCAATTGAAACACCCATTATATTGGCTTCTATTTCCACTTGCAAGTTGAAACAAGGCATTGCATCATGCATACAATCCACTATATCTTGGATCGACTATTAATCAATGAGAACTTGGCTCAATATACAGTCATAATCCAAGAGTTTTATCTTGAATTTTTCACCCCCAAAAGAAAGAAGGTCCATGCCCTAGCATGAGCCTTCCTACTAGTATGGCCAACCCACCCCTCAATTGTTCTCTCATTGATGAGCACCTCTTCATCCTATCATCTAAAAACCCATAATATGATGATATCTTGGTCTTCCTTTACACCTATAATTTTAGACCACACCTCTCCCGTGTTTCCTACTGACACATTCATTAGCAAGATGCTCACCATTCTTATTCTCATTACTGTTCTTTATCAACATGGAGTCGAAACTATATTGTGGCAATGTCTATCTTAAAGAATGTAGAGTGCCTTTTCAATGATTTCCACAATGGTGCTTGTGGTGGTAATTTGTTTGGAATGGAAACTTCATAGAATATCCTCCATGTAGGCTAATTTTGGCCTTCCCTTTTCAAGGATGGTGATCTCGATTTAGGAGCAGAATGAACTAATTAACAGAATGAATACAATAACCACAGAGATATGAAGAATAACACAAATATACAGTGAACAATATCTTCTATTAAATAATGAAATAAGCTAAAACTGTAAAACTGCAGAACTGAAACACTTGCTTGAATGGTGCTATCTCTGAGAAGAGATGTGGCTACTACGTGCACCCGTCTGAGCAGAATGGAATACAATGAGGCTCTAGAGGCCTTTTTTGATATTACTCATGAATGCCAAAACACTAGACATCCAAAAACCTAACCCTAGAAGGTGAAACGTCAAAAGTCATGTGGACCCCATGGGTAAGTTGGTGTAATTTGGTACCCCAACTTCCAAGGGTCATAAATTTTTCATACAACCTCTGTTTTAGGCACGTGATGACCTGTTGGAAAGGTCTTTCAAAGAAATACACATTCTATCATCAAACTTTGACTGCGTCTACAGTTTCACTGTGGCAAGCCAAAAAAACAACATTTAGGGCCCCAAAACGGCCCCGGAAGTATAACAAGATGTGTTGACATGAAAAAATACAAAATAAGCTAGTTGGATTAGGTGAGAGGCCACCCGTATCCACCTGGAGGATGTATGGGGCTTCAGACAACCCCAGAAGTGTAGAACCCACAATTACAAAGCAGTATAGAAGAACGTGTTGAAAAAAACGGACACAAGGAGTCAGTTGGAATAGGTGGGTGGCCACCAATATCCACCTAGATTAATCCTCCCCTATTAGGAAGCAATGGTCTCCATTGCGTTGAGTTCCCCCATCAGGTGAGGAAACTTCTGTTGGATTTGGCCTTGAGTGAGCCACTTGTCTTGGTGTAGGAGTTTCCCTACCTTGGCAACCTGATAAAGATGGATTCGTTGTTGGCGAGTACCCTTGACCTGTGTGTCCACTATCTAATTAGTGGATGTTTGTTCCATGTAGCCAGGGTTGAGTTGTGTTGGTGCCAGTTGTTCTACGATCTTGGAGGTGTCCAATAATGGGGGGAAATATGGCCAAAGGAGGTCCACATTGAATATTGGATACATACCAAGGAAGGGTGGAGTGTTGAGCTCAAAATCATTGCTACCCACAGCCTTGGTGATAGTGTAAATCCCATAACGAAGTGGGTGAAGCTTTCGATGGGGCCTGATGAGACATTCCTTCTACAAATGTAACCAGATTTTGTCGCCAACCTGAAACTGGTGTGGTACCCTGTGTTGATCATGGCATTGCTTGTACTTAGCATTGGATTTCTATAAAATCTTCTAGACCTGTTAGCAGATGTGTTGAATCCACTCAATGAATTTGGTGGCTTTTTCAATTGCAGACTAAATAGGGTAAGATTATGTCTGTGCGGTGGCAAGAGGAAGTGCAACATCAATGGGTCCCAAAGGTTGGAATCCTAGACCCACCTGAAATGGGATATGGTCGGTGGAACTATGGAGAGCCATGTTGTAACTGTGTTGGACATATGGGAGACTCGTGTCCCATCTATGTGGATGTTTAGAATTGTGCATGCGCAGGATGTGCATAATCATCCGATTGATGAGATCTATTTGGCCATCGGTTTGGGGGTGGAAAGCAATGGATTTTGTGAGCTTGGTGTCCAACAGAGACCAGAGACTCAACCAAAAGGTACTGAGGAGCAAGTTGTCTTGCTCAGAGATGATGTTCTGTGGTATCCCAAAGTGGACCCACACTTGTTCGAAGAAGAGCTTAACAGTATCTACCATTGTGACATTCTTCTTACAGGCTGTGAGGATGGCCATCTTTGAAAACCGATAAACAACCACAAACACACAATCATTTCCTTGCTTGGTTGACGGCAAGCCAGACATGTAATCCATTGAGATGGATTCCCAAGGCTTCTCGGGAATAGGAAAAGGGGTGTATAAGCATTGCTTCTTGATGGTTGTCTTGGCAATGGCACATGAAGTGCAAGATCTGATATACTTTCTCACGTCCTATTGAATTTTTGGCTAATAAAAATGTTTCTGAAGAATGATCACATTTTTCTCCACACCAAAATGTCCTGCCACCTGACTGTAGTGGGCTTGCCAAATCATCTTTGCACGCTCTCTTGTAGGAACACAGAGATGGTCCAAGTGGCATAAGAGTATGTCCTGAATGTGAAAATCAGTGATAGTTCTACCTGTACCCAAGAGTTGATAGGTGGTGGTGAAGTCTGGATCTTGTTGATAAAGTTGGGGCCACTCAGATGCTTCATGTCCACAGGAATGGAGCACAGTGGTGAGTGTAGCCACTGAAGGTCGACTGAGGCAGTCAGTGACATGATTGGAGATATATGTCTTATACTTTATGTTGAGATGGAACTGTTGCAGGTAGGTGGACCACTTATGATGGCGGTCGTTTTGCAATTTCTCTTGTGTCTGTATGAACTGCAGAGGCTGGTGATCAGTGTGTATGATTGTCTCTTTCCTCAGAATGTAATGTTTCCATTGACGATAGGCTTATACAATGGAATACATTTCCTTGTCATAGGTGGGATATTTCTGGACAGTATCAAAGAGTGTCTCACTATGGTATTCCATCATATGCCCGTGCTGAGTGAGAACTACACCCACAACATAGTCAGATGCATCACTCTATATCTCGAATGGTTGTTGCAGATCAGGGAAGGAGAGTACTCCAGTTGAGCACAAGCGATGCATCAGATCATCGGATGCTCATTTTTTCTCCTTCCCCCACATGAACTTGTCCCTACCACCACCCTTGGTCACCTAGTTGAGGGCCAATGCAATATGGGAGAATCCCAACATGAACCGTCGGTAGAAGTTGGCTAGTCCCAACAAGCTTCGAAGCTCGGTCAGTGTGGTCAGGGATAACCAGTCACGGATGACTTGTATCTTGGATAGATCAACATGTAACCCATTCTCATCAACAATGTAGCCCAAGTATTGGACATTGTTCATGCCAAAAAATCATTTTTCCAAGTTGGCATAAAGCTAGTGTTGTCGCAGAGTGCTCAAAACTTGTTGAATATATCGCATGTGCTCATCCCATGTTCTACTGAAGATGAGGATGTCATCAAAATATAATACCACAAAGGATTTGGTGAAGGGTCTCAATACATCATCCATCACCCTCATGAAAGTGGTTGGTGCATTTGTTAAGCCAAAGGGCATGACTAGCCATTCGTAGAGACCTTCTTTAGACTTGAAGGTTGTCTTCCATACATCAGTTGGTTCAATGGGAACCTAGTGGTAACTAGACTTCAGGTCAATCTTGTTGAAGAAATTCCCCCCCTTGAGTTGGTCAAGAAGGTCATCAATCCTAGGAATGGGGTAGAAGTTCCTAACTATGATTTTTTTTAAGTCTCTGTAATCAATGCAGAGTCATCAAGTCATGTCCTTCTTCTACACCAGTACAATCAGGCTTCTGAAAGGGGAGGAGATGGGTCTGATGTGCCCCTTTTGAAGAAGCTCTCATATATAATGATTGATTGTGTCATTCTGCATCAACGAGCGTCGATAGACTGGTCCATTAGGTAGAGGTGCGTCGGGGGTCAGATCAATTGGATGCTTGACTTAGAAATGTGTTAGTACCCCTGTACGTGATGAGAAGATGTCTCTGTATTCTTCCACGATCTTGTCCACTTGCTTCTGTTGCAAAGAGAGGTGTTGTGTAGAGGCCACATATGTGGCGACAAGCTTCTGCTTACAGTGAGCACAGATCACAAAGAAGACGAACTTCCCAGTCTGTGAAATGACCTTACTGCATTGTTTAGCAGAGATTAAACAAATAGTAGTAGGTAGCGCTACCTCTGGGATCCTGTAAAATTGTCTACCCAAAGTAATAATAACATTACGGGGTCTAGACTCATACGCAACATGACGCTTCCACAAATATGGTTGTCCTAAAAGAAAATCACAAACTTTAAGGGGAGAAATATCTCACATTACCTCATCTTTGAAAGGCTTGATGTTGTAGGGAAAACGACACTGTTGGCTGGCATGGAGATATCTTCCTTGGTGAAGCCAACCGATGGTGTAGGGATGCGGGTGCGGTGTCGTTGGTAGGTCCAGTCACTTGACGACCTCTACTAAAATTAGGTTCTTCTGACTACCGCTATCAACAATGAAATGAAGTGGATCCCCCTTGACCCACATATGCAGGTGAAAGAGACATTCCCCTTCCTCTATTTCTTATGATTCGCTTGGATGGACTTTGGTGGTAGAGACAGTGGAACTGGGTTCAACATCGATAATTTGTTTCCCTCCTTTAGGATTTGACTCGGAATCAGAATCGGCCTCTGACTCAGAAGCCTTCAGTTAGGCCACGAGGGACTGCTTGGAGCAACATTCTTCGGTGGTGTGCCAAGGAATTTTATGGTACTCACACCATTTTCTCGTTTCCCTCTACGTCTTCTCATTGCCCTTCTTATGTTGCGGCATGGACCGGTTGTCCTGAGGGCGACCATCTTGACTTGGTCCCTTATTGTGTGGGTTGGGGCTGCCTTTTCCCTGCTTCGGCTCTGAGGGGTTTGCAGATCCAAACTCTCACCTTTTCTACTTAAATTTTTGCTCGCTCTTGACAGTGTATCTATAAGTCGTGCCCAATGAGGCGATGTCTAGGAACTCCATTCTGTTTGAATTTATCTATGCAAACAACCATGGTATTTGAGCACCAGATGACGCTCAGAGTCTTTGATACCCAATTTGGTGCATAGGGTATGGAAAATATTGGTTAAATATTGTACTGTCTGGTCCCTTTCTTGATGTAGGGTGGTCCATCTAGTGTATTGGTCCTCGTAGCTTCCAATAGGGTAGTACTTTTCTTTAATGGCATCCCAAAAGGAATCCCATGTAGGGGCCACCACAAACATTGCAGATTCATCCACGACCCTTTTCTCAGAGTAAGTATCCCATTAGTCTTTAACATGGGGAACGACCTTGAGGAGTGAAAAAGTGATCTTTTCCCTATCGGAAAAATTGTGGACCGAAAAATATCCTTCGAGCATATTCAACCATTTATCTACAACATTCGCATATATCAGTCCTTCAAATAATGGAATATCAAAATTTACCTATACCTTGAAGGGGGTTGCATGGGTGCTTGATGAAGATGCTTCTCCTGTGAGCATTTGTCGAAGGATCTCCTGCTCCATCATATTTATTTTTGTCCCCCTTGGGTTTTTTTCAGGCTCAGTGCGACCTATTTTGTAATGGATTGATTGGTTCGAGTCCCAACTTCTTGTACCCAGATCTTGTCGAGGACATGCATGAAGAAAAATAAATAAAGAGCAGACTGCTCTGATACCACTGATCCATATTTAGGAGCGGAACAAACTGATTAACAGACTAAATACAATAAACACGGAGATATGAAGAATAACAAAAATATCCAGTGAACAATATCTTCTATTAAATAATAAAATAGGCTAAAACTGTAAAACTGCAGAACTAAAACACTTGCTCAAATGGTGGTAGCTATATCTAAGAAGAGATGTGGCTGCTACCTGCATCCATCTGATCATAATGGAATACAATGAGGCTCCAGAGGCCTTTTTTGATATTACTCATGAACTCTAGACATCCAAAAACCTAACCCTAGAAGGTGAAACGCCAAAAGTCATGTGGGTCCTATGGGTAAGTTGGTGTAATTTGGTACCTCAACTTCCAACAGTCGTAAATTTTGCATACAACCTCCATTTTAGGTGTGTGATAGCCTGTTGGAAAGGTATTTTAGAGAAATACACATTCCTCTATTAAACTCTGACTCTGTCTACTGTTTGACTATGTCGAGCCAAAAAAACAATGTTTAGGGCCCCAAAATGGACCTAGAAGTACAACAAAATGTGCTGACATGAAAACATACAAAATAAGCCAGTTGGATTAGGCGAGAGGCCACCCGTATCCATCTGGAGGATGTGTGGGGCTTCAGATAGCTCCAAAAATGTAGAACCCACAATTACAAAACAGTACAGAAGAATGTGTTGAACAAAAAATGGACACGAGGAGCCAGCTGAAATAGGTGGGTGGCCACCAATATCCATCTGGATCAGATGGCTACCACACAATTAATCATAGTACAAATTCCCAAATCTTTATGTCTAAAATGCACACCAACCATTCCCTTAAATCCTATTATCACTATAGGTCCCTTTTGCAAATGGAATATCAAATTGATGGAATGTTTTCCTACATCCAATGGAAACCACAAGTACATCATTTTGATTATCAACTATTCTACCAAATGGAGAGAAGAAACATAGAACTTTTATAACACTTCTATCGTGGCCACTCACTTTTTCTTTATTCATGTATTCACTCAGTTCATTGTTCCCTATCAATTACAGTGTGACCATGGTACCCATTTCAACTCTAGGGAATTATTCCAAATGTTGGCTTCCATGTTGACCTTTATGGAGGAGTTCTCCACTCACTACTATCCTCAAGCCAATGGTTAATTTGAGGTCATCAATAAAATACTCAAGACCATTGTTTAGAGGACATTTAACAAACATAAGAGAAACTAGCATAATTTTACATTCTCATCTTTATGGGCTAATTTGAGGTCATCAATAAAATACTCAAGACCATTCTTTAAGGGACATTTAACAAACATAGGAGCAATTAGAGCATAATTTTCCATTCTCATCTTTATGGCCTATAGAACATTTGTCAAAACTATCATCATTTTTTTTTCCTTTTCACCTCATTTATGACGCAAAGGTAGTTTTTCCAATTGAATGTGAGATTCCATCTTTTTTACTAAGATCAAACTTCTCCCTAACACAATCAATGTGTAACATAGGGTACTCACATTAAAACAATCTGATGGGGATCATTGTAATTCCTTACAAACCAAAGAGGCCATGAAAAAGTGCTCCAAGACCCACTGTGATCATCATCGTGTATGTCCTTGCTCATTTTGCAAAGGAAATCTCATCCTTTTCTTTGACCAAGAGAAATAAAAGTTAGGACCCATAAAATTTGAGTCATTATGGTGCGCCCCTTATATTTTAAAACTTTGCTCTAAGAAATAGGCACATGTGCTAGCTGAGTATGATGAAAAACTTCTCAAAGAACCCCTCAATGAGTTGTACATGAAGAAGTTTTATTCCTAAACAACCCAATATTCCATCCATTGTTCTATATCACTTGTTGTTTTTCTTTTTTCTTTTTCTTTTACTTTTTATGATTATTTTTCACCTCATGTGTTTCTTTGTCCATCCTTTCCATATGGTTTTGGACACCCCCTATCATATTATCTTTTTTGATAATGTGAACCACTAGACTTAGAATCCACCATTTGCATTGTGGGCCATTTATTCACCATCACAAACAAGTTTCATTGGTGTTTTCCTTCCTACAACCAACAATCGGGTTGAATATGATGATATCACTAGAGTATTTACTGACATAGTTTCCCTTCACATCCACCATCTTTAGGATCTCCTCAATTCTCCATGACTTGTTGCAAAGTTGAATAATTTCTACATCATATGTGAAGCTTGGATTTGCAAAAAGTATCTATACGTTAGACTTATATGACATTAGATTGACACCATTTGGCATTCATTCATGTTCCTAAAAGTTGCAATGCCCATGTAGATAATTTATCAAATAACATATGGGATTCGTATATTTCACATTAAATCCAAGTACAAAAGAAACATATGCATGTACATATAAATTATCATGTCATTAACCAAACTATACCAAAACAAGCAAATAACAT
>ML782285.1:291156-357727 GCA_009831015.1 Picea engelmannii
AACTCATTTGTAGTGGTGTACTTGGATGACATTCTGATCTTCAACCAGACTTGGGAAGAGCACCTCCACCACATCTGACAGGTCCTCCAAACACTGCAGCAACACAAGTTGTGTGCCAATTTGGAGAAATGCACTTTTGGCATGACCCAGGTTCAGTATCTAGGATACATTATTGATGAGCAGGGGGTACATGTGGATCCAGCAAAGATCTAAGTCATTCGATATTGGCCAGCCCCAACCACCCTAACAGAGTTCCGCATCTTTTTAGGTCTTGCCAATTTCTACCGCAAGTTTGTGTTGGGATTCTCTCATATCACTTGGCCCTTGAGTCAAGTCACCAAGGGAGGAGCTAAAGCAAAATTCTTTTGGTATGAATCTCAATAGAAGGCGTTCGGGGAGTTGAAGCATTGCCTCTGCTCTGCACTAGTGCTCACATTACCAGACTTGCAACAACCATTTGAGATCGAGACAAATGCCTCTGACTATGCTATTGGGGCAGTCCTTACTCAACATGGGCATCTAGTGGCATATCACAGTGAGAAAATTTCCAACACAGTCCAGAAGTATCCCACTTATGACAAAGAAATGTATTCCATTGTGCAGGCTTGTTGGCAATGGAAGCATTACATTTTGGGAAAGGAAACAGTCATCCACACAGACCACCGACCCCTGTAGTTCATACAAACACAAGGGAAGTTACAGAACGATCGCCATCAGAAGTGGTCCACACACCTGCAACAGTTTCATTTGAACATTAAGTACAAAAAAGGCAGCACCAATAATGTTGCAGACTACCTTAGTCGACCACCCATCATGGCGCTAACCACTGTGCTCAACTCTTGTGGGCATGAGACTTCTGATTGGCCGCTTCTCTACACAAGTGATCCAGAATTCAGCCACACATACAATACACTCTTGGAGGGCAAGCAAGTTCCCAATTTTCACCTCCAGGATGCCCTTCTTTGTCACCTGGGACACCTTTGTGTTCCTTCAAGCGAGCATGCCAAGATGATTTGGGAGGCTCACTACAGTTGGGTTGCTGGACATTTCGGGGTCGAGAAAACCATGGAAGTACTGCAAAATTATTTCTATTGGTTGAACCTTCGACAAGATGTTAGGAAGTACATCAAGTCCTGCACTGCTTGCATCATTGCCAAACCGACCATCAAGAAACAAGGCCTCTATACTCCGCTTCCTACCCCCAGTCGACCTTGGGAATCCATCTCTATGGATTACATGTCGGGCCTTCCTTCTACTAATCATGGAAATGACTGTGTTTTTGTGGTTGTCGATCGATTCTCGAAGATGTCCATTATCATGGCCTGCAAGAAGAATATCACATCAGAAGCCACTGCTAAACTCTTCTTTGAACGAGTGTGGGTACACTTTTGGATCCCATAGTCTATCATCTCAGATTGGGACAGTAGGTTCCTCAGTACATTTTGGTCTAGCCTCTGGTCGATGCTGGACACTAAGCTCACCAAGTCCACAGCTTTCCATCCACAAACTGATGGCCAGACAGAGGTCATCAACCGGATGATTGTACACATTTTGTGCATGTACAATTCAAAGCGTCCATGCACATGGGATGAGAGCCTCCCCTATGTATAACACAGCTACAACCAAGCTCTCCATAGTTCAACCAACCACAACCCCTTTCAAGTGGGCTTGGGATTCCAGCCACTATGTCCCATTGACATAGCCATGCCATTTGTGGCTACTCAGGAAGATTCAGCTCATGTCTAGTCTAAGGATGACAAGGCAAACAACTTCATTGAGAACATTCAACACATCCACCAACAGGTTCATGACATCTTGGACAGAGCCAATGCTAAGTACAAGTAGCGACATGATCAACATCGGGTGCCACACAACTTCCAGGTGGGCGACAAAGTGTGGTTGCATTTGCAAAAGGAGTGCCTCGCTGGACCCCACCACAAGCTTCGTCTACTCTTATATGGACCGTACACCCTCACCAAGGCTTTATGGGAAAATTCCTTTGAGCTCAGCATTCCACCATTCCTTGGTCTGCACCCAGTGTTCAATGTGGACCGCCTTCAGCCCTACTTTCCACCTCTACTAGACACATCTAACATAGAAGAACAACTCACACCAATAGAGTTAAATCCAGACTGCATGGAACAAGCCAGAACTGATCAGATCATGGATACATAGATCAAGCACACCCGAAAACAAAGGATACCACTATATCGAGTTGTCAAAGCAGGCCAACTCCTTCACCAAGGCAAGTGGCTCACTAGGGACCAAGTTCAACAGAAGTTTCCTCATCTCATGGAGGAACTCAACGCAATGGGGACCATTGCTTCCTAAGGGGGGAGGAATGATCCAAGTGGATATTGGTGGCCACCCACCTATTCCACTTGGACCCCCACCATTACTTCCTTCATTTTTTCAGTTTCCACACAGTTTACTATTTTTAGCAGTTTTTCGGGTCCTGAACTTCCAGAGCCATTTTGAGGCCTTAAACGATGTTTTTTGGGAAAACGGGGAGAAACATGTATCATAAATCATGTTTCTCACCCAAAAGTTGTATTCCTCGGATAGATATTTCTAAAGAGGTATGGAATGCGTCAAATGGAGATCGTATGCCAAAGTTACGTCCCTAGGAAGTTGATGTACCAACTTACCCAAACGGGGCCCATAGTCTTGGCGTTTCACTCCTAGGGTTAGGTCTTTTGATGTTTAGGGTTTTCCATTGTTTCTCAATAATAATAGGCCTTCGAGCCTCATTGTAACATAGTTCAGAGGCCAGCAGCTGCCACATCCCTTCTCAGAGATAAGCTACCAATGCCTTAGCTAGTTTATTTCCATTCTGTCTATAAGCATATTTCAGTCATTTGTTATTAATGAAATGAAGTCTTATTTCCGCTGCATCTCTGCATTTATGTGTATTTCTGTATTTCATTGTGTTCCTACATAAATCCATATCACCGACCTCCAATATATCCTCTCTCGCCACCAAGTTTTTTTTACCACTCCTAAAGAACTTCCCTCTTTCTGAGGAGTCCATGATCATTCCATCCCTCTCATATCGAGCAGTCTTCCTCCCAATGTCCGCCCTTATAGTCATCCCTTTGCCCAGAAGAATAAATTGAGAAAAAATTTCATGAATTGCAATAAGCAAATGTTATATGTCCCAATACCAGCCCCTATTCTTCCCCTGTGGTCATGGTACTCAAGAAAGAAGGTACTTGGTGCACGTGTCCTGATTTTCGTGCCCTCAACAAACTCACAATAAAAGAAAAATTCCCCATTCCTGTCATTGATGACCTCTTGGATGAATTGAGAGATCACAACCAAACTAGATCTATGTTTTGGATACCACCAGATCCATGTGAAAGAAGAATGCATTCCCAAGACTGCATTTCGAACTCATGAGGGTCATTATGAGTTCTTGGTAATACCCTTTGGCTTGTGTAATTCTCCCTCCACTTTCCAAATTCTTATGAATCATGTTTTCCATCCTTTTCTCTGTCATTTTGTCTTATCTTTCTTTGATGATATTCTCATCTATAGTAAAACTTGGACATCACATCTCTCCCATGTGAATCAAGTTCTCCATCTACTCTCTAAGAACCAACTTTTCCTCAAACAATCTAAATGTGCCTTTGGTGCCTCAGAAGTGGAATACCTAGGTCATATTGTCGGTAAGGATGGTGTATCGGTGGATCCTAATAAAATTGAAGCTATGCAAGATTGGCCTCGCCCTAAAACAACTTTCATAGCGACATTTGGGCCAATCCATATATGAAAAGGAAATGTTATCTATTCTACATGCAGTGGATCTCTGGCATCCTTATTTATTGGGTCAACACTTCCAAATCAAAATTGATCATCAGAGTCTCAAGTATTTTATGGAACAATGAATTTCATCACTAGAGCAACAAAAATGGGTGACCAAGCTATTTGGGTATGATTACGAGATCATTTACAAGAAGGGCAAGGAAAATGTAGTGGCCAACGCTCTTTCCTAGAAATTTCAAGAAGACGGGTCCCTTTTCTCCATCTCATTCATTGTACCAGATTGGTTCCAAGTTGTTCATTATGAATGGATGCAAGACCCAAACATTTCTAGCATGATCCACCAATTGCAAAATAATTCTCCAGTTTCTCCAGGGTACTTTTGGCACAATGATGAGCTTCACTACAAAGGAAATTTGTATTTATGCAAGAAATCACAACTTAAATCCATGGTTCTTTATGAACTTCATGCTTCACCCACATCCGGGCATTCAGGGTTTACCAAAACCTATGAATGGGTCAAGCATTCTTTTTTTTTTGGGATGGTATAAAACATGACGTTTGAACCTTTGTGGCTGAATGTGAGGCCTTTTAACACAAAAATGAATAAACTATCAAATCTTCGATCACACTCAAACCACTTATGATCCCCCTTGCTATTTGGCGAGATATTTCTATATATTTCATTGTGGGATTACCTAAATCGAGAAATAAGTCAGTCATCATGGTGGTCATCGATCATCTCTCCAAATATGCTCATTTTTTTTCTCTTCAACACTCATTCACCACATCCATAGTGGATCAAATATTCATGGATAATATCTTTAAGCTTCATGGCATGCCTAATTCTATTGTCTCTAACATAGATCCCACTTTCACCAGCAATTTTTGGCAAGAATTTTTCAAGATACAAGGCACCAAATTGCATCTCAGCAGCTCCTATCACCCCCAGACGGATGGTCAGACTGAAGTTGTCAACAAGTGTTTGGAAACATATTTGAGTTGTTTTTCACTTGAGAGGAAAAATCGGTGGGCTCAGTGGTTACCCCTAGTTGAATGGCGGTACAACAAACCTTACCATACAACTACTCGCATGACTCCTTTTGAAGTAGTATATGGCCAAAATCCACCATCAATTCTCTCATATATTCCTGGGGTTTCGAATGTTCGGGAAGTTGACAAAAATCTTATAGTCCGAGAGGCTATTCTTTGTGCCATTAAAGAAAATTTGGTCATGGCTGAAAATCGCATGAAGAAACAAGCAGATCAAGGTTGTTCCGAACACCAATTTGCTAAAGGGGACCAGGTGTTTCTTCGACTACAACCTTATTAGAAAAATTCACTCAAAGTTGAACACTATCAGAAACTTTCTCCCAAATTTTATGGTCCTTATACAGTGCTCAAGCGAGTGGGATCGATGGCCTATCAGATAGCTCTACCCAGTTGGTCGAAGCTCCATCCTATTTTTCATGTTTCCTGATTAAAGAAGGTGATTAGAACTAAGTTTCAAACTCAAACTAGTCTCCTTGAGTTGGATGAAGAAGGTTCCATATGGTTGTAGCCACAAGCAGTCTTGGACCAGCGAGAGCGTCATCTCCGTCAACGCACCATCAAGGAAGTGTTAGTCCAATGGAAATATACAACTTCATAAGACGCCACTTGGGAGTCGACCAACATTCTACAACAATTTCCTCATCTTAAGCCTTGATGACAAGGTTGTTCTTTAAGGGGGAGGGAATGTTAGCGACCTAACCTCCCTAACCCCTCACGTAGGTAGAATAATATAATTCCATGTAATAAAGGCCAATATTAATAAGGCCTATAAATAAGGAAGAATAAGTCAAGTGTAAGAAGACCTAATAGAAGCTTCCACTTCTAGAAGGATCTTCCTCTAGATTTTTGTTTTGGATAGATATATTTAGTATAAATAGGAGTAGAGGATATGATATATTTGGTCTTGAAGATTATTGTAATAGAGCTCTTCTCTGTTGGAGGTTTCTCCCTCGAAGAGGCAAGTGAACATTTCTATCATTAATAAAGGTGCTCTTTCTGGTGTTATTTTAGTATTATTTTGGTATTGTTCTGGTTATATCATTATTGTTCTTCCATTACTTGCTTAAACAATTTTGTTCTGCATACTATTTTATAGTTGGAATACTACATATCGACAAAAAATTGAGGAAGAGAAATAAGGAAAAGGGAAGGTGGGGAAGAGGAGGATATTCCCTACTTGGATTAAGGCATAAATAAGGGGGAAGGAAGGGATGGATAAAGTGATCCAAAATAGCTTAGAGCATGGATTCCTCCTAGGTGATGGTGGGTAGGAATAGGGGAGAGAGAGTAATTAGTTGGTCCTAGAGGTAAACCACTCATCACATTCAAACTTTCCTAGAGAAGTTTTGATCTCTAAGTCTTGATAGGTCATGTTGATGGATATTATAAGGTAGGAAGGAGAAAGAGGGGAATTAGGAGGCACATCACCACATCCTTGTGATGGGGTGAGTGACTCAAAGTATTTTAATGTAGCCTCAATTTGGGGAGAGGGAATGGTGTTAATAGGTTGAGGGGGAGAAACTTATCTTGATGGAGTGTCTAGTTTCTAGATGTCTTATCTTGTTTTCCAGTAGTGTGCCATTCATAAGTAAGAAATTGGATTTGGGAGATCATGAACCTTGCTCAAAATAAGGAGAGTGGTTCCATTGAATAAATTTAACTTCATCTATGTTGTGAGTATTGCATCACTTATATTTGTATGAGTACTTGTCTCAAATGTGGGTGCCTCACATTCATTACAACCCATGGGTGGGGGTATCTAAGGCTCCAAGATAGGGGTTCAAGAAAAGATAAAGGTTTACTTTGGTAAAACTATTGATGGGGGGAAGGTTTCCTAAGAGAATTTTTAAGGTGTACAAATTCTTTAAGGATTATTTATTAAAGTTGTCACATGTTGGGTATGAGTTTCTCATGTTTCCTACATGGGGTAGCTTGTTGCATGTTATCTTCACTAGGAGGGGGAGAAGTTGTATGATAAACTTGGCTCGAAACAAAAAATGGTATCATGTTGGGAGGAAGTGGTCATATCCTCCATGGTTAACTTGGTTCACATAATTTTTGGGTATGTCCTCCTATGTTACAAGGTTGGGTTGGAATTGTTCAATGAGTACTTGAATGTCTATCGAGTGGCATACTAAGAATTCACATTTGCATAAGGTGATATATCTTTGACATTTTTTGAGTATATAAATATTTGATGCCAAGATTCATGGAGATAGGGAAACAGAATTTGGAAAAAGGACAAGAAGAGGAATCCATAATCCAAGGGATAAGGCAAGAGAGAGAATAACAAATGGAGGAGGGACCGGCCTTCACTCAAATAGGAAAGGGTTAATGGGAACTCCCCATTGGAGTTGGTAAAATGTAGTGAAAAAATGAATTCATGCTACCATAGGCAATTTGAGGGTATGTATGGAATACCACTCAAGCACATAAACACTACTAAAGGGGGAAGGGAGGAGAGTGGAGTTTCCACTTGGTTTTAGGCCAAATTGAGAAACCCTAGGGTAAGACAAAAGAGGATGAAAAAAAGAGGGTAAGCCACTACATTATTTGGAACCTTAAGATCTTATTAATGATAACCTATGGATGTATATGGTAAGGTTAATTGAATTAGGTTTCATCTTAGTTTTTAATAGAATATTAGAAAATGAAAACAAGCCAACTAACTAGGGCTAACAACAATTCCTTTAGTGATCTATAAACCCCAATGTGAAAAGGGAAAGAGGAGGAGAAAGAGCACTAGCTCAATTTTTTTTTTTGTAGATGATGAAGCTCCCTAATTTGAAGTGGAGAATCATGATAGTCCTCCAAGAATGATCCATGTCCTAGTATGGACTTCACATACAATTCTAAAAATTCTTGTAAGGTAGGAATTGCCCCAATCTACAATACAAATATGCAATATAACCAATAACCACTAGATATACTATTGTAAAGATAAATAAATAATGTATGTAGAATAGATAAATCTAGAGAACTTAAAGGGGATGCTACATCCCTTTCCATGGATATGAAGGAACCTCCCTTTAGGTTTTAGGGTTGAAAATTCCAAGGCATGAGTAGAGCTATGCCTATGAATATTCCCTAGAATGATTCAATCAAACCTACAAGATTAGAACCATGTTGGCCAAAGGAGTCTGTGTAAATGTGATAGAGATGATAGGTGAAAAAACCCTAAGGAATTGAGGAAGAAGATCAATAGTTAACCTAAGTGATACATGAAAAATTAGATTTTTTCCAATGATAAGAGATTCAACTTTAGATGTGTCCAAGAGGAATGTACAAACAAGAGTAAAATGGTATTTATAGATAAGGAGTGACCTAAAGGCATGAGAGAACATTGAATTCAATACCTTAGTGTGCCCAAGTCATATAGAACTATCATAGCAAACCTTTGGGTTTCAATATAAGAGTTTAGTTATAATGGGAGCATGGGGATTTAGGCCCAAAACAAGCCTATGTTACATGACTTGTAGATTCACAGTCATGGTAACAAAAGAGATTCCATGGTACAATTATCACCAAGAGATCAAGGGGGTTTTATATATATGACTCAAGTTGACTCTATAATAGTAAGTCCCAAATGGGTTTAGGAATATATGGATCCAATTTAAGGCATCCAAAGTGACCATGGACCCAGATTGTGGGGTTTGTGCCCCCAACTATATCCGTGAATTTGTGGAATTCCCTAAATGGTTTCCCAAAGGGGTTAAAATGATTCAAATTGGTGACCAAGGATAGGATACCAAAAGGGGAGCAGAGACCTAGGGGACCCACCCTAGCCCTAGACATCCCAATGAGATACCACATATAGGCTAGGGTAAGAGAGGCCCTAGCGAGGTGATCCATCATATAATGAAGTAACTGTGAGGTATTGTATCATCACTGAGTGAGACATGCATGAGTCTGATGTAGGGGTGGACTGCATAAGATGACTCTGAGTGGGTAGGAGTATGTGAGTACCCAAGTTTGAATTTCATATGATATAGATGGGGTTGATGAATTAATAGAGGTTGTTAGGAGTATTTCAAAGGATAAGAAAACTATAAGATGTCCTTATAAAAAAAATTACAATGTTGTAGTACTAAATTTTGAGGAAGTACAAGACCGCTTGATGATACATGGTATATTGAGTTCATAATTTGGTTTTTTCATGGAGAGAGGGATCCTAATAATGTATGTTCACAAGATATGAATCACATTGTAAATTTCCTACTAAATTATTTTAAAAATGAAATTTCATTTACATACAAGTGTTATAACACACTTTGATATTTTTTTAATATCCTCTAGATATGTATATTTGACAAGTGTAAGAGAATCTATGCAAATAGGACATGTGAAGTGCCTCAAAGAAATTTCACATCTAGTGGGAAGTAAATGTATTACAAGTGATTATGGTATTATGGATAAAACATCGTCTAAGGGTCAATTATATGAAAAGAATCCATTTACATTTCATAATCGTTGGTATGCAGTTCCAATTACATATCACCATCATCGGTATGTAGTTTCATGAACATTTCATAACCATTGGTATGTACTGCCATTTACATTTCACAACTTCATTAGTAATCATTAAGGATTCCATCCTTACATTTATTCCATGCTAGTGATGGACTTCCATTTTGGATACCTTTAGATTCCTTCTATATCCCTTTTCCCTTCCCTTTTTTCATATACCATACCTAAGTATATGATATTGTGTTGGTAGAAGCAGATGAAAGGCTATTAGGTAAGCTTGATTTTGTGTATCTATGTTTTCATGGATTTTTTCTAATCTAAGATGAAGATTGACATGCTTCTTGAGTTTGTCTGGCCCTTGATCACTAGTGTTGGTTGTAGGAGTGCTTCTACAAAATCCCTCAAGTTGTTGCAGAACCTTACAATGAGCTACAAAACATTAGATAGCTTGTTGCAAAACATTACAACATCTTGTAAAAAGCTACAACTAGTTGTAGAAGTGCACATAATTTTGGGGACATGTACCACTATTTATAAATGTTCTATGTGGATATTTTTTATATTTCTAATGTTATTATTTTTTTTAGATTGTACATTGAGATGTTGCAATCATAGATTGATGAACATGTTGTCAAACATCAATGTGATAATCGTGTTGATGAGCCTACGACATTGCTTACAAACGATATTAGTTACTAATAATGACAATGATGATATATCCATGGTTGATGATCATATGTGTCAAATGGTGAATGACGCTCATCAATGTTATAGTGAAAATCCCAATGAAAATTGTAAAAATGACCAAATAGTGTCAATGAAGGAAGTAAATTATATAAATCAATATCATAAGTTAATTGAAGATGCCAAGAAACCATTGTACCTAAGTTGCACTAATTTCTCTAAGCCACCAACCATTGTAAAATTATACAACATTCAAGTGAAAAACGGATGGTCTGACACAAGTTTTAACCAATTAACCAATTATTAAAGTTGTAGAGAAATTCTTCCTAAATAAAATAGATTTCCAAAATCTACATATGCAACAACAAGGTTGATTAAATCATTGGTGTTGGACTATCGATGATATATTCATGCCAAAATGATATATATCATGGAAAATATGCAAGAAAAGATGAATGTCAAAGATTTGGTAAATCTAGATGGAAAGTTGAAGTTAATTTTAGAAATGTTTGTAAAGGTGCCCCAAGAAATAAGTTACTAAGGTATTTCTCCATAGCCCCAAGATTCAAGAGAATGCATAGGTATGAATTAAAACCCGTTAATTCCATTTGAATATCCATTGTCATACCATCAACGTACTTTTAAACAATATTTTACATTCTTCTTAAATATTGTAATGTATAAATATTATAATTCAAAGTATTTTCTTGTTAAATATATGTAAATTTCTCATAGAAAATCAGATGGCGTCAAGAGAATGCAAGTGTTGATGGTACAATGTGAACCTCATTGATTCCCTGGCATGAAAAACTCTATATGTGCACCTCATTGATTCCAATGATCCGGGTAATGTGTGACTTGCAATGGCAGTGGATGGATTTAATCCATTTGGAGACTTGAGTAGCACATAGAGTGTTTGTCCTACCATGATAGTCACATACAACCTTCCACCATGGTTGTGCACAAAAAGAATTTTTTTTGTATGTTGACATTATTAACTCGGTCCCAAGCAACCAAGTAATGATACAATTTTTTTTTGGGAAATTTTGGTAGATGACTTAAAGGTATTATGGGATGAAGGGATAAGGACATATGATGCTCATCCAAAGATGTTATTCTATGAAGGCTATTATGATGTTGGTAAATCATGAATTTTTTGCTTATGGGAATATGATTGGTTGTAGGAAAAAAAATCATTGTGCACATCTCATATGTGGAAATAACACAAATTCAAAGTATCTCAAATGTGGTAAGAAATATGTTTACATGAGACACAGGAGATATCTTCCAATAAATCATAGGTTTCATTATAAAAAGGGACAATTTAATGGGAAGCCCGAGTCTTGCTTTGCACCTGAAATTGTACAAGTGTTGGATATTATTGAAGAAACTCATGAAAAGGAACAGAGATGGGGACAGAGTTAAACTAACTAAAGAAAAAGAAACAAGAAAAACAATGAAGATTCAAACATTCTATGCATGTGGAGAAAAAGGCCATTTATGTTCAATTTGGCATATAGGGGATTATGTACAAAAATCAATCATGAGTAACTATTAAACACTACATGCTTGAATGAAGGCATCCATTATGTTTATATGTCTTCTTTGATTCCATTATTTAAGTTTCCCTCCATATTTTGATGCATTTGGATGCAAAAGATCCTAATATGTCACATTTTAGATGTAATTCATGTAGAAAAAATGTATGTGAAAGAATTTTTGAAAAACTTCCGATATAAAAGGAAAATGTAAAGATGGTAAATTTATCATTATGACATGCAAAATTTTGGTATAAGGAGGTCACTATGACCACAAGATTAAGGAAAAATATATTTCCTCCACCTACAAAATCAAAAGTGCATGATGGTTATAGTTCAAATCCCATAAACCATATATCTATGGAATATCTTAAGTTCTATAGTATTAAAACACATGATTTCCATGTTCTCATGCAACAATTCCTCCCAATATCAATGCACCATGTGCTACCAAAGGTAATTCAAAACACCATTTTTGGGCTTTGTTAACTTTATACGTGTATTTGTGAAAAAATGGTGGATCCAACAGTGCCTAAAAACTTAAAAGATGGTTTCGTGGGGATTTTGTGCTTGCAAGCAACCTATAAACTCCAAAATATTATATGCATATTGTACATCATTGAAAAATCATTATATTCTATGCATATAGTACAGCACTGAATAGTCATTATTTTGCCTTTTGAATTTAACTACAAATTTTATGTCTTTATTATTTAGGAACATGAACATTTTCAAGAGTTATGTGAAGAACAAAAATAAATCTGAAGAATGCATAGCTAAAAACTAAAATGTAGAACAATCAATCCAATTTTATGTTAGTGGAAAGCATAGAATATATTGTAAGCACACTTGGTAGAATTGAAGACCGGGATGATAAAGAGGGAGAGATTGTGAATCACGGGAAGGCCTTATTAAGTGTAAATTCTATTGAATTGGATGATATCAATTTGGTGCAAGCTCATAGGTGGGTTCCACACAATGCAAAGTTCAACCTATGATGGATTAAGTAATAAAAAATACTTCATCAAATCATTTTTACTAGGTTTTATCTAAGTCTATTGAAAACAATGTTCATAGAGATTACTAGAAAACTAGGATGCACCCAAATGAAATCACCAATACAAATGCTCAAGCCCACAAAAATGAATCCTTACTACAAAAAATCTACAACCAACAATTTAGTGATTGGTTAGGAAAGCAACTAATGGCATGTTCCTTATATCATGTATTTAGAAGTCATTAAACAAGAATGATATGATGTATGAAACTAAGATATTATTCATATAGTTTCAAATTTTGTGGTGCTATAACTTCATTTAATAAACTAAAGGTGGAAGGAGAAGAAAATGTTTCTAATACCCTCAAATGTTTGGCACGTGTCTTAGGGAAATGTGCTACTTAATCAATGGGTATAGATTCCATAATAAGAGCATAGAGAATGTCAAATCCACCCAAAATAGTGGTGTGTGTATAACTGCACAAACTTTGATAAGATCAAGTGTAAAAGATATAAACCCTATACTTCAATAGCAACATATTTTGGAGTGATTGAAGAAAATCATATTGGAATACTATTATGTGGAGTAGTTCATGTTCAAATGTAGTTGGGTCGATGTACACAAGAAGAATGGAATGAAAATTGATGAAATTGGATTTATAATGATGAATATGATGAAATGATTAAACAAGGCCAGAGTCCAATATGATCCATTTATTCTAGCATCACATGCCAAACAAGTATTATATGTACAAGATATTATTGAGAATGAGCTAGCTAGATGACTTGAGGAGACTTGCCTTAATGCTTCATGTCCCTGCAAGCTAAAAGAAGGACCACACAATCTATCATCTTACTACTGTATATTTTTATTTGAGGGGAATACATGAGGAACCCGATGTAACCCGTAGGTCAGATTTCGGTCTTGTATATGATATTTTATTTGATTAGGATCCCTCGCTAGCTAAAAGAATGACCTCCCTGCTAAAGGAAGGATAAGGTCTTGTTCCAGTATTTGAGTTGGACGAAATCCAACATCGACATTGAGTGCGAGGAAAGCCAACATCGAATGCTTGGAATGATAGGCTTATTGAATTTGGAACGAAGGCCAGGAAGGCATTCTCTTTGGAGGAAGGCCAAATGATTGTTATGCAATTCTAGCATGTCTTCCAAAGGGATAGAGAAATATATTAGCGTCCATTCTACTATTATTCTCATGGCTAGTTCATAAGGTTTTTTCCTCTCTTGTCCCAATGGTGTAGATTAGTTGGCAATAAAGTGAAGTGTTAAGGTACTCCTTGTGACATTGTTGGTTCAAAGCTTTCAAAGCCATGTGTATCACGCATGGGATCGTAGGGGTATGCTTGGAGGTTATAGTGGTAGCGATCATAATTGACCATATGTCACAGGAGTACCAACCCACCTAATTTCCAATTCCACCATATACAAAAAAAAAGAAAGTTTATTTATCTCTTGTTTTTAGCGTTGTTTTCTTGTTATCATGAAACTATGTAATGTTAAAGACGTAAAATAGACCCCTTTCGATAAGTTTTGGTTTAACCTAATACATTTAATATATTCTATTATTATGCAATGAAATGTGTAAATACATGCATTATAATTTAAGGTAGAGTAGAATGTGTAAACACAAGCATTTTAACTTAAGGTAGAGAAAAATGAACTAGCGATACATAGAACATATTTAAAAACAAGAAACATTAAGCACTAGTGTATTTATTTTCTAATAATGTTTATAAATACATTTGTATTAATCTCTATTTACAACCTTCACAACTTTCATAAAATTAATCTTTTAATGATCAACTTCTGTAAACCAATAATCCTTCCTTCATTATCCTCTTCATCCTTTTCGATTTGATTTCTCTTAGATAGTTAACTATGCAGGCTTACAATTATGATCAATCAATTTATAAGCATTGATTAAGTCAATGCTAATAAATATAATATCCTTCGATGTGTTAGGATATTTAGACACTTAGGAGTTAGTTAAGATCTACTTGGTCTATTGTGTCGTTAGGTAAAAGTGTGTTTTCTAGTGTGTTTCTTTAGTATGCATTTGTAGTTAGGAAATCCGACGGTCACGATATGTTCCCGACATAGAGTGATCTGACGATTCATACTCTCCTCGATCTTCATGACTATTGATCCGTGGCTTAACACCCGATTGGTCCATGATCTCTATTTAAAAAGCATGGAGGGTCATTTTCCGATGATCAATTGTGAGAAAATCTATTGTAAAATCTCTCTGTAATCTTTTTCTTTGCATTAATAAACTGCTCCAAGTGGTCGTGTTGTCTAGGGCCGTGGATGTTTCCCCATAGGGGTTTTACCACGTGAAAACATCGGTTTGTTGATCTTTGATCTGGTTGTGTGAGTGGTTACTGAAGGTGTCCGTCCTCTATTGGAATACCTGTGTTGTCGAACATGATATCAGAGCATGTTTGAAGACCTGCTCCTGTTGTAGATCGAGATCATGAAGCTGAGTTGCCTCTTCTTCATTTTCTTCCATTTCTGTACATTTATGGGCTGATAGGAATGTTCCATTTCATCTGGAGCACTTGTTTTAGTCAATTACACTTTTTATTTCACTCGAAAAGGTTTTTGTTTTCCCAAGATATGGCCATTACAGTCAGATCCGGAGGTATAAAGCCTGAATATGCATTTTTTAAATTTCTGCAAATTTTTATTTTGGTTTTATTTCGGTTTGATATTATTTGTTTCCGGGTTGCTACTCTTTTAGATCTGTGTATGCTCTTTTCCCCGCGCCTTGTGCGATCTCGGAAAATCATAAATAGATAGGAAAAGGTGCATCTTCTGGGTAAGCTAACCGAGATCTAACCCTTGTTTCCATCGAGAAGCGAAATTTTTTTCTTGTGTGAAAAGGTTTTTTTTTTAGCACGCTCTCCAAGGCCATCTTCCACAACAACAACAACAACAACAACAACCACACCCCCAATCCTCCTTCTAAACATTACAATATGTTTTGCTAGATCATTTGGTTAAAAGTTGTCTTATTAAGTAAGAGGTATTGAGTTCAAGTCTCTCTTTTGTTACTTTGTTTTGAAAAAGTTCATGCGAAAATTGTAAAGTGTATTTCACTTCAAGTATAAAAGTGAATCACTATAAGTAGCTTTAATATTTTATTTTGCATGCATATTTTCTGTTATAAAGTAACTTCATTGTAAAAGTGATCCCCACTTCTCTTTATAAAAGTGGGTCACTTCATAAAGCAGCTTACAGTATCACGTGGTTATTTGGTTACCATTTATGCATTTTTTAAAAGGGCATAAATATCACATCGGAAGTCCGTTTTCAGTGTTGTTTTTTTTAAAACCGCATAACTTTTCGAGATCTTTTCATCCATATCATTATTTTCAGTTTTTAAATCCACATTATCCGCATATTTAATATGGCTTCTACAAGTAATGTCTTGCTTACTAGCAACAACTACTTCCAATTGAAATCCCATATGGAAGATTTATTAAGAAGTAAAGGCCTGTATTGGATTACCTTGGGAAAGGAAACAACACCCACTAATGATGATAAGAAATCCAAATTGGATAATAGGAATGATGAAGCACGTGGAATAATCAGAATGTCCATCTCTCCTGATTTAAGGTACCACCTTCAAGGAATTGATGACCCTGAAGAAGCTTGGAACACGATTGAATCTATGTTTGGTAAACTCAATATTATTTGAGCACAACAGTTAGAAAATCAAATACTAACCTTGATTCCAAGTGATTTTTCTTGCCTTGGAGACTATCTATCTAGGTTTAAAACACTCAAAATTTTATGTGAAGAATGTAAGATAAAAATGGCGGAAGAGCGTTGCATATATCTTATCCTTTCTAAGATAGGTAGTGCATATTCTGTGTTTGTATCTACCTTTTATGCCATGAGAGAGGCTCTAGGGAAATCTTATGACAAACCCACTCTTGAGTCCTTTTGTGCTTCTTTCATTAGAGAGGAAGATAAGCTTATACAACTTGGAGTACTAAAAAATGCAAGTACCTACAACAAAGCCCTAGTTGCCCAGCAGAAAGATAAACCCAAGTATCCCAAGAAGCAACATCCTCGCTACAACAACAAGCAACATAAGGGTCCCAAACCCACTCAAATAGCTTCCGCTCCCAATGTGGAAAATGAGCAAAATAGAAAAGTAAAAATACTAACAGACATTGCAACTTTTGTGATAAAGATGGTCATGATGAGTCCAAATGTTTCAAGAAGATGGAAGCTTTAGAAGCAACAATGAAGAAGCACATCAATAGTATTGATTCTACTTCTTCTTCTCATGGACATGCACTTTCTGCTTCTGGTTTCTTCTTCAATACAAATTCTACTTCTCATGAGTGACTTATTGATTCTGGAGCATCTTATCATATGGCTAAGGATAGAGCCATATTTTCCACTCTAAATGAATGTAACACCAAGCAAATATTTGTTGGTGATGATAGATCTCTTAGTGTTGAAGGATCTAGAATAGTTCAGGTAGAAAATGGTCATTTCAATGATGTATTATGTGTTCCAAATCTTTCTTGTAACCTTCTATCAGTATATCAAATCACTCATTCAGGTGAAGGTAAAACCATAGAGTTTTCACCTCACCACGTTGTAATCAAGGATCTAAAAGATCCTAAGCATGTTCTTGCAACTGTAATTGTTGATGATATTACCAAGTTGTACAAATTTGACAACTTTGGGTCATCATCTTTTTCATCAGTTTTTGCTGCTCATAGCGATGACTTGAGCAAACTTTGGCATGAGCAGTTTGGTCATCTAAACTATCACTCATTGCAGCAACTATGTAATCAACAGATGGTGACCAGTCTTCCTCTTGTTTCATGTAGAGATGGTGTTTGTGCCGGTTGTGTTCTCGACAAACATCATCGGGACAATTTTGAAAAACGTGCCTCTTGGCACACCTCGAGTCCTTTGCAGCTTGTTCACAGTGATTTGTGTGGTCCACTTTCTTCTCCTTCTTTTTCTGGGTGCAAGTATTTCTTAACTTTCATTGATGACTTTTCCAGACGTACTTGGGTTTACTTATTAAAACTTAAGAGTGAATTTTTTGACAAGTTTTTGGCCTACAAGGCCCTTGTAGAAAAGCAATCTGGACATCAAATTCGAAGGTTAAGAACAGATAATGGAGGAAAATATGTGAAAAATGATTTTACAAGTTACTGTACTACACAGTGCATACAAATGAAAAACACTATTCCATATACACCACAACAAAATGGTGTTGCTGAGAGAAAGAACCGCACATTAAAAGAAATGGCTAATTGTATGATCCAATCTAAGGGATTAAGTCTAAAGTATTGGGCGAAATCCATTAACTGTGCAAATTACATAGTAAATTGCACTCCCACAAGGATCTTAAACATATAACACCGGAAGAAGCTTGGACTAAAATTAAACCATATGTAAGTCACTTTCGTGGATTTGGAAGTATAGCATGGGCTCACATTCCTGATGAGAAAAGGAAAGCATTGCAACCTAAAAGTGAGAAGTGTATATTTGTTGGTTATTCTGAAGATGTCAAAGGTTACAGACTTGTTCAATCACATTGTAATGAAATTATTATTAGAAGAGATGTTAAATTTTATGAAAATCTCTTAGCCTGTGAGCCCAATTTGACATTTGTGCCTTCTTTGGCCTGCAAGCCTAATTCGACGGTTGTGCCTTCTTCGGCTTGTGAGCCATATTCGATGTTTGTGCCTTCTTCTGATCTGGTTACTTCTTAAGATGATGATAGTGAGGATGAAAATCCACCTCTGCCTTCTCACCCTCCTCCAAATGAGTCCTTTGAACCTGAACCAACACCATTTCCACCACTTCCTAGATGGGTTTGTTCAACACGAGAAGCAGCTTGTGGTCTTGTCGGTGATCCTTCAGATGAGCATCGAACACGTTCATAGTTCCAGCGAGCCTCTTCTCTTTTGTCTCAAGTTTCAGAGACTCCTGATCCAGAAACATTTGCAAAAGCTTCAGGTCATCCAGATTGGGATATAGCAATGAATGAAGAGTAACGTTCTTTAATGGAAAATGATGCTTGGGATCTTGTACCTCTTCCAAAAGGAAGAAAACTTGTCAGATGTAAATGGGTCTACAAAACTAAGTATGCATTAGATGGAAGTGTTGAAAGACACAAGGCTCGGTTAGTTGCCAAAGGATTTTCCCAAGTTGAAGGAATTGACTATAATGAAACCTTTGCCCCTGTAGCCAAAATGAATTCCATCCGCCTTGTTCTTTCCCTTGCCACCTCACATAAATGGGAGGTCCATCAGATGGATGTTAAATATGCCTTCTTGCATGGTGATTTGAAAGAAGAAATCTACATGGAACAACCTCCTGACTATGTCCAGAATGACTCTAGCCTTGTTTATCGCCTCAAGAAATCTCTTTATGGTCTCAAGAAAGATCCCCGAGCTTGGTATGCCAAAATGGACAGCTTTCTTATTGCCACTGGATTCTCTAGATGTCATTCTGATCCTAATGTCTATACCAAGAAAGTAGGAAGCCATCTCATAATCCTTGTCCTTTATGTTGATGATCTTATCCTTACTGGTAGTGACCCAAAACTTTTAAACTATGTGAAAACCAGCCTTAAGAAGACATTTAAAATGATCGACTTAGGCTTTTTGCACTATTTTCTTGGCCTCCAAGTTTTGCAAACCAATGAAGGAATTTTTCTTTCCCAGTCTAAGTATTCTTGTGACCTTCTTCATTGCTTTCACATGGATGATTGTAAACCAACCCCTTCTCTTTTCCGGTCTGGAGTCAAGCTTACTTCCACCTGTACTTCTCCTGAAGTTGATGCCACCTTGTACCGTCAGTTAGTTAGTAGCCTCTTATACTTGACTTATACTTGTCATGATCTTTCCTTTGTTGTTGGTCTTGTTGCCCAATATATGAAAACACCCCATGAAATCCATTGGAAAGCATCTAAAAGGATACTTCACTATGTCCGTGGTACAGTTCAGTTGAGGATACATTACAGTTCAGGGGGGAATTCTTTATTGGTTGGTTTCACTGATTCAGATTGGGTAAACGACCCTGATGATCGTAATTCTACTGCAAGTTATGTTTTCAGCCTTGGTTCAGGACCTATTACTTGGGCCTGTAAGAAACAATAGGCTATTGCACTTTCTTCAGCAGAAGCAAAGTACCGAAAAGTAGTAAATGCAAGCCAGGAAGCCTTGTGGCTTCGACAGATCCTTTCAGAGTTTGGATTCCAGCAGCAGCATCCAACCAGCCTTTGGTGCGACAATTAGAGTGCCATCAAGCTCACCAAAGACCCATTTCAACATCAACGTAGCAAACACATCGAGCTACACATGCACTTCATCAGAAAGCTCATTCATGATCAAGTTATTGAAGTTCTCTTTTGCCCTATGGAAGATCAAGTTGCAGACATTTTCACAAAGTCTCTTACAGAAGCAAAGTTTTCCAAACTTCGATCTATGTTAGGAGTTCAGGAAGTTGTCATTAAGGGGGGAATAGGCTCTAATTCCTCCTTCCTTCTCCTATTGTGTCACTATTGTAAATCCTTCAATACTATCCCAAGTTGTTCTTAAGGGGGGATGTTAGGATATTTAGACACTTAGGAGTTAGTTAAGATCTACTTGGTCTATTGTGTCATTTGGTAAAAGTGTGTTTTCTAGTGTGTTTCTTTAGTGTGCATTTGTAGTTAGGAAATCTGACCATCACGATATGTTCTCGACACAGAGTGATCCGACGGTTCATACTCTCCTCAATATTAACGACCATTGATTTGTGGCTTAACACCCGATTAGTCCATGATCTCTATTTAAAGAGCATGGAGGGTCATTTGCCAATGATCGATTGTGAGAAATTATATTGTAAAATCTCTCTGTAATCTTTTTATTTGCATTAATAAACTGCTCCAAGTGGTTGCGTTGGCTGGGGCTGTGGATGTTTCCCCATAGGGGTTTTACCACATGAAAACATCAGTGTGTTGATCTTTGATCTAGTTATGTGAGTGGTTACTGAAGATGTTCGTCCTCTGTTGGAATGCATGTGTTGTCGAACACAATGTCACCACCTTTATAGGGTTTTTTTTTTTTTACGTACAATTTGCATGTACCTAAGTTGGTTGCAATCGCCTTGAAACTATCGCTCCACCTCCTCATACTCATCACCTTGCACATTTTCATGTGCCAAAACTTTCCCATGCCTTCATATTTCTTACACCATTATTCTAGCATGTGTCCAACTCCTTTATGCAAAAACTCTTCCTATACCCAAATCATCGTGTTATACATCCAAGCCCATTACATCTTAGTTCATTTATACTTAGTACTTACAGACTATCACTTTTACTCAAAATCACATTTTCCTTTCTATTCCCTACACTTACACCTTGAATTCATGAAAACTCTATCCATAATTCATGAAAACTAAACAAAACTAAACAATCCTAGATTTTTGTTTTAGGTAGAGAGAGTCCATGCCCAAGTTTGTCTTGTAAATACAAGGAGGAACCTTACTTAAAAGAACCTTTTCCTTGGACTGCAAATCAATTTTTTCATAAATGAGACTAGTTTGTTCCCATCTATATTCATTGAATTATAATTCAAAGTCAAAGTGTTGATAAGTTATTCCTTCTAAATACATCCCAAGTTTTTTTGGGGGGACATTGCCATTGTTTTTATTTTTATGGCTCTAACAGAATAAATCTTCCTCAACATAAATACACCCCAAAGACCTTTCTTTAAATTAAATTCCTCAATATAAACTCATTTAGGTAACATCAACAAGCCTAATGTTTCTTTAACGTTGAATTGTTCTCCTTAAACATACCAATGATTACAAGGTTTAACTTACATATCTTTAAAAGTAGGGAAGGTAACGTTGAAGGGAAATGGGATGGATACATTGTAAAAAGGGAGATGTTGTAATTATTTTTTGATGTTTAATTGTATTATATTTATTTTTGGATGTTCATTATTGTTAGAGAAAACACACATTCATTCTGGCATTTCAATATAACTATATAGTTGTGAGCCACAAACAAAATTTGTAGATCAATATTCACAATTAAACAAAGTGGTTAATAATAATACCTTGGTATTTGATGTGGTCATCATTATCAAAGTTCCCGAGATCTAAAACCTTTCCATTTTCTAGCTAGTTGATGTCTATTGAAACATCCACCATGTTGGCATATATTTCCACCACAAAGCATTGCATCATGCATACAAGCCATTATATCTTGGATCAATTGTTAATCAAAGATAACTTGGCTTGAAAGGCAGTCATAATCCAAGAGTTTTATCTTTCATTTTCCACCCCCAAAAGAAAGAAGGCACATTCCCTAGCATGAGCCTTCCTACTAGCATGGCCACACATTTTCAAAACCTAAAATAGCGATGTATATTGTAGATGTAGTACATGACCGAGAGCCAAGTGATTTTCAGACAGTTGACTTAGGTTGATGGATAGTTGGTCTGGATTTTTGGTTGTCATTGATGTCAGCCCTTGGAGAGTGATATTGTATATTTATGTCAACCCTTAGTGATTGATGTAAACCCTTGGAGAATTTTGGTAGCGAATTCCAGTAGCACAAAGGCATGGGTAAGGGACCTGAGTCTGTTTGAGGTATAAAGGGATGAAGATCGGTGAATTTATAGGTAATACTATTCTCGATGGATAGTATATGTCATTCCATTTCCGGTGATATGTGGAACATCACATAACTCCTCACGGTTGGAGATTTATGGTCATATGAAGATGGAGAACCCTCATGAGTTATCTAGAAGCCCCTAGAAGGTCAAAGAAGTCAATTATTCTAGAAGCTCCTAGAATAAGTGTACTAGTCAAATTGATGGTAACCAAGAGTTAATCATGGGCATAGTTGTTTCATTAAGAAAATAATTAAAAGTAAATTAGTTGCAATAAGAAGTTGTGAATTTGGTAATTATGGTAAAGTAATTGTGATGAGAAGATTGAATAGTGAAAGTGGTTGACCAAGAAATAAATTAAATAATAAAGTGGTTTCAACAAGAAGTTAGTTAAGGGCAAAGAAGTTATGAATTGACTAATTATAGAAAATTTAGTTGCAACAAGAAGTTGTGAGTAAAGATAAATTATTTAAATAATAAAGTAGTAAAAGTGGTTGCAAAGAGAAACTATTTAAATAATAAAGTGGTTGCAACAAGAAGTGGTGAGTTTACTATTTATGGATAAGTCAAAGTGGTTGCAAAAGAAATTAATTAAATAATAAATTTAGTTGCAACTAGGAGTGGAGAACTTACTATTTGCGGAAAGTGGTTAAGTTAAGTGGACAAAGGGGTTAAGTGGAAAAAGTGGCTAAGTGGACAAAGTGGTTAAGTGGACAAATATTGATACTTCTGGAGGAAGCTACTTGGAGAGTATAAATAAGAGAGCAAGGGTCTCCCATTATAACCTATTGAATATCATTGAATATCTATTTTGTGAAAGGTTATTTGGGAAGATATTATTGCTAGAGAAAAAGTGTGATAGAAAAAGTGCGGCAGAAAAATCACGACAGAAAAAGTGCAGCAAAAAAAGTATGGCAGAAAAATCGCAGCAGAAAAAGTGTGGCGGAAAAATCACGGGAGGAAAATCATGGCATAAAAAGTGCAACAAAAAAATCGCAGTAGAAAAATTGTGGCAGAAAAATCACTGCAGCATTTTCACAGTAGCAAAACCGTGGTAGCAGAACACTACAAAAAGAAAAAGGTATGGTTTTCATATGTGTAGTGTTGAATCTATGAATCTAGTTGAGGGTTTGCCTTGTAAATCTCTTGTATTTCCTCTTGAAAGTTTAGGGATTGTTGTAGAGTTGATCTGAGGAAGATCTATTGAAGTTTAATATTGGTTCATGTTTGAGGGTTTTTGGTTGAGCTATTTTGTTGAAGTTATTGTTACAGATAGAGGTTGTATAATAGTGAGGTTGTGGCACATGGTTGATGTGAGCATTTATGGTATTTGATTTATGGAGAGTGTGGTGCATTGCTATAGGTATCTTGTTGGTTATCTTGGTGTATTTCAGGGATGATTTTAAGGATGGAAATTTATTTTAAAATGAAGAAACCTTGGCGAATCTTACCAATCCTTCATATGCTAGCTATAAATGTTTGGCGATATTTTTGTAAAAATATTCAAATTTATAAGGATTTTATATAGTTTTTATAATTTTTTGGTGATTTTTAAGGTAAAATAATTTTATCCCATAGAATTTGGGCGAATCTTATTTTTGGAAAAACCATGAAAAATTAGCCCATGAGCGAAATTTAGCCCCTAAAATCATCCATGGTGTATTTTATTGGTATATGGTAGAGGTATATGATTGGGTACATGGATGAGATACATAATTGAAGTACATGGTGATCTTGATACATCTTGTTGAGGCATAGTTTGGTTTGTTGTTGATACATGATTGGTACATGTTGTCGGTTATCTTTGTATAGTGTTAATGTACATGATTGATGTGTATTGTTGCCACATGGTTTGAGTGATATTCTTGTGATTTTGGGTATGAGATCTATGTTATCAGATCTAATATATTGTGGAGAGTATTGGTACATGTTGTTGGTGTATTTAGTTTTGTTGGTGTAGGTAAGCCACATGTACAGGTTGGTTATAGGATAGTGGTAGAGCTTGATTGTAGGCCAATGGCACAAATTGGTACAGTTTTACAGTAGTATATCTCACAGTGACAGTGTGACAGTGGTTCCATCATTCTACTTATATTTCAAGTCAGTTGGATGGGGCAAGGATAGGTGGTTGTATCCACCTTCCGGTTGTAGTCGGAGAACATAGGGGATTGTAGCCTCCTTCTAGTTGTAGTTGGAGAATTGGGGAGTTGGAGCTTCCCTCAAGTTGTAGCCTAAGAAACTAGGGGGTCAGAGCATCCTTCTAGTTATAGCTAGAGAATTGAAAGTTTGTGCTTCCTTGAATGCTTTTCTTATATGTCAAGAATGATATTCAAGGAAGCACCAACTTCCAATTCTCCAAATACAATTGGAAGGAGGCTCTGACCCCCTCGTTTCTCAGGCTCTTGAGGGAAGATCGAACTCCCCAATTCTTTGACTAAAACCAGAAGGAGGATACAATCCCCTATGTTCTCCAGCTACAACCACCTATCCTTGCCCTATCCAACCACCCTGAAATATAAGTAGAATGATGGAACCATTGTCACACTATCACTGTGAGATATATTGTTGTAAACATATACCAATATGTGCCATTGAAATGTAATCAACTTGTGCCATTGTCCTATAATCAACTTGTACCTGTGTCTTTCATGTACCAAAAAAACTAAATACACCAACAACATGTACCAATACTCTCCTCAATATATCATATCTGATAACATAGATCTCATACCCAAAATCAAAAGAATATCACTCAAACCATGTGGCAACAATGCACACCAAGCATGTACATCAACCATGTACATTAACACTATAGAAACATAACTAACAACATGTACCAATCATGTATCAACAACAAACCAAACTATGTCTCAACAAGATGTATCAAGATCACCATGTACTTCAAGTATGTATCCCATCCATGTACCCAATCATATACCTCTACCATATACAAATAACATACACCAAGATAACCAACAAGATACCTCTAGCAATGCACCACACTCTTCATAAATCAAATACCATAAATCCTCACATCAACCATGTGCCACAACCTCACTGTTATACAACCTCTATCTGTACCAATAACTTCAGCAACATACCTCAACCAAAAACCCTCAAACATGAACCAATACTAAACTTCAGTATATCTCCCTCAGATCAACTCTACAACAAACCTTAAACTTCCAATAGGGCATCCAACAAAGTTACATGGAAAACCCTATACCAGATTCATAGATTCAACACTACACATATGAAAACCATACCTTTTTCTTCTTGTAGTTTTTTGTTGTCGTGGTTTTGCTGTCACGATTACGCTGCCACGATTTTTCTGTCGTGATTTTCCTACTACACTTTTTCTACCGCATTTTTTCTGTCGCATTTTTCCTGCCACGATTTTTCTGTCGCACTTTTCCTGCTGTGATTTTTCTGGCGCACTTTTCTTGCCATGATTTTTCTGCCGCACTTTTCCTGCTGCAATTTTTTTGTCGTCATTTTTCTCTATTAATAACACCTGCCCAAATAACCTTTCACAAAATAGATATTCAATAGGTGTTAATGGGAGACCCTTTCTCTCTTATTTATACTCTCTAAGTAGCTTCCTCTAGAAGTATCAACTTTTGTCCACTTAACCACATTGTCCACTTAGCCACTTTTTCCACTTAACCATTTTGTCCACTTAACTTAACCATTTTCCACAAATAGTAAGTTCTCCACTCCTAGTTGCAACTAACTTTATTATTTAATTAATTTCTTTTGCAACCACTTTGACTTATCCATAAATGGTAAACTTACCACTTCTTGTTGCAACCACTTTATTATTTAAATAGTTTCTCTTTGCAACCACTTTGACTACTTTATTATTTAAATAATTTATCTTTACTCACAACTAGTTGCAACTAGCTTTTCTATAATTAGTCAATTCATAACTTATTTTCCCTTAACTAACTTCTTGTTGCAATCACTTTATTATTTAATTTATTTCTTGGCCAACCACTTTGACTATTCAATCTTCTCATCACAACTACTTTACCATAATTACCAAACTCACAACTTCTTGTTGCAACTAATTTATTTTTAATTATTTTCTTAATGCAACAACTATACCCATGACTAACTCCTAGTTACCATCAATTTGACTAGTACACTTATTCTATGATCTTCTAGAATAATTGACTTCTTTGACCTTCTAGGGGCTTCTAGATAACTCATGAGAGTTCTCCAACTTCATATGGCCATAACTCTCTAACTGTGAGGAGTTATGTGACATTTCACATATTACCGAAAATGGCATGACATATATTATCCATGTAGAATAGTCTTACCTATAAATTCATTGATCTTCATGCCTTTAGACCTAAAACAAAATCGGGTCCCTTACCCATTCCTTTGTGCTACCAGAATTTGCTATTGTACTTCTTCAAGCGTTGAAAACAATCACTAAGATTTGACATCAATCTACAATATCACTCTCCAAGGGTTGACATCAATGACAACCAACAATCCAGACCAATTATCCATCAACCTAAGCCAACTATATCACAATCTTCCCCTTTGGAATTGATGGAAACACCAACATTGATGGAAACACTTAGTCATGATAACATTCATGATTATACCCATCATCAATGTTTCTATCTCTCCCCCTTTGACATCAATGGAAAAGGGTATATCCCTTTGGGGATGTTCCCCTTGAATGAACTATCCTTGGGGATGATCCCCCTATCTAAATGCATTTGATATTTCTCTGTGTTTCTAAGCCTCTGATTACTCTCTCTCCCTTCATATGAATAATATATCCCCCTTTGACAAAGGGTATCACTCTGATACAACACTGAATTCATGTCGCTCATTCTTCCCTTGTGACAATCGATCCCCCTGGAAACATGCCTTCGTGCTCTCTCTCCAATCATCTAACTCTCTATCATGCATATGATGAATCTCTTCCCCTGGAATCATACCTCTATTCTTACTTCTCTATCTGACAACTTCTCTGAATGATATTTCTATCTATCTTTTTGGTTATGTTTCTCTCTCTTGAATTCTCTGCAAGATGTTGTGTAGAAAAAAATATGTCTTCTTGTACCTGCTTCCTTTTGGAGTTATTGTCCATTGTTGCTTCATTGTGTAATCAACTGACATATATGAAAATCATTCAAGAATAAGTATTCAAATATTCTTGTATAATTATCATCCATTATGATAATGTTCCTTGTCTTTGAACCACTCTCTGAACCAATCTACGAATCCATGCTCTCATCCATTTTCATATATCTATCCAAACTTGCTAAGTATTCTTACGAATCCATATCTATCCATATTGTCCAAGACTCTTCTACACAACTATCCATAATGTTGACCCATCTGTCACTATACTATCATGAATTCTTCACTACTATAGCTGATTAATCTATCAAACTGTACTTTTGCTAACTAACTGCTCTGAATCTATCTACTCAAACTCTGTAAGTTACTCTAAGTATGGTTCTCTGGTATGTCTCATCGACCACATAGACTCCCCCTGTCTAATATTCACATTACCTGGGAGTCTCTAAGTCGTATGGCTTAGAACAATTTTTGCTCTGATGTGGAATCATCATCATATTCATCGGTAGATTCATCATCTCTCTGAACTCTGACTTATTTCTTTCTGTCTGTGGATTCATATTTCACTACAATACCTGGAAGTACAATCTCTTGAACGTGTTCCTTATTTACCTATCCTCCTTTTCTTTCATTTCTTTTCCAAACCTTTTTTTATCTAACATATTTCTTTTTCTTTGTAGATTTATCTTCATCTCGTTTTATTGCCAATCTTGCGATCTCTGGGACCTAGTCTTTGTTCACTTGTTCTTCTTGTTTTCTTATCCATACTTTCTTATATTTGATATTAGTGTTCTCTTTCATGGAAGTATCGATCATGCTTCTACAATCACAAGATATGTGTCCATAGTTACGACATTTGTAACATTCAATGTTACATGGGGCCACATAAGCATTTATTGCTTGAACATTTCTTTTATAATCCCTGCAATTTGCAACCTTATGTCCAAAGTTAGTACAATAAAAAAAAATGACCATAAAATAAATTTACATACTTGGGAGTGAATGATCTTCTTTGTGGTGTAGTCCTTTTGAATTTCTTCCTTAACTGATCATGATCATGATTGAATCTTCTTTGTGTCTTGAACATGGATGGTCTTCTTGAAGATGTATCTTTATTAGTTTTTTTATATTCTCGTTGACCATAATTCCTTCCTTTGATTACTTCTGCATGACTCTTGCTCTTTTCTTCATTCTTCTTTTCTAGCAACCTAGAGTGTTTCTCTTCATTCTCTATTGCTGATGTAAAATTTTATGTCTCTTCAATGTTCTTGTTGATCTTGATGACTTTAACTCTTAGTGTGACAACTTCTTCTTCAAGCTTCTCAACCTCTTCTTCTTTCTTCATTATATGAGACTTCATGACTTCTTCTGTTCTCTTTGCTTCTTCAAGTTGGATTTTCAATGTAATTATTTCTTCTTCGAGTCTTCTCTCTTCTTGACAAAATTCTTCCTCAAGTTGGTTTAAGTCATCGGTTCTTTCCTTGAGATGATCTGTCAATATCTTTTCTCTATTTTTTGCTTCTTCCTTTTTTGATGCTATGTTGAATTCTAAACACTGCTTTTGATATTCTATAGTTTTTTTAATTCTTCTGGCCTCTTCTAGTTGAGCTCTTAAATTTTTGATGACCCGTTGAGCTTCTTTGGAACCTTGAAAACTTTCCTTTTGCTTCATCAATTCTTTCTTGAGTGACTTTTTTTCTTATCTTTATTTGTTTAAATATTCAATTGCACTGATCGATTGTTCTATGTAATCAACTTATGCTTCTTCATACTCTTCCTCTTCTGAATTTGTCTGACATGATGAGCATATTTCTTCTTGTTATGTACCTGCATCTTCTTTGGCATTTTTTGAATCGGTGATGGGTGAAGAATAGATATTATATAACTGATCCCAAATTTCTTTGTCTGATGAACATTCACCAACCTTTCCTCTTACGAGATCAGGTAATCCTTCTCAGATGAAATCCATTGTTATTTTTTTATTCTTCTTCAATTCTTTCTTAGTTGCAGTCTTTGCCCTTTTTGAACTATCATATCATGTAGCAATTGATATCCAAATATCATATCCCTGTGCCTCCAAAAATAATTTCATCCTTCCAGTCCATATCTCATACTTTAAACCATTTTGAAAATTACACAATGGTACTCCATTCTCAGAATAATCCACGATCTCCTTTTAGTGGTTAAATCATTTCATGAAGGAACCTACTCTGATACCATTTGTTGGATTACTAAGAGGAGGGGGTGAATCAGTAATCCAACAATGATGTATATTGTAAATATAGTATATGGTTGAGAGTCAAAGCAATGTAATATGTAAATTATGTAAATTGAATATAATGAATAAAACGTATCGCCAGTTGCAGATGGACACAGAGAAATATTTGGGAGCTAAGTATCCACAAGAGAGGGAAGGGGTCCAGAGGGGTAGATTTTACCCATGTATTTTTAACCAAAACCCATTTCTTATTTCTTTCTAAATTATCCTTACCATGAACCTTCCATTAGATGTTGAGTGTTCTAGAGCCCAATCATTGAATTCATGTAAGAGGGTGGGTGTGAGAGTCACATCCCATAGTTATTGAGAGCATGGGGGCTAAGTACAATCAGCTTGGGGAAGAATGCATGACAAGCAATCAAGAGAAAGGGAGGAAAATTTGTATGGGTAGAGAACCAAAATTGCACATTCACATTTTTGCATAGAGAGATATTCTTACATGGATTTTTCTAGCCAGCAATGGAGTTCTGAGTGCTGAATATTGAAGGTAGCTATTGTGGGAAAGTTTGGTAGTTGTTTGAAGCTAGAAATTCATGGAGAAATAGGTTATGTTCCTGGGAGTAACGTGCTATTTGAAATTCACTAAGGAAGCATGTGTTTTGTTATTGGGTGAATTCGTGTTTGCAGTTGTAGAATTCCTGAGGTCCCAGCAAGTAGATTTCATGTCCAATCTAAGTTGGAAGCCCTGGAGGGGAGTGGAAAGGCTTGAAGGATTTTGAGCAGTGAAGGTGGATTCCATCCCTTGGGTTTTGTAGGTTGAGGGGAAGAGAGCTAGTATGCTGGAATTAGTTGTGAGATTGACTATTGAGAGGGGGACATTAGCCAGCCTTGGAGACCATCGTCTCTTCTGGATTCATAGACCAAGGTCGAGGGTGTATTTTTGTTGAGAACTAGAACAACAAGGCTATAGTTGGTAGGAACGTCTTTCCTCTACAATGGGTTGCACATTTCATAAGATAGATGTTGTTATTTGTTGTGTTTATGCATGTATAATGTTTCTTTAGTTGTTATGTAATTTACTCTGAAATATATTTGGTTATTATTGTTAGTTGTGAATAGAATGATGCATTTAAATCCATGTTTATATGGTTGAATGTTGTTGTATGTTTTTTAGTTGTTGCTATGCACAATTAAGAAATTGTATTTACGTTTTTAAGTGTTATATACAATTGCATGTGTATGAATGTTATGTTGTGTTTTATTTCTGCATTTTGATTTAGTATTAGAAAATTTTATTGGGTCATTTTAGTAGTGATGTGACCCAGCTGAGGGTTGGGTATGTTACAGAGTGCTATCATAGCTTAATTTCAACACTAGACCCATATGGACCGAGAAATTTGTTGTTATAGACTTCGGTCTGAGAGAATTTTGGGGGAAACAGTGAAAAACTAGAGCGAAATCCCCAAATTCGTGGGAAAATTCAAGATTTAGTTACCTCATAAATGTCTTAGATGTTTTAATGGCGTCAATCGCAAGGTTACAGAGTTAAATTCGACATGAAAGGTCATTTTTTTTTGTTTTAATGGCAATTGCAACATTGGGTAGAGTTTGACGAATTGACAAATGAGATCATGTTTGATCTCAAGATTAATGGTTGAGATTCATTTTAGTAAATTTAAAAAATTTTAATGTTTTCAAAGTTTGGCAAGGTTTCCATATTGACTGCCAAGATTCAATTTCTATGATTGGAAAAATAAGATAGATTGACGGTCCGGATTCATTTTTGGTCGTTGGGAGGTTGAAGAAAATCAATGATCTAGATAGTTTTGGATGGAAGATCGACGATCCTGATTCATCAAGGATTTTGGCCAAAATATTCCAAGTGTCGAAGTTTTCCAAAAAAATCTATCAATCCTCGATGACTGATGGTCTGGTATTGATAGAATTTGGCGAAGGCATCATGCGTCCAAAGGGGATCGAAAATTGTCGATGGTCGGTGAATCGGGCATCGACATATTTTTGTTAGAGTTTTCATTCATCCCATAGAAATATATGATCATCGATGGTCGATGATTGGGCATCGATAGAATTAGCAAGGTGTTTTAAATGTGTCCAAGAGAAATGATCGATTGTCGATGAGGAAAGGAGGGTGATGATGTGTCATTCCATGTCAACATCCATGTGCCATGACACATCATCCACCTCAGGATGGTGTGTCATGCCACATCATTATCTATATGTCATGTCATGTCAACATATTTTCCACATCAACAAAGGAATTCTCGATCTTTGATGGTCAGGGTTCGACGAGAATTGTGGGAAAGTGGTTATCAAGGAGAATTCTTCAATGGTCGATGGTCGATGATCGAGCATCGGGGAGATTCGTGAGCAGTATTGGTTTTCCAATAAAACTCTTTGATGGTCGATGGTCAATGATCAAGTGTTGGGGATATTCATGGGAAACATTTAGTTTGTAAAGAGAAATGGTTGGTGGTCGATGGTCGATGATCGAGCATTGGAGAGATCAATGGGATAGTTGGATTTACAAAAAGAAATCGTCGATCGTCAATTGTTGATGGAGAGAATATCAACGGTCCATATTTATTTCGATTTCATATTGATGGATCAGATTAAAGGACTGTTAAAACATTAAAAGAAATCAAATTTCTATCATTTTTTCAGTTTTTTGAAGGTCATTAACTTGCGGGTCAATTTTGAGGCCCTAAATGACGTTTTCATGAAATCAAAATCCACAAGAATAGAGTGTACCTAAATAAAGTGTACCAAGGTACATTCTGTCTCTATATATCAAATAAAATAAATTAGAGAGAGCTATCTAATGAGCTAGTATGGGTGCAAAACAAAGCTCATACGAGAAAGTTACAACTAAAATAGTTAAGGTGAAATTTTGGCACCAGATTACTTCCAAAGAGCATAAATCATTGCTCAAATGTCTATTTGAGGCATAGGAGTAGTCTATAGAAATATCACGAGACATATAAGACAGCCATGGAACTAGATTCAGGATTTGGATATGTAAAAATGTGCAGAAAGAAAAATAAGACACCTGTAACATATAAGGGTAAATTGGGAAAAACAACCAAAACTTCTTCAGACCATAAATTTAAACTTGGAGCTTGGATTTGATCAAATGAATAGTTGTTGGAAATGTCCTGAGGAGGAGAAGACATATGGCAACCCATAATTTTGAATTAGGCACTAAAATTTCTCATAAAGTAATAAAAGTGATTTTTGAAGTAGTAAAAGAGTGGAAATTGCAACTTGTAAATGTTGTAAATTTTCACTCAAAACTCAGGATGAAGCATGGGTACATCCATTGGAGAGTTGTTTCGGGGGATAATACATTTAGGGCATCATATTTTGATTTGGTGCATTTTATTTTTCATAAATTGATGTGAAGAATAGCATGTAATCTAATTAATAAATATTTTGCAATATGTTTAATTCTAATAGCAATTATTGCATGCACATTCTTGCAAAATTAGAGGTACAAAAAAGAAGACTTTAGTTCCTATATGAGAAATAGAGATATGGATGATGCAAAAGGGTCCTATATCCACGAAGAATAGATCATATGTATGCATGTCAGCATGGGTAATGATGAGACTGGGTCTAATGGAAGAAGAGACATGCATGATCTTGTAACTATGAGAAGTCTGCAAAGAGAAGTGCATAGCTATAGAGTCGATAATGAAAGGATAATGAAAGCCAAGGAAGGAGATACTACAAAGCATGAATATATTGAAGAAGCAAGTCAATAAGGATTAGGGTACAAAGCAAGAATCTAGTGTCAGGCAAGTAGAAACATCTATATCTCATGATAGGAGAGACGATCATAGAGGATCTATATGATCAAGGAGTATTAGCAGGCATCAAAATCATCATTCTGCGAGTCACTTGACCAGGAGAGCATATGCATGTTCAAGGTCAAAAAGTATCCCAAGTATTTCTCATGTCAAGCATCAAAGAAGGACACATGGATCGGATAACTTGCAAGGGGAACTAAGGAAAATCAAGCCACCATCTTTTGATGGAGAGAACAATAAAGGAGAAGATGTAGAAGCATGGTTGTTGAGAATGAGGAAGTATTTCCAATTACACGATTACTCATTGAATGCAGAATCTAGAATTGAAGTCTACCACATTCAAGGGAATACATCTATGTGGTGGGATCAACTGAAGCAAGTTAAGCACTTGAAGAGAAAATAATTTCTTGCAAGTAGTTCACAAAAAATTTTCAGCAACAATACTTGTCGGAGAAATATTATGACAAGAAGATGCAATATTCTTCTAACTCAGACTTGGGAACATGAACATGGATGAATATGAGAGAAATTTATTGGAGATTCTCACATATGTGATATTCATCAAGGATGAAAAGGTAAAAATTCAGAGGTTCCTGAGTGGATTACCATCCTTCTACAAGGATAAAATTCAGTTTGATGAACACAAGAACTTAGAGGAAGCCATAAGAAAGGCCAAGTATTTGTATGAGTAGAACAAGGGAAGGACAACTTTCCAAAAGAAATGGGAAGATAAGAAGAAAGGAAATATAGATCAAAGAAAGAAAGGATTCAAGCCACTTTTCATAAGGAATGTTTCTCAAGCACATCGACAAGGGTAGCCATCTCAAGGTGATCGGAAAATGATAGATTCCTTGGGGAAGAGGCCAAGACAATAGTCCATAAAGTGTTGGGGATGTGAAGGAGATTGCATGTATAAATATTGTCCTCACTGAGGTGATAAGATGAATACTATGCATTGCATCAAGCAAGAAGAGACAATAGAGGACTTGGGAAAAAGCATGCCAAGGATCTATGCAGCCTTGGAAAATATGCAATCATATTATCAATCCCACATGGTTGAAGTGGAAGGTAAGATTGATAAGCATCCAATAGCTATTTTAATTGATTATGGAGCTAATCATAGCTATATAGATCCAAAGCTAGTTGAAATATTTAAATTGAATAAATGTAAGCATGAAAAGTATTGGTTAGTTCAGCTAGCTACTGGAACCAAGAGAAGAATCAATGATCTTGTTGAAGATTGGCCTATAAACATGAATGGAATTAACACTAGGGAATATTTGAACATCATACTACTTGGCTCTTATGATTGCTTGATTGGTATTAATTGGCTAGAAAAGTACCATGATGTTTTAGATTGTTATAACAAGGTTTTCATATGTCTTGATGAGGAAGGAAATTCAAGGATAGTGCAACGTATTCCAAAACCTATATTTGTCTGATATATTTCAACATTGAAGCTGAAAATAAGTTTTAAAAAAGGGTGCCAGATATATGCATCCCATATGGAAGAGCCAGTGAAAGGAAAAGATCCAAGTCTTGAATATTATCCAGTATTGAAAGCGTTTGAAGATGTATTTGATGAGTTGCCAGGATTGCCACCGAAGAGGGATATAGACTTCTCTATTGAGCTAATTCTTGGATATTCCCCAGTGTCCAAGACTCCCTACAGAATGAGCATGCCAGAGCTAAAAGAGTTGCAAATGCATCTAGAAGAGTTGATAAAGAAAGGGTACATATGCCCAAGTGTTTATCCTTAGGGTACCCCAGTTCTTTTCTTCAAGAAAAAAGATGAAACATTGAGGTTATGTATTGAATTTAGAGAGTTGAACAGGGTTACAGTCAAGAATAAATATCATTTTCCAAGGATTGATGATCCTTTTGATCAAATGAAAGGAGAAAATGTATTCTCCAAGATTGACTTGATGCCATGCTATCATCGAGTTATAACAAGAGAACAAGACACTAGAAAAACATCATTTTGAACAAGGTATGAGCATTATGAATTTGTAGTGGTGCCTTCTGGGTTGACAAATGTGCCCGCTACATTTATGTTTCTAATGAATGGAGTGTTCAGAGATTTCCTAGAAAATTTTGTCATTGTATTATTGGATGATATTCTTATCTATTCTAAGATAGAAGAGGATCATGAGAAACATTTGAGGATGGTGCTACAAGTGTTGAGGGAGCACCAATTGTATGCCAAATTGAGTAAATGTGCTTTCTGTCAAAAGAATGTCCATTATTTGGGTCACATTGTTTCATAAAATGGCATAGCAGTGGATCCTAAAAATATTAAATCAATCAAGAGTTGGCCACCGCCTACAAACATTTCAGAGGTTGCATCATTTATGGGTCTAGCTGGTTACTATAGAAGATTTATTGCGAGATTCTCCAAAATTGTACACCCAATAACATCTTTGCAAAAGAAAGGGGTAAAATTTGAATGGAGTGCTAAGTGTGAAGAGAATTTCCAGTGCTTAAAGGATTCACTAACCAATGCACCTATTTTGAAAACTGTAGATCCAGATGAGGATTTTGTTGTGTGCACAGATGCATGCAAGGAAGGGCTCAATGGAGTCCTTATGAAAAATGGACATGTAATTTGTTATGAGTCCAAAAATTTGAAGGAAGATGAAATAAATTATGCCATGCATGACTTAGAATTGGCATCCATAGTACATGCTTTAAGTATGTGGAGGAATTACCTCATGGGAAAAAACTTTGAATTGAGAATAGACCATAGTGGTCTGAAGTATTTGTTTGAACATCCAACACTAAATGCTAGACAAACTAGATGGTTGGAATTTCTCAATGAATATAACTTTGACATAAATCACATAAAAGGAAAAGAAAACAAGGTGGATGTTGCACTCGGGAAAAGGGTGCATAAAATGCATGCTATGACCATTATTATGTACAATATATATTTAGAAGACAGAATTCTAAAGGTTGTAACATCATATCAACATTATGTGCAAATTAAAGAAATCTTACATCAGAATGATATACAATAGAAATATAAGGATTACAAGCTAGAAGAGGATGGAATCCTCTTATTTCAGAACATAGTTTATGTTCTCGATTCTCGAGAAGTGATTCATTTCTAAAGGAGATGCATAATGTGCCATATGTTGGACATCCAAGATATCAGAAAACTATTACAGTTGTAAGAGGCCAATATTTTTGGCTTGGTATGAAGAAAGACATCACTTATTATTTGGCTAGATGCATGGAATGGAAAAAGGTAAAGGTTGAACATAGACATCCAACGGGATTGTTGCATTCATTGCCCATTTCTAAATGAAAATGGGAAGTTGTTACTATCGATTTCATTACCAAATTTCCCAGGAAAGTAAGACAACATGATTCCATCATGGTAGTGGTGGAAAAGCTTACAAAGGTTGCACATTTCATTTTGGTAAACGTAACTCATAAGGAAACCAATATTGAAAAATTTTATATGAGAGAAATTACTAGACTACATGGTGTGCCTAAGGAAATAGTATCAAACGAAGATCCCAAGTTCACTTCCAATTTTTGGAAGGGGTTATTTAAAGGATTTGGGACCAATTTGAATTTAAGTACAACATATCACCAAGAATCAAATGGGCGGATAGAAAGGATTAATCGAATAATTGAAGATATGTTGAGAATGTTTGTAATGAACAAGCCTTCTAGGTGGGAGGACTATATCCATCTAGTTGAATTTTCTTAAAATAATGGGTATCACAAATCATTGAAGATGATCCTCTTTGAAGAATTGTATGGAAGAAAATGCAAAACACCAGTAAGTTGGGATAACCAAGTAGACAGATCCTTGATTGGCCCTGAATTATTAAAGGAAATGGAAGAATAGATGGTAAAGATTAGGTAGAATTTGAAAGTTTCACAAGATCAACAGAAGAGCTATGTCAATAAAGAGAGAACAAATAGAGAATTCAAAGTGGGAGAGCATGTGTTTTTAAAATTTAAATCCAAGAAAATCTCACTGAAATCGGGAAGTTGCCCAAAGTTGGCAATGATATATTGTGGGCCTTTTGAGATATTAGAAATGATAGGGCAAGTTGAATATATGCTATCATTACTTGCATCCATGAGAAATCATAATGTGTTCCATGTGTCTTTATTAAAATATTATGTACCTGATTCTAATCATATGATTGATTGGAATGTGATCAAGGTGGAACATGAAGGGGATTTCTAGGTGGAACCAGTGTGCATCCTGGACCAGAAATTCAAATTTCTCAAGAACAAATCCATAGGATTGGTAAATGATCAATGGACATGCTACGGTTCTGAAGACTCTATACGGGAGGACAAGGAAGCCATGTAGAAGGCATACCCATAGATTTTTTATCATTTTGAAGAAAGATGAATGTGCATTTGTACATAAGCGAATGGAGACTACATTTTGACAGCTGGAGTTCCTGGAGCCACAAATCTAAGATTTATTTTCCAATAGGTGTGTGGTTTGAGGGGGAAAGAGAGTTATTGGTTGAAATTGATGCATGATTCATTAAGTTGTGGAATTATAAAGTATAATGATGTAATGTTATTATATATGTCAATGTGTAAATTGTACATTTATGTGCACTGAGGATAGCACAGTTTGTAGGGAGAGGGGAATGTAACATCCCCATTTCCAAACCCCAAACTAGAGATGTATATTTTAGATGTAGTACATGGTCAAGAGCCAAGTGATGTATATTTTAAATATAGTATATGGTCGAGAGCCAAAGCGACGTAATATGTAAATGATCTAAATTGAATATAATGAATAAAATTTATTTTCAGCTACAGATGGGCACGGATAGAGATTTGGAGGATAAGTATCCACAAGAGAGGGAAATAGACCATGGGAGAGAGTTTACCCATGTCTATTAAACCAAAATCCATTTCTTGTTTATTTCTAAATTATCCTTACAATGAACCTTCCATTAGTTGTTGAGTGTTCTAGCTCCCAATCATTGAATTCATGTAAGAGAGTGGGTGTGAGAGTCACATACCATAGTTATTGAGAGAATGGGATCTTAGTATAATCATATTGGGGAAGAGTGAAATTCAAGAAAGAAAGAGAAAGGGAGGAAAAATTGTATGGGTAAAGAACCAGAATTGCACATTTACATTTTTGCATAGAGAGATGATTTTACATGGAGTTTTCTGGCTAGCCATGGAGTTCTGAGTGTTGAAGATTGAAGGTAGATTGTGTGGGCACATTTGGTAGTTGTTTGAAGCTAAAAATTCATGAAGAAAGAGGTTGCATTCCTGGGATTAATGTGTTGTTTGAAATTCAAAAGAAAGCATGTGTTTTGTTGTCAGGCGAATTCGTATTTGCAGTTGTATAATTCTTGAGGTCCCAACAAGTAGATTTCATGTCCAACCTATGTTGGAAGCCTAGGAGGGGAGTGGAAAGGCCTGAGGGACTGTGAGAAGTGAAGGGAAATTCCATCCCTTAGGTTGTGCAGGTTGAGGAGAAGAGATATGGTAGACTAGAATTAGTTGTGAGATTGACTATTGAGAGGGGGACATTAGCCAACCTTAGGGACCACTATCTCTTCTCGATTCATATCCCTGGATTTAGGGTGTCTTGTTGTTGATAAATGGCACAACAAGGCTAAATTTTGGAGGAAAGTTTGTCCTCTGAAATGGGTTTCACATTTCATAAGATAAGTGTTGTTATTTTTTCTGTTTATGCATGTATAATGTTGATTTAGTTGTTGTGCAATTTACTCTGAAATATATTTCGTTATTATTAATAGTTGTCAACATAATTATGCATTTAAATATTTGTTTATATGGTTGAATGTTGTTGTATGTTATTTAGTTGTTGTTATGCACAGTTAAACAAATGTATTAACATTTTTAAGTGGCATAGAAACTTGTATGTATATGAATGCTATCTTGCATGTTATTTTCGCATTTTGATTTAGTATCAGAAAATTTTATTGGGTTGTTTTGGCAGTGACATGACCCAGCTGGGGGTTGGGTACATTACACCTTTTCAATGGTTTCCACAATGGTACTTGTGGTGTCCATTTGTTTAGAATGACCACTACATAAAATATCCTCCATGTAGGCTAATATTGGCCTTCCCTTTTCAAGAATGGCTACCACAAAGTTAAGCATAGTACAAATTCCCAAATCTTCGTGTCTAAAATGAACACCAACCATTTCCTTACATCATATTATCACTATAGGTCCATTTTAGAAATGGGATATCGAATTGATGGAATGTTTTCCTACATCCAATGTCAACCACAAGTACATCATTTTGATTGTAAACTATTTTACCAAATGGAGAGAAGCAACATAGACCTTTTATAACACTTCTACCATGGCCACTCTCTTTTTCTTTATTCATGTATTCACTCACTTCGATGTTCCCTTTCAATTACAGTTTGACCATGGTACCCATTTCAAGTCTAATGAATTATTCCAAATGTTGGCTTCCATGTTGGCCTTTATGGAGGATTTCTCCACTCCATACTATCCTCAATCCAATGGATAATTTGACATCATCAATAAAATACTCAAGATCATTCTTTAGAGGACATTTAACAAACATAAGAGAAACTAGCATAATTTTCCATTCTCATAAATATGGGATAATTTGAGGTCATCAATAAAATACTCAGGACCATTATTTAGAGGACATTTAACAAACATAAGAGAAACTAGCATAATTTTCCATTCTCATCTTTATGGGCCTATCAAACATTTGTCAAAAATGTCATCAAATTTATGCATTTTCACCTCATTTATGACATCAAGGTAGTTTTTCCAATTGAATGTGAGATTCCCTCTTTTTTTACTAACATCAAACTTCTCCCTAACACAATCAACATGTAACATAGGTTACTCACATTAAAACAATCTAATGAGGATCAATACAATTCCTTACAAACCAATGAGGCCATGAAAAAGTGCTCCAAGGCCCATTCTCATCAACGTCTTGTATTCCCTTGCTCATTTTGCAAAGGAAAATCATCCTTTCCTTTGACCAAGAGAAATGAAACTTAGGACCCATAAAATTTGATTCATTATGGTGTGCCCTTTATATTTTCAAACTTTGTTCGAAGAAATAGGCATACGTGTTAGCCGAGTATGATGACAAAATTCTCAAAGAACCCCTCAATGGGGTGTACATGAAGAAGTTTTATGCCTGAAAAACCATATCTCCCATCCATTGTTCTATATCATTTGTTATTGCTCTTTTTTCATTTTCTTTTACATTTTATGATTGTTTTTCACCTCATGTGTTTCTTTCTCCATGCTTTTCATATGGTTTTTGGGACCCCCTATAATATTCTCTTTGTTGACAATGTGAACCACTAGACTTAGAATCCACCATTTGTCATGTGGGCCATTTATTCACCATCACAAACTAGTTTCATTGGTATTTTCCTTCCTACAACCAACAATCGGGTTGAAAAAGATGATATCACTAGAGTATTTACTCACATATTTTCCCTTCACATCCACCATCTTCAAGGTCACTTCAATTCTTAGTGACTGGTTTCAAAGTTGAATAAATTATACATCATATGTGAACCTTGGATTTGCAGGAAGTATTTATAGGTTATAATTATATCACATTAGTTTGACACCATTTGGAATTCATTCATGTTCCTAAAAGTTGCAATTCCCATGTAGATAATTTATTAAATAATGTATGGGATTTGCACATTTCAAATTAAATGCAAGTACAAAAGAAACATATGCATGTACATACATATTATCATGTAGGTAACCAAACCATACCAAAACAAGTAAATAACACAAGATTAAGTGCACAAACCCATAAACCATCATACATATATACATGTATATACATTTATCGCACATAAATATTCATACATCATACAAATATTTGTGTCTCCAAAAACTATATGTATATCAGGCTACAAAAATGGCTAGGGATGGCATCATGCCCATTAATTCTACACTACCCCTAAAGTGGTTGTATAAAATCAAGACATTGTAAATTCCCTTTAGGTGGCAATTTTTCTAGCCCACTCTGCATCATATCTCTCACAATCTAGCTAGATCTAGATCTTTAGCATAGTATGGACCTCTGCTCACCCATTATGCTAGTGTAGGAATCCAAAAAACGATCCTCTAGCACCACCCAAATTTCCTATAGAACTATTTCAATCAGTTTCACCATTGAATATTTGTCTTCCTTGCTCATTGGGCCTCATGGCCCCCTATCCTCTCCAACTATAGTTCTCTCTCTTAAGTTCTACAATTTCTAGAGGTGGGACTCTTCTTGGTACTACTGTTGGCGATCTCACCCACCCCACATATGCACAAACCCAAAACCATCACACTGTCAATATCAATATGATATGTGTATAAAACCATATGCAGACATATGTACATATTCAAAACTCAAAAAAAAACATAGGATTCATCAATCAGTCCCTGATTATCTCATTCAAGGAGTAATGAATGGATGTCTCCTTTAAAATCTATCCCCACATAGTAATCCTTGATCACTAATATCTATTTCTCCCGGGAATCAAAAATATATTTGGATTATACTCATTTGAATACATGTCCTCTAATGTGGCACATCAATTATTCCCATCACATATTCCATCCCTCACACCTTGTTATCCCTATCATGTGGTGTGGTCAAATCAAGGACACACACTCAAAGAAGAAAGAATAAATCACTAGGAAAAAGGGGAACTAACCTCACCTCACCTAGCGAAAATGGGTCAAGTATTCCCATAACACTCCCAATAGTATTTGATCCCATGCATGTAAAGCCCCACTCATCACTCGCTTGACCATTATCAATGTAATACCCTTGTTTTCCCCAACTTGTAATTAATTATTATTTGTGTTTACCATGCTATGACATGTGAAAAATGTAAATGTATTGTTTTTTATATTGCCAAAAACTAACTATGGGGGTGAAGCCTTGAATTATTGGCCATGATATCACTAGAGGAAAGAGTGAGGAAATTGTAGAGAGGGTTCATTATGTCAAAATAACCCAAACTGTCTTTGTTGAAATAACAAGCCTCATCCTCATCCCAAGGAAAACTAAGTTAATGAGAAACGGACTGGTGGTTGAACAATCAACTATCCCAATGAATGGAAGCATGGAGATTATGGATGAGGAGATAGAAAACTATCAACCTGAAGTACCATGGAGTGCAGTTTCCTATAGGCCCAGATTGACCTGAGTTCCTTCTAACAGAAGGAATAGTACAGGTCCAAAACCTTCATGGGGAAGAAAAATGCGTGAAAGAATACACATGAAGGAAAACAAGAAGGAGACCATGCCCACAAGGGGGCATGCCACTTGGATATGCTAAGAGAATAAAAACACCAAAGAAAGAGGAGATCATGTGAGGCTCTCCAGTTCAGAAGAACAACTGAAAGAATAAGTTGTTCTCATTACAAGAGAGAAATAGAGAAGGAATTCGATCTCTGAGGAAGAGAATTGTTGAAAACAATGCATGAGCACGTGAAATAGAAAGATCATATAACTCACAAAAGAGTTATGAACTAGAGGATAGAAACCTGAAGCCCAGGTTGGAGAAAAAGAGGGTTGTGGGCTTGGTTCTATATGGAAAGAAACCGGTGTTGGAAGGAGATGGCATCGAGGGACAATGTATCTATGAAGGGACTCTCTTGCACAAAGGAAATCGGAAGGCATATGATAAACCTCGTTGAGGTCCTGATCTCAGTGGGGAAGAAGGGAGACTTCTACTGCTTCTAGAGAGGTGGAGGAGAGTAACCTCCCTAATATCTTTCTTAATTTTGGAAAGGGAACCCAGAAAACATGACCTGAGAAGAAGGTCACGAGCTTGATGTTGAGGGAGCACTTGATAAACCTTGCAGAGGTTGTGACATAGAGAGGATCTTTGATAATTTTCAAAAGTTTCCCTATTGATATCATGGCTTGGCATGAGGGTGGTCAAAGTGCTAAGAGTGAATGCCTCTGAGCCTATGGTTGGGTGGAAAGGAGAACACCCACAGTCAGTTGGTTGGTTGCAACTTGTAATAGATAAGTATTTCGTATACCATGTACACTTGAATTGAAATGCATGATTTAAATGCTTGTATTTGTGCGATACATATACCTCCTGGATATACGAGGATGATGGCATGATATTATGTCAAAATGTGCCTCACATGAAATTGATGGTAATAATGCTTATTGTTCTTCTATAAACTACTACATTTGAATGGTTGTAAGATGACAAGTTTGGCCTCTGTGTTGGTTGGAAAATCCTTAAGGTGTTTTCCCAAGGATCAACTTGACAGTTCTAGAGATGGGATAGACTCTATGGGACTGCTACAGTCATGTTGATCCCTCAAAAATACCTTTCCCTGTTATAGAACTTGAGTTCTTTGAATGGAAGGTGCTTCCTTCAAACCAGTCGTCCAAGAGACCATGGGCTCATGCCCATGGCCTTAACCAAATTTTGGCTAAGAGTTAGAAGTGTAGCCTCTAGAGCTTGAAAATTTCCATAGGACCAGGACCAGGGAACCCTTCACTACACTATAAAAGGAGATAATTTGTTCGGACTCCGAGACTCCGAGATTCAGGAGCTCTGGGGTGAATGAACATTGCAATGTTCTAAATGCACTGAAGACAACCTGTCGAACTAGAAACTTGATGGTTGACCTACAGTCAGCGGTCATTTACCCGTTATCATGGGATTTGTCCCCTTGTTAAACCTCGATCAACTTCTTGGTCACGAGGTAATGTGAGTCGTCGATATAAGAACCTTTGGGATCCTTTCTGACCGTTGAATGCGAGCCATGGTCATTTGACGTTGATCCACTCCAGGAGAAAAAGGGTGTTAAACGGTCGGAACCTCCGAACGTCGAACTCGTGAATTAACATGGGTCATGGATCTAAGGATCCTTTGGGACCCTTCTTGACCGTTAGATAGATCCTAGTGGAAGCATAGAGTAAGTGATACTACTAATTGACAACAAGGAGTCATCCCCGCTTCCTAACCTATTTAGCAGGTAATTCTCCGGGGGAATTGAAGGGTTAAGAGTTGTAAGGAGCACGAAGTCTCAAAGTGGAAAAATAATGCCCATCATTAAATCATGGGGAATATTTCGAGAGTAATGTGAACCGATGATATAAGGATCCATTGGGATCCATTCTCCACCATTCGATCGACTAAGTGGGAGCACAGCGTAAGAACTTCGACGAAGTCTCACTTCGGGAAAAATAAGGCAAAAAGTGTGGAGTTTTCTCAAAGGTCAGAGGTTGGAGTGACGTTAGCAGTTGATGTGCCCAACGTACATAATGGGATTCCGACCGCGTGACAAAGCCATCACGTGACATCTCGTGGCTAAGCCACATGTCCTGCTGACTCATCGTATATGGTATAAGGTCATAGATATGGGTTCCACATGTCAAGGTGGCGTCATCGCCATGTATCTTACAGGTGGTGGACGGTAGTAGGGACACTCGTGAAAAACAACATGTACACAAGAGGGACTCGCTCCAGGATTTTAGGACTTTGGAACTCCAGGTGTTTGGAGTGCTAAGATGTAAGCTCCAAAAGGGTCGAAGGATAGAGCCACGTGGCAGAACCCCGGGGTTCAAGACTTTGAAGGATTTGCAAATAGAGAAAAGTGGTTGAATCATGCAAGTGTCGAATCACCGAAGTTTCCCCAGTTGTAGTGTCAAGATCTAATAGGACAGGCCCTTGTGCATCATGGTGATGTGTTGTGTCTGGATAGCTCCACATGGTATCATGGGATTGGACATGAATTAGGTGTGGGACCCCACCTCTCTAATCAAGTCTAAGCGATGTGTTAAGTGCAGGTAAATCTTAATCATTAGATCCAAAGGTGGAAAGAACTCCACCATAGATTCTAGATTAGAGTGAGAGGCTTCGAGACTTTGGGTCTCTACGAAGCTTTAGTTCTATACAAAAGAGAGTGGAAAGGCCAAAGTCCCAAGGAATAGGTTCCAACACTTCTCGCGTGGTAAGGTAAAAGGGAAAACAAGAATTACCAAGGTTCTGGAAGTGAATAAGCCTGCGATGAATCGACAGAGACTTTCCCCTGTAAACCCTTCTTCCACATCCATGTAATTTCCAATGGAAAACAATTGGGGCCACAATAGTGCCATGTTGGATGGTACAAGGAGTTGAAGCCACATGGATTCCATGTGGCGAAGGGGCTAGCCATTGGCCAATGACACCCCAAAAACTTCAGAAGGCCATAAATCTCGAACCAAAACTCAGTTTTGGATGAGTTTATAGTCATTGGAAATCTATCGAAGAGAAGAAGGAAATGATTTCCTTATCTAAGGGATTCATGAATCTTTGAAAACGAGGAAAAATTTATACCCCTTCCCTTAAAAAGGTACTTAAGGGTCGGGTATGTTACAGAGTGGTATTAGAGCAGGAAATAACACTTGGCCTGCTTTGGCTCATGAACGAGTCAAGTGATGCTTCTTTCTTAGATAACTTGAAGGGAGAGGGAACCCTACCCTACCCTATCTAGCAGAGCATGATTCAAGCATAGGCCTAGATGGGTCGAAGAACAGACATAAGACTAGTTTACCAAGGCTAAGATGAGCCTGTTGAGAGTATAATTGTTGTACATAAATTATCTGCAAAAGTTCCTTGAGGAGAAGGATGCAGATTAAAATTCAGTTGGGATTTTACCCAATGAGATTGAACCATGCTAGACTATGGAAGAAGAAGCCTATCATTCTTTTGAGAAATGATAGCCGATCCTACAAAAGTGGGATTATGTTGAGAGGCATTAATAATAAAACTTGGATGCAAATGACATAAACTTGTTTTAAGGAATACTTGAGTCCAAAGGGAAAATGGACTGAATAGGTGGCAGGAATTGCCTAAAAAGTGGGATTATGAAGCCTATGTTAATTAAAAGTGTTGATTAAATGAAGTATTTGGCATTGGGAGTACAATCCTCCATGTCTAGAGGCCTTATGGAAGTACGTGAGATAAACCTACTTGACCTGTCATAACTAAAAAACTTCCTACTGGGATAATCCCTCCTTGTAAAATAAAATAAGTCATGTGGGTTGAGAATGAACCTCATGGAAGAATAGGAATGGCATGAGCAAGTTCAAAATCTTGTGGTTGTTCTAAAGCAGTGTAAATCCCTATTAACTAAGGGTAGGTCTATGCATGAAAATGCAAGAGGTAAGTAAGTCGAACCCATCTTGCACTGCAGACATGGGTATAATGCTTAGTGCATGAAGATATGTTGAAAACCATATCAAAAATATAGAGCATGCATATGGCATGCATATATACTTATTACAGTTTGTCATTGAATGTAAAATATGGTGAGGTCATAGATCATATGGTTAGTGATGATCTGACTATGGCAACATAAGTAAAAGGTTGATGTTGTTGAGTACATAGTGCCTTATGAGGATAAGGTAGAAGGATTAATGAAATGTTGATCCTGAATGTGGTAAAGGAAGTGTTGGGACACTTCTAGATGACCAATGGGTCAGGTTGACATCCAAAGGTGGATGTTATCCATATAAGGTATGTCTTGGTATGCTCAAGTAGTAGTGAGAGGGAATATAGAAAAGGATTCCCTTAATAAAAATGTTTGTTAATAAAAAAATTGTTTGAGGCATAAAAAAGGAGCTTGATAAGTTGTCTTGTTTCCTTGGGCACTGCTGGAATTGCCCAGATGGTATTTATGGGTTGTTGAATAAATTTATAGTAGTTAAGGAAAAAATGCCTCCTTACAGGTTGTTGTCATATGGAAAAGGGGACATAGTTATGATTATGTCTGTTAAACTTGCCATGTGGATATCATGTGAATGACTGCAAGCGCTCAACAGAGATGGAAGCTCAATGTTGAGTATATCTATGAGACTTGTCATGAGAATTGTAGCAAGATCCTTGGGAGGAGGATCTAGAAGTCTGATATGTCCTTGTGTATGAATGACATGGAAAAGGTGCAAGAATGAGCTTGCATGATGAATGTTTGGCTATGTGTGTATATGCTTGAGTGCATGGATTTAAAGCATTGTGAAGTTTCTTGATATGAAGACCGATATTAAGACAAATATATATGAATGATATTAAATGTGCAAGTGATGCACATGTATGATGTAAGAGTATATGTATACTAAAGGCACGATGTGACTGCCTAAATGAGTGAAATGTAAGGCAAGAATTTCACTTGTCAAGATTGAATGAATACCATGGATGCATGGCTGACTCTATTTTGATGAGTCATGAAAGTTTTGTTTTGAATAATAGCTTGAGGGGAATGTGTTCCATTCCCTTAGGAAAAGCTAGTATAAATAGATGAAAGAGTAAATGAGCAAGGACGCTCTGTTGTCATGATAAAAGACAACATGAGTATGACTTTGAGGACCACATGTACATGATTGTGAACAATCATGAACTAAATAATTTTTCAATTGATATGGAAATGAAATTGTAAAGGGTGCCTATGGTGGGCACACACGCAACATGCTAATGCATGCGATTAAGTGCATGGAGGCATAGTCTGAAAGCAAGTTGAAAACATAAAGGACATGCTTTTAATGTGTATTTGGAATACATCATAGGAATGCATGTTTATATTTCTTATGGGATATTTGGTAAACAACTAAAGTGGTAAATTTGAAACTAACTCAAGATTGAGGCCATCAAATATAGTTATGGATATGCAATAAGGAAGTTGCATGCCAAAGGAGTTCCCAGTGGAGGAACTGTGTGAAGACTCTATTAGGAGAACAAAGTCACAAACTTAATGACTACTGAGAATTGAGCAGTGGGTTGCAAACCTATATATGAACCTGTGTAGTCTTCACATTACCATTCAATTATCAGAATGGTATATATATATATATATATATAATATTCTGATAATTGAATGGTAATGTGAAGACTACACAGGTTCATGATTCAATATGAATAAAAAAGTTTTCTATTGGAGCATGTTGATGTATCCAAAAGGTTAGGGTGAGTTGAACCAATGTTTCTAAAGGAAAAGACGAGGAAGATCCTAGCAGGGAGTAGATTTCATAAGAAAATAAGGAATACTTTTCTCACCCTAAAAACTCTAAATTGTTTAACAGAATTGTAAGACTTAGAAGAGCAGTTGTGGAAACAAGTACAGCTAGAAAAAAAGGAAAATAAATAAATTAGTAAGTTTGAATGAATACGCTTGGTTAATTCGTGATAACTAAAGGCAGTGAGACCTTGGAAAATAACTCAGTTGGACTGAAATTCCAGGGCTATGTAGAAGGATTTGGACAAGGGAAGAGTTCCTTGACCCCTTCCTTGTTGTGTATTGTATTTCTTTGGTATGAGAGATTGATTTACTAATGTGGGTAAGTGTTTTGGCATAAGGATGTTGATGGTTGTATGATTATAGAATACAATTGAAAATTTGGATTGTGATTGCACTAGCTAATACATTAAGGAGTAATGTGGTAGAGTGCATATAGATATGTTGGGGAATATCTGAAAAAAATTTATTGATTTAAATTCTATGATACATACATTTTTGTTTTACATGATGACTAATATGTTTGTGTGTGTGTGTGTGTGTGTGTGTTTCATGTATAATAAATGATTGGAGTTGTTGGGAAAAGACAACTTCCAATGGTAGATAACCTATGATAAAGGATAAATTCAAGAAGGTTTTTGTTGAAAGATTTTTGAATGGAATTTGGGAGCCCCATGGAGCACTGCTAATGAGGTAAAAATCAAAAAAAGGGTGCTAGTAGCCAAAACAAGTATAAAAATGTTCATGCCTGTGTAGCATAAGGTATAGAGGGATTTGGTAAGAATCCCCTATGAAGTGTTTTAATTTCTTACTGATATGCGAATAATTTTGAGTGGCTATTGTATGTCATTACTACCCAAGCAGGGTAAGATTCAGGAAAGAAGAATCTGAATAATAGAGAGAGGAATTTTATGCTAGTGAAGGATGAGTTATAATCCTTGCAAGAAAATGCATGAGTAAGGAGTACCATGGGTACAATGACCAATCTAGGGAGATTGGGAATAAAGGTGCTCATAGTTATCACATTGCATGGAATGCATTGAGGAAATGCATGTTTGCATAGGAGGGTAGACAATAGATTTCCCATTAAGGAAGGAGAACCTTCCAATACTCTACTCGAATTATAGAGGTGTTAAAGAAAATGGAATTCTAGTGGTCGTGAGTGTTGGCACCCTGGTTAATAATGAAGGAAGAATGCTTGAATGCATTTATGTGAAACTTTTAGTTTCATATGTGTTGATTTGGGATCATGATCATCATGTAGCAGGAAGCACATTCCTACTACAATAATGAATCAGAATGAATACGCCATATGGTGAAGAGGTTGTTTAAGCTTCAACACACCATGGCAACGTGTTTCTCATAAAGTGTGGCAAACTTGAAATCAATGCAAGGGTGCATTGGGTATGAATGTGACCATGATTATTGGCACATTGATTAAAGTCATTTGATATTTGAATTGCATATGGAAAATTCGGTTTGTTGAAATGATGCATACATAAATAATGATATTTAATTTTTCTTTGTACCCTTGAATAGATGAAAATGACTTGTATTGTTAGTATGCATAGTTCTGAAATTGTTTGTGAGCCATTGCAAGTGCACAATGAAAATATAATGTGCATGAGAACTAACAATTTGTTTGGCTGAGGAATGTTGACATTGCAGGAAGAAAGGGTCTTAGATATGGTAGTGTTGTAAGCCCATAAGGAAGACCAATTTCATGTTGAGCCAAACTAATATGGGAAGGAAATTCCCATACTTTTGAATTTGGTTCATGTGCGAAACATATCTAAATCTAAATGTGAAATTTGGAAATCTATGGGGGACAGATTTGCAAGAAAATTCTGAATTTGAAATTGATTATAATATCTCATAATTTATGTATATATGTGATATAGGTGAGATGAAAATATCTGTCTAGGGAGGACAAATGAAGGTTGTCAAAGCTAGAAATCATGAAAAAGGATACTATTGAGACATGAGAACCATGTGGTAAGCCATGATCTCCCTAGAATATGTTGTTTTGTGGTAACGCAAGCCGGAGGGATGCCTTGGTAGAGCAGGTCAGAGGGATGCCTCGACTATAAGGCTCAATCAAGTATCTATAAATATTCTTGTGCAAGAAATCCTTGGCAAGGAAAGATGGATCGTTTAAGGGACTATATAGCAGAGAAGGGGATGCTTGGGCCTGGGTCTGGAGGGTGAGTGACCGCAAGCAAGAGGAGACTTTGATAATTCTTGTAAACCATTGATTGGGATCATACACACAATCAGTATGTCAAGGAAAAACAATGATCCAAGATAACAATATAGCCATATGGATGCAAATCCATGAACTTCATAGATAAGTGTTTCGCTAGATTATGAAATTTTTCCTCTTGAATTTTGCACAACAGTAAGATGTTTTTGCATGAAATTGTGATTAATATGCTTGTTGTCCAAAATTATTGAAGGCAGTTGACGAAGGCCAAGGGTTTGGAAAGGACCTAACCAAGAAAGAGGATCAATTTTTTTGAAGCATCTGAATGACAAAGGCATGATAGGTTTTTCTAAGAAATAACATCGAGGACGGTGTTCCTTTGATGGGGGAGGGGATTGTAATACCAGTGTTTTCCCCAACTTGTAATTAATCATTATTTATGATTACCATGCTATGGCATGTGAAAAATATAAATGTATTATTGTTTATATTGCCAAAAAATGACTGTGGGGGTGAAGACTTGAAGTAATGTCCATGATATCACTAGAGGAAAGAGTGGGAAAACTATAGAGAGGGTTCATTATGTCAAAATAACCCAAATTTTCTTTGTTGAAATAATAAGCCTTGTCTTGATCCCAAGGAAAAATCAGTTAATGAGAAAAGGACTGGTGGTTGAACAATCAACTACCCCAATGAATGGAAGCATGGAGAGTCTGGCTGAGGAGACAGAAAACTTTCAGCCCGAAGTACCACGGAGTGAAGTTTCCTACAGACCCATATTGACACAAGTTCCTTCTAATAGAAGGAATAGGACAAGTCCAGAGCTTTCCTGAGGAGGAAAAAGGTGTGCAAGAATACACACAAAGGAAAATGAGAAGGATACAATTCCCATGGGGGGGTGTGCAACTTGGATATGCTAAGAGAAGAAAAACACCAGAGAAAGAGGAGAGTGTGTGAGGCTCTCCAGTTCAGAACAATAACTGGAAGAATAAATTGTACTCATTACATGAGAGAAATAAAGGAGGAATTTAGTCTCTGAGGAAGAGAATTCACGATCACGTGCAATAGAAAGATCAGAGAACTCTCGGAAGAGTTATGGACTGGAGCATAGAAGACCCGAAGCCCATACTAGAGCAAAAAAGGGTCGCGGGCTTAGTGTTGACTGGAAACAAACCAGTGTTGGAAGGAGAGGGAATTAAGGGACATTGTAGTTGTCAAGGGACTCTCTTACATAGAGGAAATGCAACTGTGAATGCATCTGATAAACCTTGTGGAGGTCCTGATCTTAGTGGGGAAGAAGGGAGACTTCTACTATTTCCAGAGACGTGGAGGAGAGTAATCACTCTGATATCTTTCTTTATTTTGGAAGTGAAACCCAGAAAACTTGACTTGAGAAGAAGGTCACGAGCTTGATACTGAGGGAGCACCTGATAAACCTTGCAAAGGTTGTGACATAGAAAGGATCTTTGAGAATTTGCAAAAGTTTCCCTAGTGATATCATGGCTTGGCACGGGGGTGGCCAGAGTGCTAAGAGTGAATGCCTTTGAGCCTACAGTTGGGTGGAAAGGAAAACACCCACAGTTAGTTGGTTGGTTGCAACTTGTAATAGATAAGTATTTCTTATACCATGTGCACTTGAATTGAAATGCATGATTTAAATTCTTGTATTTTTTCAATTCATATACCTCCTGGATATGCAAGGATGATGGCATGATATTGTGTCAAAATGTGCCTCGCGTGAAATCGATGGTAATAATGCTTATTATTCTTCTGTAAACTATTGCATTTTAATGGTTGTAAGATGACAAGTTTGGCCTATGTGCTGGTTGGAAAATCCTCAAAGTACTTTTCCAAGGATCAAATTCACAGTTCTATAGATGGGATAGACTCTACAAGACTGCTACAGTCATGTTGATCCCTCAAAAATACCTTTCCATGTTATAGAGCTTGGTTATTTGAATGAAAGATGTTTCCTTCAAACCAGTCATCCAAGAGACCATGGGCTCATGCCCATGGCCTTAACCAATTTTTTTCTAAGAGTTAGAAGTGTAGCCTTTGGAGCTTGACAAAGTTCCATAAGACCAAGACCAAGGAACCCTTCACTACACTCAAAAAGGAGCTAAGTTGTTCGAACTTTGGGAGTCTGGAACTATAGGGTGAATTAACATTGCAATGTCCTAAATGCACCGAAGATGACCTATCGGACCGATAACTTGATGGTTGACCTATAGTCGACGGTCATTTACCTGTTATCGTGGGATTTTTCCCCTTGTTAAATGTTGACCAACTTCTTGGTTGCGAGGTAACATGAGTCATCAATATAAGAACATTCAGAATCCTTTCCAACTGTTGGATGTGATCCATGGTCATTTGCATTGACCCACTCCGGGAGAAAAAGGGTGTTAAATGTCCAGAACCTCTGAACGCCTAACTCGTGAAGTAACGTGGGTCATGAATCGAAGGATCCTTCAGGGCCCTTCTCGACCGTTAGATTGAGCTTAGTGGAAGGATAGAATAACCGATACTACTAACTGATAGAAAGCATTCATCCTTGTTTCCTAACCTATTTGACAGGTAATCCTTCAAAGGAATTGAAGGGGTAAGATTTGTAAGGAGCACAAAGTGTCGAAGTGGAGAAATCACGCCAGTCGTTAGATCATGGGGAAAATTTTTGGAGTAATGCAAGTTGATGATATAAGGATCCATTGGGATCTGATATCCACCATTCGATCGACTAAGTGGGAGGACAGTGTAAGGAATTCAAAAAAGTCTCACTCTGGGAAACATAAGGCACAAAGTGTGGTGTTTTCCGGAAGGTCGAAGGCCAAAGTGATGTCAACAACTGACATGCCCAATGTACACAGTGGGAGTCCGACCACGTGACAAATTCATCACATGACATCTCTTGGCTAAGCCATGTGCCCTGCTAACTCAACATATATGGTATAAGGTCGGTGATATGGGTGCCACGTGTCAAGGTGGCATCATTGCCACATATCTGCCAGGTGGAAGATGGTAGTAGGGACACTCATGTAGAATTCCACGTATGCAAGAGGGACCCACTCCGGGAGTTCGGGCCTTTGGAAATTCGGGGGTTTGGAGTGCTAAGACGCAAGCTCCAAAAGGGATGAAGGCTAGAGCCACATGGCAAGACTCCAGGGTTCGGTACTTTGGAGGATTTGAAAATAGATAAAAAGTGGTTGAAGTGTCGAAGCACCGAAGTGTTGAAGAACCAAATTTTCCAATAGGATGGGCTCGTGTGCGTCATGGTGATGCAACATGTCTGGATATCTCCAAGTGATATCATGGGATTGGACACGAATTAGGTGTGGGACCCCACCTCTCTAGTCAATTCCAAGCGATGTGTTAAGTGCAAGTAAATATTAATCGCTAGATCCAAAGGTGGACAGAACTCCACCAAATATTCTAGAGTAGAGAGATATGATCTCAGACTTTGGGTCTCCATGAAGCTTTAGTGCTATACAAAAGAGCATGGAAAGGCCGAAGTCTCGAGGACTAGGTTCCAACACCAGTTGCATGGCAAGGTAAAAGGGAAAACAAGAAGTACCTAGGTTCTTGAAGTGAATAAGCATGTGACGAATCGGCAGAGACTTTCCCCTGTAAACCCTTCTTCCATGGCCATGTCATTTCCAAAGGATGACGATCGGGGCCACGATGGTTCCATGTTGGATGGTACGAGGAAAGTGAAGCCACGTGGATGCCATGTTGCAAAAGGGGTGGCCATTGGCTAATGACACCTTGAAAACTTCAGAAGGCCATAACTCTCAAACTAGAACTCAGTTTTGGATGAGTTTATAGTGGTTGGAAATCTCTCAGAGATCAAAAGTCAATGGTTCCCTTATCTGAGGGAATCAGGAAGCTGTGAAACCAAGGAAAAATTTATACCCCATCCCTTAAAAAGGTACTTAGGGGTCAAGTGTGTTACAATCACTTGGCTTGTGAATATCTTGTAGGTCATAAAGGACCCACCCAAACTCAACACCATATTGGCCATCACCTATGCCAACCAAGAGCTAATGCAAGAATAATAGGTGGCATACACTACCCCTAAGTTATCACAAGCATGAAGGTGATGTATGGTAATTTGAGGTTAGCACGAGAATAGGAGGTGACATAAATTGATCTAGGATTATCGTGGTCATTGATATTCCATACACTAGTTGAGGACATAATATGAGTCTCATTCAACATACAACAACCTAAAGAGTGTGAGCACAAGAGGCAACCTACACTAATCTAAGTCACCATGAGCATGAAGGTGATATATGGTAATCCACATTTAGTGTGAACATAGGAGGTGGAAAACAATAATGAAGATTTGATGTGAGCATAGGAGAAGAAACACACCAATGGGGATTTGATGTGAGAGTGGGAGAAAACATACATCAACCTAATATCAATATGAGAACAATGAAAACCAAGGCTAGTGGTATACTAGTTGAGGAAAATAAGAAAAAAGGGAGAGACATCACCGCAAAAGAATCTCCATAGCTACAAGCTATAGAACATGAACACTTACAAGGACATATTGGGAGAGAAACAATAGTAGTTCCTAGATAGGGAGAATTTATCTTAGGTAGATTCATGCTTGAGATAACAACCTAGAGGGGATACACCTATTGATATTGTGAAAAAAACAAAGGGAGAGAGAGGGTTGCAAAAAAGGGGTGAAGCTTTCCCTAAGAATACAAGGGACGAGGAAAGAAGAAGAGGGAATAGAAAGGTATGGAAGGCTAGGATAAGTAGAATTAAAGAGGTGAGACAAGGGAGGTTGAGTGAAACCAAGCAAGAGGTGTCCAAATATAACAATGGGAAATTCAATATATCCCCATAAAGGTCCCATCTATGATAAGGATTCATTCAAAATAGTATACCCATGTTAAAACACCCTTCCAATGTTAGCATAGGTCAACTAAGGATACTGAAAAAAAATTGACGAAGAGAAAGAAGGAAAAGGGAAGGTGATGAAGAGTAAGGGATTACCTACTTGGATTAATGTAGGAATAAGGGAGGAGGAAATGATGGATAAAGTGATCCAAAAGAGATTAGAGGATGGATTCCTTCTAGGTGAGGGTGGATAGGAATAGGGGAGAGAGAGTAATGGGTTGATCTTGGAGGTCAACCCCTCATCACATTCAAATTTTCCTAGAGAATATTTTCTCTCTAAGTCTTGATAGGTCATGTTGATGGATATTATAAGGTATGAAGGAGAATGAGGGGAATCGGGAGGCACATCACCCCATGCTTGTGATGGTTTGAGTTCCTCAAAGTGTTTTAATGTAGCCTCAATTTGGGGAGAGGGAATGGTGGTAATAGGTTGAGAGGTAGAAACTTGTCTTGAGGAAGTGTCTAGTTGCTAGATGTCTTATCTTGTTTGTAGGTAGTCCATCATTCCATTGAATAACTTGAGCTTCATCTATGTTGTGATTAGTACATCAATGATAGTTGTATGAGTACTTGTATCAAATGAGGGTGTCTCACATTCATTACACCCCATGGGTGGGGGTATCTAAGGCTCCAAGCTAGGGTTTCAAGAAAAGATAAAGGTTTACTTTGGTAAAAATATTGATGGGGGGAAGGTATCCTAAGAGATTTTTTTAAGGTCTAAAAAATCTTTAATGATTCTTTATTAAAGTTTTCACATGCAGGGTATGAGTTTTCCATATTTCCTACATGGGGTAGCTTGTTGCATGATAGCTTCACTAAGAGGGGGAAAATTTGTATGATAAAATTGGTTAGAAAAAAAAAGGGTATCATGTTGGGAGGAAGTGATCATATCCTCCATGGTTAACTTGGTTCACATAATTTGGGGTAGGTCCTCCTATGTTACAAGGTTGGGTTGGAATTATTCTATGAGTACTCGAATGGCTATCGAGTGGCATACAAAGAATTCACATTTGCATAAGGTTAGATATATTTGACATGTTTTGAGTATAGATATATTTGACCTCAATATTAATGGAGATAGGGAAACGAGATTTGGGAAAAGGACAAGAATATGAATCCATAATCCAAGGGATAAGGAAAGAGACATAATCAAAAAGGGAGGAGGGACACTTCAGTCAAAGAGGAAAGGGTTAATGGGAACTCCCCATTGGAGTTGGTAAAATGTAGCAAACAAATGAATTGATGTTACCCTAGGTAATGTGAGGGTAGGGATGGAATACCACTCAAGCACACAAACACTACTAAAGGCGGAAGGGTGGAGAGTGGAGCTTCCACTTGGTTTTAAGGCCAAATTCAGAAACCCTAGGGTAATACAAAAGAGGATGAAAATAAGAGGGTAAGCCACTACATTATTTGGAACCTTAATCTCTTGTTAATGATAACCTATGGATGTATATTGTAACACACTCAACCCCTATGTATCCTTTTTAGGGATGGGGCATCAAAATATTGATTTCCTTAATCATCTTGAATCCTCTTCCCAGGATCTCCATCCTCTTCCACTTAGCAAGAGATTTATAAAAACTGCTATCATGCTCGAATCTGAGCTCTGGATTGGGTGTTACGCCCTCCAAAATATCTTCAGGCGTTATTGGTCAAGGGCCATGTGGCACCCATGTGGATTTGTCTCATTCATACCATCGCAAGTTCCCTGAAGTCTCAGAGTTCCCCGACACTCTTTCATCTATGGTGGAAATCCATCCACCGTTAAATCCAATGACAAAACTTCGTCCTCGTTTAACACATAGACTGAAGAGATTTTGGTGTTCGGAGCTTGGACATTGAATGCCCTTTTTTTTTTCTACGTGCATATCCTATGGAATCCTGAGACCCCGAAATCCTACCACATGCCTCCGGCCTTCGACCCTTTCGACTTATCTAAGATACTACACCTAAGCCTCTAGAGTTATGAAACCTTGGACTCCCGACGGGTCCACACTTACACATGGTGGCACATTAAAAGCAGAGGCAGGGATAGGTAGGTTAGGGTCTTCGACCAGTTAACCCCAACATTCCAGTTTCCCAACTTTCTCGAAGTCCCGAAATCCCAGTGTCCAGGACACTCCACCCGCAATTAGGCCAAGCGAGTATGTATCAGGGGGTTTGACACGCGGCGAGGGGCAGGGAAGACATGTGGCCACATCAATGGGTGACACTTGTCACGTTCTAAATGGAATATAAGGTCTGTAAAACATGATATTCAAGGTGACACATGGCATGTCGAATATGGTTCCACGTAACCTAGGTGATGTCAATGTGCCACATCACTTATGATGGACAACCTCTGGGAGCCTCTCAACTCTCCTACCTACAAAATATCCTATATCTCTGAAGTCTGAACTCCCGCCAGCAACCTCCCAAAACCCCTTCTATCCAATGGTTGAGATGGTTCCACATAGATCCATAGATGTATGGCCTTCATTGCTTTGTGACTTTGGTGTTCAGAGGTTCTACCCACTTAACACTCCCAGTCTCCCAGAGTAGTCAATGCCAGAATAATCATGACGTAGATCCAACGGTCATGGGAGATCTCGAAGCATCTCTAGATATATGGTTCTCATCACTTCACGAGTTCTGTGTTCGAGGTTTCCACCTAGTCAACACTCATTTTCTCCCAGAGTGGTCAACGTCGGACTGACCGCGACTTGGACCAATAGCCAGGAAAGATCCCAAATCATCCTCAGGTATATGACTCTCATCACTTCACAAGTTCAACATTCAGGGGTTCTACTCGCTTAACACTCCCTTTCTCCCAGAGTGGTCAACATCGGATTGACCGTGGTGTAGATCCAACGTTCATGGGAGATCCCGAAGCATCCCTGGATCTACGGTTCTCATCACTTTGCGACCGGGAAGTGAATCAGGGTTTAACAATGGGATAGATCCCATGGTCACAGTTAAGGGAACCGCTAGATGTTGTTCAACCTTGCTAGTAACCACACCAACAAGTTGCCTTTATTCGATTTCAAAGGTTGTGAGGTCATAACATCCTGGAGTTCTGAAGACAAAATATCTTAGATCCTTTCAGACCTAGTGAAGGGTTCCAAGGTCCCAATCATGTGGAACATATCGAGCTCTAGAGGCTATACTCATAGTTCTTAGCTAAGATTTGGTTAAGATCGTGGGAATGAGCCTGTGGTCTCTTGGGTGACTGGTTTGAAGGGAGTAACTTCCTTTCACATAACCTAAATTCTAAAACAAGGAAATGTATTTTTCAAGGGATCAACGAGATTGAAACATTCTAGTGAAGTCTACCCCAACTCTTACCTTGCAAGACCAAACCTTGGGAAAATTCCCTTAAGGACTTTTCAACCAATACAGGAACCATAAACTCATTCTTAAATTCATTTGAAGACCCAGTACTAATAGTCCTCTTGCTACTAAGAAAAGGAAAATAGAAACCATGCAAATACAAGGTCTCATAGAAAAAAAGTAAGCATTTCTAATGATAAATCAAACAATGTAAATTTTAGTCATAGCCGCATACTTTCAACCATCATTTCCATTCTAATATACAGACTATAAGAATACTTATCAAGAAACCAGATCGTGAATCAACTATTGAGAAGGGTGCCCATTTCCACCCAACTGTAGGCACAACAACTTTTGAACGGATTTATTGTTGGCCACCCCCTAGATAGATCATGATGCCTTAAGAGAGACTCTTCCTTCTTGTTCAGTGAAAGTCATTTATGGAGTCCATTCTCCTCCTCCCATAGGAACTTGGCAATTGGTTTTCTCTTAATCAAGCAAGGGGGCCTACAACAAGTGCTTCCTCAGTCATTATTCTTCCTGCAACCCCGTTTATCATCTTGGACTGAAAATGCTACTAGAAAATTCTTTCACCCGGAGCAATCTTGTTGTTCAATTCTCCTTAGAACCTCGAGAGATGAACTTGCTCTCCTTTCTTAGAAAAATGGTCTCTCAACTCATCTTCTTCACAAAATCCCCTATGCCCAAGAATTCCCTTCTTTTCTTTCCTTCCTTAGAAATATTGTGTGGGTCACAATCCCCAGTTCCTGGTCAGTTCAAGAAGTCTTCCAGATGGGTACTCTTCCCATCTCCTCATTAACTCTTGAGGAGGGCTTCCCAACTACCAGCCTGAACGGTAATTTATTTATGGGTCAGAGGACTGTTCTGGGTCTAAGTAATTTAAATCCATTAAGGTACTGGTATGGTGGGGGTCATCTCAACCATTGTTGGTTCCCCTCACCATCTCTCTCATAGCATCATGATCTACCTCGGCAAACCCCTTAAATAGTTATGCAACACTATCCATTTTATTTAATAACAGAAATACATACATTACCTTTTATAACAAAAAGGTTCATCAATTCCAACATCCACACATATTCAGTCTGTCCACATTATTTTGACAAGTTATAGTTATATTTACAAGCTTGGGTAAACAGGGGTATTACAATCCCTTCCCCCTTAAAGAAACATCTTCCTCGAAGTTCTTCCTTTCGAAGTGCTTTGTATGTAAACAAAATTGGGTATGCTTGTTTCATGGCATCCTCTATTTCCCATGTAGCTTCATCTGGACCAAAGTGTTTCCACTGCACCTTGACATGTGTAATGGTTATGTTCCTGAGTGGGATTTCCTTCCTGTCTATTATGCATTGTGGCTCTAGCAAGAATTCTCCCTCTAGTTCCACCTGAATCACAGAAAAATCAATTATATGATTAGAATCATGTACAGATTTCTTCGGTAATGAAACATCGAAAACATTATGTGCCTTCACTGTGGGAGGAAGTGCTAGTCTATATGCTACATGTCCCAATCTATCCAAAATTTCAAAGGGTCCACAATACCAAGTTTCCAGCTTCGCACAAGGTCCCATTCTCAATGAACTTTTTTTGGGCCTAACTCGAAGATACACATGATCCCATGCTTTGAACTCTCTTGGAGTCCTTTTTCTGTCTGCATAGATTTTCTTCCTATCCTAAGCTATTTTCAGATTTTGTATTATCTAAACTACTTGTTGTTCCAATTCCTTTATCATATCTGGCTCGATTGTAATTATGTCTACTGGGTTATGCCAGCTGATTGGAATATTGCATTGTCTACCATAGAGGGCCTCAAAATGGATCATATTCAATGACTCTTGATAGCCATTGTTATAAGCAAACTCTACCAGTGGTAGGTAGTCTTCCCACTTCTTGGGATGATGCATTACATGCATCCTTAACATGTCCTCTAATACCTATTTTACCCTCTCTTTCTACCCATCAGTTTGAGGGTGATAGGCTGTACTAAATAGTAATTTAGTTTCAAAACCAACAAAGAGAGATTTCCAAAAGTTTGAAGTAAATTTTGTATCTCTATCGGATATGATTTCTTTAGGAATGTCATGCAGTCTAAATATTTCTTTCATGAAAATACTGGAAATATCTATTTTCTTGCCAGTTTATTTGACAGGAATAAAGTGATCATCCTTGCTGAGTTTTTCCACAACTACCATGATGGCATCATTTTGTTTGGTTGATTTTGGTAACCCTGTGATGAAATCCATGGAGATGGTTTCCCATTTCCATTCTAGGATTGGTAGGGCCTGCAACAACCTTTCTGGATGCCAGTGTTATGCCTTAACCTGCTGACATTCTAGACATTTAGCTAAGTAATCAACTATGTCATTTTTTCAGTCTGGGCCAATAAAATATTTTCCTTGTGGTTGTGATCATTTTCTGATAACTAGGATGACCAATATATGGTATTTTGTGTAGTTCATCCATTATGAACCTCTTCAATTCATCACAATTTGGAATATACAACCTACCTTTATAAGTTAGTAGTCCATCATTCAAGAATTTATAGCTCCCATACTTCATCCATGTGGGATCTTGTTCTAAGTATGATTTCACAATATTGAAAAATGCATATGTTTCTTGTGCACTTTTGAATCTCGCCTTGACATTCGATGACTCTCTCCTTGACGTTCAATTCACAGGTGCTCACAATTTCTAAGTGAATCACTTTCATACTTCTACTAAGTGCATCAACCACCCTATTTTATTTTCCTTTGATATGTTTGATTTCAAAATCAAACTCACTAAGGAGAGTCATCCATATAGCTTGTCTAGCATTGAATTTTGGTTGATCAAACAAATATCTCAACCCACTATGGTCTCTCATAAGCAAAAATCTTCTACCTAGGAGGCAATTCCTTCACATTTTTAAAGCATGTACTATGGAAGCCAACTCCAAATCACGGGTCACATAATTGATTTCATTCTCATTCAATTTTCTAGATTTGTAGAAAATCACATGTCCTTCTTTCATAAGGACTCCTCTGAGCCCTTCCTTGCAAGCATTTGTACACACAAGAAATTCCTTCTTTGGGTCTGCAATCTTCATCATAGGTGCATTAATTAGGAGGTATTTCAGTTATTGGAATCTCTCTTCACATTCTAGTGTCCAAATGAATTTAAATCCTTTTTTCTGAAGGGAGGTGACTGGGAAACCAATATTGGAGAATCCCTTTATGAACCTTCTATAGTATCCTGCTAGGCCCATAAAGGATCTGATATCAGATACATCCTTTGGGATAGGCCAATCCATAATGGATTTTATCTTTTTAGGATCAAATGCCACTTCTTCTTCAGAAATAACATGGCCTAAGTAATGGACTTTTTTTTGGAAAAAGTTGCACTTACTAAACTTAACATAGAGTTGATGTTCTCTTAAAACTTGAAGCACTAACTTGAGATGGTCTTCATGTTCTTCCTGTTGGGCTCTAAAGATGTCCTAAAAAAAACCTTAGTTTGACATTAATTTATCAACCAAGGATTTGTCTTCTCTTTCAAGAATGTCAGCAAAGTCTATGTAGATAGTCATAGAGGTTTAAATTGTGTAGATAATTCAGATAAAGAAAATCCGAGTCTATCTAAATTGTTGCAATAATCAATTTCTTCACACATTCATTAAAAAATCTGAAACTAATAACTCACTCAACAAAATTGTAATCTGATCAATAACACGCCATGAATCAAAGCATCAATCAATTTATTGAATTCATTTATCTAAGAAATAGTAATCTAATATACAAAAACACTTAATGAATCAATCTCTCAATGAATATTTAACCTGTTGGAAAAGAACAATGATCTACTGCATATTTAAGAAGGAATGGAAAATGTGAATTAAGCGAAAGGAACATCAAATGAAAATTTGATAAAAGGAACATCGTATGCGAAAATGAAAGGAATTCACAAGCGATAAATTAACAACAAATGGAAATGGAACAACAATCGATAATCTTTGAATGGAACATCTATTCTCTACAAATGAAAAACATAACTAATTCATAAAAGAATCAACACACTCACTAATTTATCTTAATTGTTGCAAGGAAATTCAAATCACGGAACTAAAACAAAATTGATACGATTACATGTGAGACAGTAACTGCTTCTGACTAGGCCCACGGTCTTTAGAAGATATTGCTACTAAAAAATCATCACGCAAGGATGATCAAAACACTTGAAGCTTCCATTAATTCCATAATTGATAAATCATTTACAATGGATTGTTGTACAGAAGGTCAACAATTAAGATATCCGAATGTTTGGTTAAATTCCTTCGTCTTTTCTCCATCGTTCACTATCCTCTATATATTACAATGAAATAAGTAAATTAAGCTATCCTGAGGATCAAGAGATCCTCGGGATTTCTTTTACTATTTATAAAGAGTCAATCTTCCTTTAAACTGTTTTGCGCCTGATTTCTTCGATCTTCAATGGCTTGTCCATCTTCATGATCTTCTTAACTATCTTGAGTTAACAACAATTGTCCATTTTCTGCAATAAAATCAAAACAATTCAAACCAAAATTCAGAAAATATATAATATCATTCAATAATATTTCTAAAAGACTTTTTAACCATTTTCTTTCCTAATTACTTCAAATTAATCGAAAAGTCAACAAAGAATATATCACAAACCATATTAATAAGGAGAATATTTGTACCTTTTTCTCAACTCAACATACCCCCCAGCTTACCTTTTTGCATGTCCTCATACAACAAGAGAGTTTACATGTAAAGAAATGACACTGAAGGGAGGAGAGGTCTCTTCTCTAGGTCTGCGACTGCGAAACCCATGCTTAGCTTTAAGCTCTTCAAAAGCAGCATCTTCCATTTTCTTACAAATTTCATAATCACTCTGATAACCCTCTGGAGGATACCAAATAATGGGAGGATTGTACCTACATCCAATACAGGAAGGCCCTTCATTAATGATCATTCTGGCATACCTCTCTAACCTGAAAGTGGTTGCGTGAAAATTTCTAAAACCAAATGGTTCCTTGTTCTTGACTTCATTTGAAGAGACATTCCATAGTAATTTGGCAGCAAAAAGGGCTTCTTCTTTAATCTCTCTGAAATACTGTAGACTTGAATGTACAACATGTATATGGGTGGGAGCTAAAGATTCTACAACCTTCTCCCTCTTCATGAATGTTCTATGTTGCATAATGGTATCAAAGGATTTAGGAGGTTCCCCTCTGATCCATAGGTCTAGTTCATTCTGCCTTTTCATGAAAACCTTATGTGATTTAGCCCACCTAGTTTGGTTTTCGGCAAAAGACAAGAATGCCTAAAACTGGATATCCCCAGTGAAGGGATTGGGGTTCTCTTTTCTGTTTTCTCCCAGAATGAAATTGTGAAGGTATAGTTCACACATAAAGTATTGTACTCCATCCTCTTGTTCTTTAAAACATGAAACAAAATTAGAAACAATGGTAAACTCAGAAGGTGTGCCTGCCCTAATAGCCTTTAATTTTAGTAAAAAATAGCATTCTAATAAAAACACAGCATAATTAGTAGCAAGGGCTCTGCAAGATAATATATCAGAATAAACAAAGAAAATTTCTTTGATTTGATCCAAACCTCCATCAAGTTGGCCCTGTACCTTCTTCACCTTTTATTTAGCTTCGTTGAGCTTAGAAAAGGTCTCATTCTCAGTTGCTGACATGGATCGGAGTTGTCTAACAACTTTATGATGTTGTGACACTATTACCATTTCACTTCTGCATTGAGCTAGGGTTTGTTGGGATTGTTCTAGTTCTACTTCCAACCTTTTAATAATGGCATCCTGTTCAGGGGAGTGAAATCCTTCCTCAGTCTGAACAGATGTTTCTATTGTTTTCGAAGCCTCTGTCTAAGTTTCTATATCAATTGTTTCCAAAGGAGCATGGAATTATGTTTGTGTTCCAACAGAATTGATGTGAATTGTCCTTCTGGGAAGTGGATTTCTTCCCTGTACTCTAGCCCTCTTAAATTTCCTCTTCTCATGGGCTTTGTCAGCTTGTTCTAGTTGCTTCCTAAGTTGTCTAATTGTTTATTTTAATCTGCCAACGTTTTGTTTTAATACTTTTATTTTCTTAACCATTTTCCTCAATATCTTGTTTTCATGTTTTAATTTTCTGATTTTGTTATTTCCTTTTCCTGTTGTTTCTTCCTGTCTATGGGGAATCTCAAGGTCTTCCCCACCTTGATCAACTGGTAACTGCTTCCCTGTAACTTCTGGGTGCTCTGATTTTTATAAACGATTTATATCATTGAACTGGGGCTCTAGTTGTTTTGTTCCTTCAATAGATGGCATCTCCATATCAGGAAGATCAAAGATAGGGTTTGAATGAGAAGAAGTTGGAGTTTGGGGTTCTCCAGACCTATCTGTATTTTCAGTGAGTGATATCCCAAAATTTCCCAATACTTGGGACATCTCTTCTTCATAACTTATGAAGAAATCATCCCTATTTTCTGCAGGGGTTTCATGTGATGGTTGTTTTGTCTGTACAGTTTCTTGAGTGCTTTCAGGTTGTATTGTCTTTTTACCCCTTCTTCTTTTCACAATGGAGGTTTATGGAACATAAATTGTTCTTTGTCTCTTCTTCTTTGATGTTCCTTCCTGTATGCTTTGAGTTTCTTCCAATTGAATGGGGTTTGCTTCCATTTCAGGTTGGGGCACTGGAATTTCCATTCGAGCATTATCTCCTTCTATCTGGGTTGCCTCAATTCCCTATGGGGGAATTTCACGGTGGACTTCAGATTGCTCAATTTGTAGGGACCTATCGGGATCAATTAAGTCTTCACAAGTTATTTGTGTATGGTTTAGGGACCTGTTTACTATCAATTTTACTAACCCGTGATGACTAATTACATTCACAGGGTATTTGTCTTTTTGAGTCCTTCCGGTGACTTCATGCAGCATGGTATTCAAAAAGAATGGTAAATTTATCACTGACCTTTATTTTAGTGTTTCTAGTAGTTTGAGGTGGCGTGGTCTCAGCATGTCGTATCGACCTTTTCATGTCATATATATTTTTATCACGCCTACTAGCTCCCTCCATGGCTCACTAAGAGCAGCGGGGTTGAGTCCTTTCCCTTTTTTGTCAAATTCTTCTCCTGGTTCTGCGAAGGACTCCACAACCTCCTTGAGTGCTATGTATTTCCCGGTCCACTGTGTTCCTTTTTTTGGGAAGCTTGTTACCTCAACTATAATGGCATCAGTAACCAGAATTTGTATGCCTCGAATTACTGAAAATCCCCCTTGTAAATTTTGGAAGAATGATAGCACGACATTTATGTCTAATCCTTGCAATTTGTTGAAGTATTCCATCCACCCTAGACGGTGTAGAATTTCCCTTGCTTGGTCAGTTACTTGCAAAAATGTGGGCTTGTGGAGAATGCTTCGACCTCCCATGTATTATGTAAACAAGTCATCATAGCTATCATTCACAACATCAAACTTAGTTAGACCAGCCTGTAAGAAAATATTACTAGAAATGGTAAAAATTACAGAACAACAAATGTATATAGAAATACAAATTTTCCCATTAATTGTAATCATTATGATCTATCAATAAACATGTGGAATATCACCTGCATGGGTGTAGACGGATTGGCAAGTGTCGTGTAAATGGAAGGAAATTTGTAAAATGAAGTCTCATGTTCAATTCTCACCCGGATTTACTTGTGTGCCATTCTTGCGAGCTGGGTGGTTGCACTTGGGGTTATAGTGGTAGTCGATGGGGATCGACCCCGTGTCACGCGAGTACAAG
>ML782285.1:357746-375592 GCA_009831015.1 Picea engelmannii
CCAGTTTCTGATTCCCCCAGTACAAAAAAAAAAAAAAAAAACATGTGGAATATCCACCCCCTGATAAATGAAAAGGTTCACCTTGACCATCAATATGTGTGAGTGTAATGATGGCGTCCAGTCAAGTGAGGTATAATAATAACGTCGTCGTCATTGGGAGAACGATCATTAATAACTTTCAAAACACTTCAATGTTAATCATGAACGATAATCACACCTTTTGCGGGAAGTACACTTTCAAATACCAATGTTCAAATATGTTTAAGCAAGAATATTCCGAGTGGTCTAAATTTGTTCACATTTTATAAATATTCCACATGTCATAACTTTGTTACTTTCCCTTGTGTTGAATTTAACTGGAATGATAGCCTCTTTTTTAAGAAAGGAAGTCTAGGAACACCAAAAAAACTTAGCATATTTAAGATAAACTTCCATACCATAGGCAGAGCCACTACTGCCAGCAGGCTTCCATAGCCTCGATAGGGTTCCCTTTTAACCCATAGATGAGCTAGTATCCTCAATAAATAGTTTTAATCGTCTTTTCCCAAAAAGGCCACTATCTTGGTCTGGTAGCCAGATAACGAAAATGCCACTCACTATATTGTAACCTAAGTTAACAAGTTGACTCATGATGAGACCTCTTATCCTTTGACGCTAAAGGCCAAATTCCATTTCCCTGGTGTGGTATCCATAGTGGGAATGTCACTTATGTTAATCTCTTATGATCGTGGTAGGTTGACTCATGATGAGACCCCCTATCCTTTTTGGGAGAAGGTTATTTTCTTTCTTTATTTATTTTATTATTATTTTCCCCTTCTTCTTTTCTTTAGGATTTATTAAGGGACACTCATCTACTCCTTAAGAGTGTGGGATGGCATAAGAAGTGTAAGAATGCCAAGTAAAAATGTGCCTTAGACTTTGTTAGCACATATTCTTCCAGGGGAGTGTTTTCCCTTCAGTTTCAGCCCTTGGATGACCAAGTACGAAGAAGGGGGGCTTAAAAAAACCCCACAAATGTGTTTCAACCAAAGTCGGGGTGAATTCTACTAAGGCACGCATGTATCGGGACCAGGGAGAGTGCACTTCGAGAATTTTGAATTTGAGAAAGGCGCGTAGAATATTTGGGCCATACAACCAAGGGGACACGTGGCACATGATTGGCATTTCATGATTTCACGAGGTGGAGCGATCAAGGAACAGAGTTTTAAAAACTCGTGAAATGCAAAATGTGAAATCACAAAATGATCTGAGTCATCCTTCTCAGCAGGACATGTGGCACACAATTAAGAATTTTCTAATTTTGGGGAATGCAACAGTCAAGGGGCCGAGTCGCGAGGACTCACGAAGTGTGAAATCGTGAAATGATCAGAGTCGTCCGATCAAAGAGGGGCGTGTGTCAGCTGATTTGGGCATCACGATTTCACGACTCAATGTTTTTAGGAATGGAGCACAACGCAAACTCCCGACAATCGAAATCGCGAAGCGCTCAAAGTTTGGGCCCATGGTCATAGCCTATGGCCCTATGGTGTGCAGGTTCGGGAAGGAGATTAGCACCTGTCGTGTGGATTTGGTGACGTGGAGTCTTCGGGGAAGCAATCTTGGCCATCAATTTGAGAGTAGATCCGACCATCGATCTGAATTTGACCATTTCGCGATTTTAGGCATCGCGATGTTGAAAATCAAGTGGAGTGAGAACTCCTGATATGTGAAGTCCCAAAATTTCAATTCTTTCAACCTGAGGTCATGGTATGCGGTCACATGGGGCGATGGAAAGGAGTTGCACAAAGGTTGGAGCGCTCGAATTTATTACAGAGAAATAACTGCATGGCCTTGAACCATCGGGATTCACTCAAAGAAGTTGCGTTCTCACCTGAAAATTCATGGGTGTCAGGGCTCTATCCCGATCTTAATGCAGTTAGTTAATGGAAATGGGGGAGGTAGTTGAAACCTCATTTCATCTCGTAAATGAAAAGCATGGAGGAGTTGGCCATGGAAAATAGAGTTGTTAGCCCATGGTACCCCTGCGAGTGGTTTCTCTTGCAAGCCCATACCGATCTGAGATTGCGTCTGATAGAAGAATGCAAGTGCAGCCTGACAGAGGAATATGCAGATGCCAAGCCTTGGATACAGTGACCAGAGCATGCTTCTGTAGGGAGCTAGTTCCAAGTATATGTAGGCATTTTTGCCATTTTTGTAAGGGTCGATGGTAGAGCAAAGATCTCAAATTGTAAAGTTTTAATGAACTCTCTGGTTATCTGGTTATGTATATGCATTTGAGACCTCTTGTTTAATGACAATCAACTTCCTTACTCCCTCTTGTTTTCCTCTGAGGCTGAAAGAGTTCATGATTGACTGATTCACTTGAATTATTGTGATTGGATTATGATGAAAGTTTGATTATAGTGTTGTTATAATTCCTTTCAGTTTATTTGAGATTTAAATTCGAAAATTTCTTGTGTTTAAATTTTTCCTCCATGGGTTGCCAAAATACTTGATGTCCTTGGCAGACCTCTACATTTTCTCATCGAAGTATTCCTCCTACTCACCCTTACTACAACTTACTATCTGAATTTAAACCAAGACCTCACCTGCTCGTGCATATTAGTCCAGTTTTCTGAGTTAAGACAGTATTTTCTTGAGACTACGCCCATTTGACCCTTTTATAGCAAATTTGTGACATAAACTATGATGGGTACTAGGCTTACCTATGCCACAATCCAGGGGTGACTTCTGGTGCTAACAGACTCCTTATTATGATGTGAAGGCAAATTATCATTCAAGTATATGTATATATAGGGGAAAGAAATGAATTATGGTGGTTAAGGATTATGAACAATATTAAGATAATTCGGAAAAATCAATCCATGAACAATTTGATGAGGTATGCTGGATATTATTCAAAAATAAAATGATAGATTGTTACCATGATGATTAGAAGCAGTTTTGTTGAAAATTAGATAGTGAAGTTTGTACCCAAAGGAGTGGCTAAACGTATCATAAGGACGTGTTGTTGGTGAAAAATTGTTACTTTCAAAGGAAAGGAACAACAACATGAACAACCAAAAAAAGGAATAGCAGTTGTTTCTTTCGAATGAACAAGGATACCCGAAAAAAAAGGAATGGAAATCATGACAAAGGGAACGACAATTGTTACATTCAAATGAACGATACGACTTGCAAAAGGGAACGACAATCACAACAAAGGGAACGACAATTGTTACGTTCAAATTAACGACACTACCTGCAAAGGGAACATCAATCACAACAAAGGGAACGATAGTTGTTATGTTCAAATGAATGACACTACCTGCAAAGGGAACAACAATCGTAACAAAGGGAATGATATTTGTTACATTCAAATGAATGACACTACCCGCAAAGGGAACAACAATTGCAACAAAGGGAATGGCATTTGTTATGTTCAAATGAACGACACTACCCGCAAAGGGAACAACAACAACAAAGCGAATGACATTTGTTATGTTCAAATGAATGACAACGATGATGTTCAAATTTCAACCATCTAATTAAGTAATTGGATACCTCCCGCAGACATTTTTGTTTTAGCGAATCTAGGATTGATTAGAAATCAACTAAATTCATTTAATTTTTATGGGTAGGTTTATTCAATGATCAGAGTATTGGATGGTTTGTTAGTGTCATGCATTCATTTTCTATTTACTACAGCTGTGCATTATTTTAGTGCAGCTGCCCGACTTTTTTTTGTGGAGCATGACATATTGATCTCCTATGTAAAACAAGGTTTATATTCGATGGATTCTTCAAAGTGAGACAGGAGCAAGTTGAAGTTTTGAATAAGGAATAGAAAAGAGTGTTAATTATATTCATTACAGTCATATTTTCTAGTTTTTAATCTCCAAAACTCTTTATAGTGACTTTCCTGGAAAGTAAGAACCTAAAAACTCAATCAAATCTTTAAAGAAAACTATATACAATATGTACAGTGCTGAAAAGACAAAAATTTCATGGAACTGAAGTTGTTGGGTTACCTTCCCAACCAACTAAAATCTGAACAGTAGGATCATTACTTACTTCTTGGCAAAATGATTCTTTTGAAAGTGGTTGATGGTAGAGTCGTAGTCGATGTCCATTTACCAGAAAACGAGAACCAGACCCATCAATGGTAACTAAAGTGATAGTGCCATTATCATGAAATTCTCTGATTTTATATGGTTCTAGTGACCTTGTCTGCAATTTCCTAGGAAAATCTTGAAATCTGGAATCATAGAGAAGCGCCCAATCACCTTTCTAGAAGGATTTCTTCTTGATATGCTTATCATTCCATCTATCTCTCTGTTGCTGAATAAAAGTTGTGCGTTGAAGGGAGAACATGCGTGCTTCATATAACTCATTGAGTTGTTGTAAGCATTGTGTGTGTGCCTTCGTAACATCCATTCCAATTTCCTAGGCCATTCTTAGAGTATTGATCTCAAGTTTAATTGGAAAGATAGGTTATTTTCCAAAGACTAGACGATAAGGAGAGTAGCCAGTAGTGTTACGCCATGTTGTGCGATAGGCCCATAAGGCATTTGGAAGCTTGACTACCCAATTTTGATGGTTTGTTGAGACTGTTTTTGTCAAGATTGCCTCCAATACTTTTTTGGTACTTTCCACTTGTCCATTTTCCTGTGGGTGGTATGGGGAGGTAACTATGTGTTTAATGTGATAATTGCATAGAGTGGTCAAGATTTTATGTGCTGTAAATTGTGACCCTCCATCATTGATTACTTCCCTGGGCAATCCATAGTGTACAAATAATTCAAAGAGGAATTTAATCACTGCTTCCTTAGTTGTGTTTGGCAAGGCTACTGCTTCTACCCACTTCTTCATATAGTCTATTGAAACTAGTATATAAGCTTTCTGGTTTGATTTTGGGTTGAAGGGGCCAATAAAATCCAGTTCCCATCTCTCAAAAGGTTCTGCCACCACTTGTGCTTGTCGGGGAATTTCATCAGCTTGTCCTGGTCAGCCCATCCTCTAACAGTTGTCACAGGCATGGACATATTTCTTTGTGTCTTTGAATATTGAGGGCTAATAATATCCCATCTATAAAACCTTATGCCCAATTCTGTGGTATGGAAAATGTCTGCCACAAGGCGCATCATGACCCGCCTTCAAGACATCATAAATTTCATCATCTCTAACACATCTTCTAATCTGAAGATCAAACCCCATGTGGAAAAGATATCCACCAATCCAGGGGAACCGTGCACTGCACTGAATGATTAGTTTCCTTTCTCTTGATGACATGTGTGTTGGTAGTTTCCCAACTGCCAGATAATTCACCACATTAGTGTACCAAGGCATCTTAATAGTGATAGCGAACAAGTGTTCATCTGGAAATTGGTCTTCAACTGTCAAAGAGTTATATTTTTTGGGTACACAAGACAAGAAATTTGCAACAAGATTCTCTCTTCCCGGTTGATCCTTAATGGTGATATTGAATTCCTATAATAGAAAAAACCACCGAGTATCCCATCCATTAGTAATCATTTTGTTAGATAAATATTTGATAGCAGAATGATCAGTATACAGAATAACTAGTTAGCCTGTTATATAGTGACGAAATTTATTAATAAGATGTATAACGACTAAAAATTCTTTTTCTGTCACTGTGTAATTTAATTTGGCAGGAGTAAGATTTTTGCTAATAAAATAAATAGCATAAAGTTTCTTGTCTTCTTCATGTCCAAGGATAATGCCTATAGTGATATCTAATGCATCTGAAGAGACGTGAAATGGTAATTTCCAGTTTGGTCCTCTCAGCGCTAGTGCTATTGAAACCAGCCTTTTGATTTTTGCAAATGCAACATCACACTTATCAGACCACTGAAATTCCACAATACCAGTTAAAGCATGTAAAGGTGCAACTATCCTTGAAAAAATTTCTATGAATCTGCAATAATATCCTGCACAGCCAAGGAAACTACATACCTCGGTTTGTGTACGAGGTGTAGGTAGATTAAGGATTACCTCTATTTTTGTTGGGTCTACCTTGATTCCATATGCAGAAACATAGTGCCCTAGTACCACACCTTCAGTCATCATCATATGACATTCTCATGACTCAAACATATCCTAGTAGTAATGCATCATTATAGTACCTTCTCCAGATTGCTTAAAGGTTGATCAAATCTAGTGCCATAAGGGGTGAAATCGTCCATGTAAACTTCAAGTCCTTCATTAATCAAATCAGAAAATATTCTTAAAATAGCTCTCTGGAATATAGTTGGAGCATTACATAATCCAAAGGGGAATACTCAATATGTGAAGGCACCCCAGGGACATGTAAATGTAGTTTTATCTTGGTCTTCCAGAGAAATCTAAATCTAATTATAACCACTAAATCCATCTAGGAAGGAGAAAAATTGCTTCCCTACTAAAGTATCAAGGACCTGATCAATAAAAGGTAGGGGAAAATGGTCCTTCTGGGTAGCTTTATTGAGTTCTTTGTAGTCTACACAGATTCGTCACTTCCCATTCTTTTTAGGGACGATTACTAGTGGAGAGACCCACCTGCTATCTAAAATAGGATAGATGAAATCTACATCCAACAGTTTCTGTAATTCTTATTTAACAATGTCCCTGAGATGAGGGTTTAATATTCGTTGGGGTTGTCGGATGGGTCAGGCATATTTTTCAATATAGATATGATGTGTACATAGTTGGGGATCAATACCCTTTATGTCGAGATACTCCCAAGCAAAATCATGTTGATATTTAGAAAGGATCTGAATCAATTTTTGTTGTTGCTCCCCAAATTGGCATTAATATTCAGAAATATTCCTGGTGCGATTTCAACTGAAATGTTGTTATGGACAACAGTAGTGGGAATATGTTTCTCCATCAATTCTTCCAAAGGATCTCCCTGTGCTTTATTATCTAAAAAATCTTTTAGCATTTGACATGTTCAATTTCTTACCACAGTTGGGATGTTAATGAAGTTGTTGATCACATCATCTTCTAGTTGATTTTTGAGTCCAAGAGCTTCTTCCAGTGTGAGAGGAGATCATAGGTTTTCTTATGGATATCTAGGTGGTTGCAACTACTAATGTATGACAGGCAGACTTGGTTTAGCTGGAGGATACATGATAAGGTTCTTTATATCACTTCCTCTAGCAATTGTCATGTTGCCTATGTGACATCCTATGTATGCATCCGTTGTTTCTATCCACGGTCGTCCCAATATCAATGGGTGTCCATCGAGTCTACTTCTTGGGTTAATAACTAGGAAATCAGTTGGGTATTCCCAAGAGTCGACCAAGATTTTTATGTCTTGTAATGTGTTGACTGGTTTGACCACCGATCTATCAGCCAATTCTAACATAGTTGAAGTACGTTCGAAGGAGATGATACCCAGGACATTATAGGTCTTGATAGTTAGAATATTTATGGTTGCCCCCAAATCCACCAATGTATTTGGAAAAAAACAACCTTGTATTTGAATCATTACCACAAGATTCTCTGGGTCCGTGTACTTGACTAGATCCTTCTTGCCTAGAATAAGATCGGACAAAGTTCCTACCACATGAACAGTTGATGGATTCTTAGTTTTCCTTACGGGCTTCTTCCCACATAATTCTTTAATTGTTTTTGCATAAATAGGAATATCTTACAAAGCCTGTAGGAGTGGAATTCTAACACATAAATTATTTATTTCCCCGACGATATCAAAGTTAGGATATATAGTTGGTTTTTCTATCATTAGCTTCTCGGGAAATGGGGGAGTAGAAATCACGTCTTTATCAAGATTTTGTTGCTCGACTGTGTTTTCCCCCTGTTCGGTTTCATCTGTTATGACCATAGTCGATGGTTTTATTGATGGTTGTATATCATTATTATTCTCTTGTTCTTGATGAATGTCACTTTCCTCGGGAGAAATTACACGCCCTTATCTCAACCGGAGTTCATTACACCCTACAAAGTTTTTTTCACCCTCCAAACTATCGACAAATTGCACGAGTTGGATTGGTCTCTTATTACGATTTGGGTTGGGTTGAGTTGGTAATTGAGGGTGCATTTGAGGTTAAGTATTCTGGGGTAATTGAAGTGGATCTTGTAAATTGGGTTGATCTTGAGGAGCCATTCCCATGGGTTGATTGGCCAGTCCAATGGGGTGCTGCCAGTTTTGATTCCAATTGGGGGCTTAGGAATATGTGCTAGGCCACTGTGAAGGATAGGGGTTATTATTTGAATTCAGCTAAAATGAGGTAGGGTATTGCAAGTTAGGACAAGTAGGATTAGAAACTGGTTGATTTGGCCAAGGTGCAATAGGATATTTTTGGGACTTCCAGGTGGGGTTAGAAAATGGTTGGCCCTACCTTGTGTTTCCAGAATTATGTTGTTGATTATACTGCCTAGAGAAGAAAGAAGAAGGATCTTGTAGCGTACCTGGGGGTCGAGCTTGCCACTGGAAACGTTGAGCCATTAGATATACTGGTTATGTTTCCTCTTCTACTTCTTTAAAAACATCTTTTAATCCTAGAGGTGATGGACATTGTTTTGTCGCATGGTCTTTGACATAGATAGCGCAGGTCCGAACCACGTCCAAGGGACACTCTCTTGAACCATGTTTCCTTTTGCATCGTGGGAAAAATATGGCCAACGACTATTCTTCTTCTACTTGTTTCTGTTTAACCTACAGAACATCTGATTATGTAGTCAGAGTACCCTAAAAACAACCTTAGTCTGACATTAATTTATTAATCGAGGATTTGTCTTCTCTTTCAAGAATGTCAGCAAATTCTATGCAGATAGTCATCGAGGTTTAAATTGTGTAGATAATTCAGCTAAAGAAAATCTGAGTCTATCTAAATTGCTACAATAATCAAGTTCTTCACACATTCATTAAAAAATATGAAACTAATAACTCGCTCAACAGAATTGTAATCTGATCAATAACACACCATGAATCAATCTCTCAATGATTATTTAACCTGTTGGAAAAGAACAATGATCTACTACATATTTAAGAAGGAACAACAAATGTGAATTAAGCAAAAGGAACAACAAATGCAAATTTGATAAAAGGAACATCGTATGAGAAAATGAAAGGAATTCACAAGTGATAAATTAACAACAAATGGAAATGGAATAGCAATCGATAATATTTGAATGGAACATCTATTATTTGCAAATGAACAACATAACTAATTCATAAAAGAATCAACACACTCACGAATTTATCTTAACTGTTGCAAGGAAATTCAAATCACGGAACTAAAACAGAATTGATACGATTACAGGTGAGAGAGTAACTCCTTCCGACTGGGCCCATGGTCTTCAGAAGATACTGCTACTAAAAACTCAGCACACAAGGATGATCAAAACACTTGAAGCTTCCATTAATTCAATAACTGATAAATCATTTACAATGGGTTGATGTACAGAAGGTCAATAATTAAGAGATTTAAATGTTTGGTTAAATTCCTTCGTCTTTTCTCCATTGTTCACTATCCTCTATATATTACAATGAAATAATTAAATTAAGCTATCCTAAGGATTGAGATATCCTTGGGATTTATTTTACTATTTATAAAGAGTCAATCTTCCTTTAAACTGTTTTGTGCCTGATTTCTTCAATCTTCAATGGCCTGTGCATCTTCATGATCTTCTTAACTATCTTGAGTTAATAGCAATTGTCCATTTTCTGTAATAAAATCAAAACAATTCAAACCAAAATTCAGAAAATATCTAATATCATTCAATAATATTTCTAAAATACTTTTTAACCATTTTATTTCCTAATTACTTCAAATTAATAAAAAAAAGTCAACAAAGAATATATCACAAACCGCAGTAATAAAGAGAATATTTGTACCTTTTTCTCAACTCAACACTTCCCTACTCTTAGAATAGATTAGGATATCATCAATGAATACCAACACAAATCTATCCAAGAACTTATTGATTACATTATTCATTAAGAACATAAAAGTGGTTGGTGCATTGGTAAGCCCAAATGGCACCACCACAAATTCATAGTGCTCATATCTTGTCCTAAAGGTTGTTTTTTGGATTTCTTCATCCTTAATTCGGACTTGATGGTAGCCAGACCTCAAGTCAACCTTGGAGAAAATTGTAGCACCCCTTAATTGGTCAAACAAGTCATCAATCCTTGGCAAGGGATACTTGTTCTTAATGGTCATCTTATTGAGTTGTTTATAGTCTATGCACAACCTGATTGTGCCATCCTTCTTTTTAACAAGCAAGGTTGGTGCTCCCCATGGAAACACACTAGGTCGAATGCAACCTTTGCCAAACATCTCCTTTAGTTGTAGTTTGAGCTCAACTAGCTCTGGTATACTCATTATATAGGGTGTTCTAGACATTAGCACCGCTCCTAGTACAAGTTCTATTGAAAATTTAATATCTCTTCTCGGAGGTAGACCCGGTACCTCTTCTGGTAACACATATTTATATTCTCTTAATATGGGATGGTCTTATAGGCTTGGTTTATTGTTCTCAATGGAGTTCAACACTAGTATCACATACAAAGGACACCCTTTTATGAAATACTTCTTCACTTGAAGGGTTGATATTTGTCTCATTGAGACATGCTTTTGAATTCCTTGTAGGGTTATTTTTCTCCCTTCTCCATCATCACACTCCAAAGTTTTATTGTAACAATCCAACTTGTTTTTATGGGACACCAACCAGTCTATGCCAATCATCAAGTCATAGGATCCTAAAGGGAGCATGTTTAGGGTTTCTCGGGTGGGTAATCCATTCATAATGAATTGGCATGTTGGTATGACCTATGTTACCTTTCTTTTGGTTCCAGTGGCTAGTTGTACCAACCATGATTTAACATGTTTTACTTGCTACAATTTACATTTCTCAATAGTTTGAGGGGAAACATAACTCATATTAGAACCAGGTTCAATTAAAATGGAAACTATATGGTTGGAAAGCATACCTTCCATCTCAACCATTAAAGCTTGGTGGTCAGCTTGTATATTATCCAAGGATGCATAAATTTGTGGAATGCTCCTAGCCACATCATTGACTGTGGTAGCCTCTTATATGTTGTAGACCCTCCTATTGTCTTGTTGCCTATGTGGACAGTCCCTCAACAAATGGTCTTATCCACAACCCCAACATTTAAAGGGTTCTCTCTTTGTGTTATCAGTCATCCCTGGGGTTGTTCCAAAGGGTTTATTACCACTCTGAGATGGGAAATTTTGTTGATATACACTTTTAGTAGGAGGGATCATCTTATAACTATTCCCATGATTCTTAAATATTGAGGGTTTAAACCCCTTCTTCTTGAATCCCGAATTAATTTTGTTCTTCCAGTCCTCATGAGGTTCTGTCTTATTTTTTAATTGCTCATAGAAATACCTTGCCTTTCGGATAGTATCTTCTAAGGTCTTGGGTTCATCGACTTCAATTATGTCCCATAAGGACTAAGGCAATCCACTAACAAATCGTTGCATCTTTACCTTTTCATCCTTTATGTAGGGCACATACCTTACCAACTCAAGAAATTTGTTGAAATATTCGTCTATTGTGAGTTGTCCTAACTTGAGTTCATAGAACTCCTTGGTATTCCCATCAAAGTGTTTTTAGGCAAATACTTTTTCTTGAAGTATTTCTCAAATTGTTTCCATGAAAATTCCTTCTTATGGATTCCTTTCACATTCCTAAGGTCCTCCCACCAAATGGAGGAATTTCTATTCAAGTTGAAAATGTTTATTCGAGCCTTTAAGTTTTAAGAGTAGGCATGGACTCTGAAGTACTTCTTCAAGTTGTGTAGCCAAACTTCTGCTTGTTCCCCCTTTTTAATCTCTCCATCAAAAATGGGTGGTTTTTCTTTCTTAAACTCTTCAAAGTCATGACTCTTGGAATGTTTTCTCTTCTTTCTTCTCCTATGGGAATGTGAACTAGTCTTACTACTATAAACATTCTTCGACTGGTCAGTTCCCTCACCAGAGGATTCTTCCATTGAATGCATCTTGGCTCCATGTTGGGCATTCTTTGAGGTGCTCCTCCTTGTGTGCCCACTTTTAGGACCATGCTTTCATATCTCATGTGGACTTTGGGTTTTCTTAGGATGATGTCTATCCACATGACTAGTTGTTGGTCCATGTTGCACTTGTCTTTGTGTATATGATAGGATTTGTAGTAGGACTGTGTTAATTTCAGTTTGTTTTTCTTGTTCTTTTATCATTCTTTCATTATCATCCATACAACTCTGTAAATCCGCCATGAGGCTTCTTACGGTTTCAGCCAAATATGGAGGGGTTTCCACCAACCTCCTCTCATCTAATTATTCTTATGTATTGTGGGAGATTTCCCCCAACTCTTGGTGTGTCACCATCCTTTACGTTGTAGTTTTCCTGTTGTCCATTGACCGCTTGAGTGTTGATAAAACATTTTCTATTAGTTAATTTTCTACTAATTTTTTTGAATAACACATACAATTTGTAAGGTGAAGCCAACTTCTTTATTTGGAACATTAGCAACACACAAAGTTCATATTTTAAAAACATATAACATTAACAATAGAAATTTCCATTCCTCTCTTCAGTGGAGATTTAAATATGATTCTTATAAATGGGGTAAGATAGGGGGTTACCCACTAAAGTTTTCTAATAATATTTTTATGTGACTCGTTCATGAGCCCAAGCAGGCCAAGTGTTGTTTCCCACTCTGATACCACTCTATAACACACCCGACCCCTAAGTATCATTTTCAGGGATGGGGAATCAAAATTTCGCTTTCCTGAATAATATTGAATCTTCTTCCCGAGATCTCCATTCTCTTCCACTCAGGAATATATTTCTAAAAACTGCTACCATGCTCGAATCTGAGCTGTCGATTGGGAGCTACACCCTCCCAAATATATTTAGGCATTATTGGTCAACGGCCACATGGCGCCCACATGGATTTGTCTCATTCTTACCATCCCAAGTTCCCCAGCACTCTTACATCTATGGTGGAAATCCATCCACCATTAAATCCAGTGGTGGAACTTCGTCCTTGTTTAACACATAGTCTTAAGGGATTTCGGCGTTCGGCGTTGAACGCCCCTTTGTTTTTCTACGCGCATATCCTCTGGATTCCCAAGACCCAAAAATCCTACCACATGGCTCCGAACTTCGTCCCTTTTGACTTATCTAAGATACTACACCCAAGCCTCCAAAGTTTTGAAACCCCAGACTCCCGAAGGGTCCACACTTACACGTAGTGGCACATTAAATGCAGAGGTAGGGACAGGTAGGTTCGGGTCTTCGATCGGTTAACCCCAGCGTTCCAGTTTCCCAACTATCCTGAAGTCCCGAACTCCCAGTGTCCCGGATACTCCACCCTCTATTAGGCCAAGCGCATATGTGCCAAGGGGGTTTGACACGCGAAAAGGGGTCGGGAGGACACGTGGCCACATCAATGGGTGACACGTGTCACGTTATAAATGGCATATAAGTTCTGTAAAAGACGTGAGTCAAGGTGATACGTGGCATGATGAATATGGGTCCATGTCACCCTAGGTGATGTCAATGTGCCATGTCACTCCAGACAGACAACCTTTAGGAGCCTCTAGACTCTCCTACCTGTGAAATCTCCCAGAGATCCAAAGTTTGAACTCCCCCCAACAACCTCCTAATACCCCTTATATCCCATGTTCGAGATGGTTCCATGTAGATCCATGGATATACGACCTTCGTTGCTTTGTGACTTCAGTGTTCGGGAGTGATACCCGCTTAACACTCCCAATCTCCCAGAGTGGTCAACGCCAGACTGACTACAACGTAGATCCAATGGTCATGGGAGATCACGAAGCATCCCCAGATCTATGATTCTCATCACTTCACAAGTTCGGCGTTGGGGGGTTCCACCCACTTATCACTCCTTTTCTCCCGGAGTGATCAATGTCGTACTGACCATGACTTAGATCCAACGACCAAGAAATATCCTGAAGTTTCCTCATATCTATGTCTCTTGTCACTTTGCAATTTTGGCATTCGAGGGTTCTACCCACTTAACAATCCCTTTCTCCCGGAGTGGTCAACATTGGACTAACCATGACGTAGATCCAAGGGTCATGGGAGATCCCATAATGTCCCGGGATCTATGGTTCTTTCCACTTCATGACCAGGACTTGAATCAGGTTTTAACGATGGGATAGATCCCATGGTCATGGTTAAGGGAACCGCCATATGTCGGTCAACCTCACTGGTAACCACATCGGCAGGTTGCCTTCGGTTGGTTTCGAAGGTTGTGATGTCATAGCATCCTGGAGCTCTGAACTCCCAGAGTTCTGAAGCCAAAATAGCTTAGCTCATTTTGTACCTAGCAAAGGGTTACAAGGTCCCGATCATGTGGAACTTATCGAGCTCTAGAGGCTACACTCATAGTTGTTAGCCAAGATTTGGTTAAGGCCATTGGCATGATCCCATGGTATCTTGGGTGACTAGTTTGAAGGGAGCACCTTCCATTCAGATAACTTAAATTCTAAAACAGGGAAAGGTACTTTTCGAGGGATCAATGAGACTGAAACATTCCAGCGAAGTCTACCCTAACTCTTACCTTGCAAGACCAAACCTTGGGAAAATTCCCTTAAGGAGTTTTCGACCAGTACAGGAAATGTAAAATTATTATTTAATCCATTTGAAGACCCAGGTCTAATATTTCTCCTGCTACTAAGCAGAGGCAAACAAAAACCATGAAAATACAGGGGCTCACAAAAAAACAGTAAGCATTTATAATGTTTAATCAAACAATGTATTTTTTAGTCATAGCCACAGACTTTCAACCATCATTTCCACTCTAATATACAGAGTATAAGAATACTTATCAAGAAACTAGATCGTGAAGAAACTATTGAGAGGGGTGCCCCTTTCCACCTAACCATAGGCACGGAAACTCTTGAATGGATTTACTGTTGGCCACCCCCTAGCTATATAATGATTCCTTGAGAGAGACTATTCCTTCTTGTTCAGCGACAGTTAAGGACGGAGGCCACTCTCCTCCTCCCACAAGAACTTGGAAATTGGTTTTCTCTTCACCAAGCAAGGGGGCCTACAACGAGTGCTTCCTCAGTCACTCATCTTCTTGTAGCCTCATTTATCAACTTGGACTGAAAATGCTGCCAGCAACTTCTTGCACCCAGAGAAATCTTGTTGTTCATTTTTCCTCATAACCATGAGAGCTGCACTTGCTCTCCTTTCTTAGAAAAATAGTATCTCGGCTCATCTTCTTCGCAAAATCCCCTCTGCCCACAAATTCCCTTCTTTTCTTTCCTTCCTCAGTAATATTGCATGGGTCTAAATCCCCAATTCGTGGTCAGGTCAGGAAGTCTTTCAGATGGGTAATCTACCCATCTCCTCGTTAACTCTTGAGGAGGGCATCCAAATTACCATCCTGACTGGTATTTATTTATGGGTCAGAGGATTTTTCTGGGTCTAAGTAATTTAAATCCAGTAAGGTACTGGTATGGTGGGGGTCATCTCAACCATTTTTGGTTCCCCTCACCATATATATTATAACATCATGATCTACCTCTAAAAACCCCTTCAGAAAGTTACGCAACACTATCCATTTTATTTAATAACAGAAATACATACATTACCTTTTATAACAAAAAGGTTCATCAATTCCAACATCCACACATATTCAGTATGTCCACAGTCTTTTGACAAGTTATAGTTATATTTACAAGTTGAGGGAAACAGGGGTATTACATATATGATAAGGGTAATTGTATTAGGTTTCATATTAGTTTTTAATATCAAATTAGTGAATGAAAACAAGCCAACTAACCAAGGCTAATAAATCAGAAATTTCTTTAGTGATCTAGAAACCCCACTGTGAAAAGGGAAAGAGGAGGAGAAGGAGCACTCACTCAAATTTTGATGTCATAGATGATGAAGCTCCTTGAGTTGAAGTGGAGATTCATGATAGTCCTCCAAGAGTGATCCATGTCCTAGTATGGACTTCGCATTCAATTCTAAAAATTCTTGTAAGGTAGGAATTGCTCCAATCTACAATAAAAATATGCAATATAACCAATAAACACTAGATCTATTATTGTAAAGATAAATCGATAAGGTATGTAGAATATATAGATCTAGAGCCCTTAAATGGGATGCTACATCCCTTTCCATAGATATTAAGGAACCTCCCTTGAGGTTTTAGGGTTGAAACTTCCAAGGCATGAGTGGAGATATGCCTATGAATATCCCCTAGAATGATTCAATCAAAACTACAATATTAGAACCATGTTGGCCAAAGGAGTCCATGTAAAGGTGCTAGAGATGATAGGTGAAAAATCCCTAGGGACTTGAGGAAGAAGATTAGTAATTAACCTAAGTGATACATGAAAAATTATATTGTGTCCAATGATAATAGATTCAATCTTAGATGTGTCCAAGAGGAATGTACAAAGAGGAGTAGAATGGTATTTATAAATAATTAGTGACATCAAGGCATGAGAGAACATTGAATTCAATCCCTTGGGATATCCAAGTCATACAGAACTATCATATCACATCTTTGGGTTTCATACCAAAAGTCTATTTATAATGGGACCATGGGATTTTAGGCCCAAAAAAAGCCTAAGTTACATGAATTTTAGATTCACAATAATAGTAAAAAAAGAGATTCCATGGTATACTGATCACCAAGAGATCAATAGGATTTTATATATTTGACTCAAGTTGACTCTATAACAGTAAGTCCCAAATGGGTTTAGGAAGCTATGGATTCAATTTAAGGCATCCCAAGTGACCATGGACCCAAATTGTGGGGTTTGTGCCCCCAACTAGATCCATGAATTTAGGGAATTCCCTAAATGGTTTCCCCAAGGGGTTAAAATGAGTCAACTTGGTGACCAAGGATGGGATACCAAAGGGGGATCAGGGACCTAGGGGACCCACCCTATCCCTAGACATCTCAATGAGTTCCCACATCTAATCTAGGGTGAGAGACGCCTTAGGGAGGTGATCCATCATATAAAGAAGTAATTGAGAGGTATTGTATCATCATTGAGTGAGACATGCATGAGTCTAATGTAGCGGTGGACTGCATAAGATGACTCCGAGTGGGTAGGAGTATGTGAGTATTGTTGGGTATGTGTTATATTATTTGCATGACTAGATATATTGTCTGCTACGTTGTGTCGGGCGCACAAGGGGGTTTGAGGGGGGGCCACTAGGCCCCCCTTGTGTAGGGGTTCAGGGGCAGCACCCCCGAGAAAAAAAAAATCCTTGAGAAACATGTCACATTTTTGCCTCGTTTTATGTGTCACCTCGATTTTCATGACCATTGTTGAGTGGTTTTTTGGCACATGGTTTTTTTCGATGGTTTTCTATTTTTGGTTAAGGAATTAGGGTTGTTGACTAATCCAGGTCATTGGGTTAGGGTTTTGGATGTCAATGGCTCCTATATGTATATTGTATTGTAAAAAATGTATGATTATGAATGAATATAGAATATGTTGGTTTTCCCAGTTTGGGTTTCCAAGGGAAAAAATCTTTTTGTAATGTTTGTATTTTCCATTGTATATTTTTTGTTCTTTTACTAAAAATATATTTGCAGTAAATAATTGTATAAGGTTAAAATCTACAAGTACCCAAGTGCGAATTCCATATGCTATTGATGGGGTTAATGAATTAATAGATGATGTTAGGAGGATTTCAAAGGATAAGAAGACCATAAGATGTCCATGTAAAAAAATTACAATGTTGTAGTACTAAATTTTGAGGAAGTACAAGACCACTTGATGATGCACGGTATATTGAGTTCATAATTTGGGTTTTTCATGGAGAGAGGGATCTTAATCATGTATGTTCACCAAGTATGAATCATATTGTAAATTTCCTACT
>ML782285.1:378894-414424 GCA_009831015.1 Picea engelmannii
AGTAATAAAGAGAATATTTGTACCTTTTTCTCAACTCAACACTTCCCTACTCTTAGAATAGATTAGGATATCATCAATGAATACCAACACAAATCTATCCAAGAACTTATTGATTACATTATTCATTAAGAACATAAAAGTGGTTGGTGCATTGGTAAGCCCAAATGGCACCACCACAAATTCATAGTGCTCATATCTTGTCCTAAAGGTTGTTTTTTGGATTTCTTCATCCTTAATTCGGACTTGATGGTAGCCAGACCTCAAGTCAACCTTGGAGAAAATTGTAGCACCCCTTAATTGGTCAAACAAGTCATCAATCCTTGGCAAGGGATACTTGTTCTTAATGGTCATCTTATTGAGTTGTTTATAGTCTATGCACAACCTGATTGTGCCATCCTTCTTTTTAACAAGCAAGGTTGGTGCTCCCCATGGAAACACACTAGGTCGAATGCAACCTTTGCCAAACATCTCCTTTAGTTGTAGTTTGAGCTCAACTAGCTCTGGTATACTCATTATATAGGGTGTTCTAGACATTAGCACCGCTCCTAGTACAAGTTCTATTGAAAATTTAATATCTCTTCTCGGAGGTAGACCCGGTACCTCTTCTGGTAACACATATTTATATTCTCTTAATATGGGATGGTCTTATAGGCTTGGTTTATTGTTCTCAATGGAGTTCAACACTAGTATCACATACAAAGGACACCCTTTTATGAAATACTTCTTCACTTGAAGGGTTGATATTTGTCTCATTGAGACATGCTTTTGAATTCCTTGTAGGGTTATTTTTCTCCCTTCTCCATCATCACACTCCAAAGTTTTATTGTAACAATCCAACTTGTTTTTATGGGACACCAACCAGTCTATGCCAATCATCAAGTCATAGGATCCTAAAGGGAGCATGTTTAGGGTTTCTCGGGTGGGTAATCCATTCATAATGAATTGGCATGTTGGTATGACCTATGTTACCTTTCTTTTGGTTCCAGTGGCTAGTTGTACCAACCATGATTTAACATGTTTTACTTGCTACAATTTACATTTCTCAATAGTTTGAGGGGAAACATAACTCATATTAGAACCAGGTTCAATTAAAATGGAAACTATATGGTTGGAAAGCATACCTTCCATCTCAACCATTAAAGCTTGGTGGTCAGCTTGTATATTATCCAAGGATGCATAAATTTGTGGAATGCTCCTAGCCACATCATTGACTGTGGTAGCCTCTTATATGTTGTAGACCCTCCTATTGTCTTGTTGCCTATGTGGACAGTCCCTCAACAAATGGTCTTATCCACAACCCCAACATTTAAAGGGTTCTCTCTTTGTGTTATCAGTCATCCCTGGGGTTGTTCCAAAGGGTTTATTACCACTCTGAGATGGGAAATTTTGTTGATATACACTTTTAGTAGGAGGGATCATCTTATAACTATTCCCATGATTCTTAAATATTGAGGGTTTAAACCCCTTCTTCTTGAATCCCGAATTAATTTTGTTCTTCCAGTCCTCATGAGGTTCTGTCTTATTTTTTAATTGCTCATAGAAATACCTTGCCTTTCGGATAGTATCTTCTAAGGTCTTGGGTTCATCGACTTCAATTATGTCCCATAAGGACTAAGGCAATCCACTAACAAATCGTTGCATCTTTACCTTTTCATCCTTTATGTAGGGCACATACCTTACCAACTCAAGAAATTTGTTGAAATATTCGTCTATTGTGAGTTGTCCTAACTTGAGTTCATAGAACTCCTTGGTATTCCCATCAAAGTGTTTTTAGGCAAATACTTTTTCTTGAAGTATTTCTCAAATTGTTTCCATGAAAATTCCTTCTTATGGATTCCTTTCACATTCCTAAGGTCCTCCCACCAAATGGAGGAATTTCTATTCAAGTTGAAAATGTTTATTCGAGCCTTTAAGTTTTAAGAGTAGGCATGGACTCTGAAGTACTTCTTCAAGTTGTGTAGCCAAACTTCTGCTTGTTCCCCCTTTTTAATCTCTCCATCAAAAATGGGTGGTTTTTCTTTCTTAAACTCTTCAAAGTCATGACTCTTGGAATGTTTTCTCTTCTTTCTTCTCCTATGGGAATGTGAACTAGTCTTACTACTATAAACATTCTTCGACTGGTCAGTTCCCTCACCAGAGGATTCTTCCATTGAATGCATCTTGGCTCCATGTTGGGCATTCTTTGAGGTGCTCCTCCTTGTGTGCCCACTTTTAGGACCATGCTTTCATATCTCATGTGGACTTTGGGTTTTCTTAGGATGATGTCTATCCACATGACTAGTTGTTGGTCCATGTTGCACTTGTCTTTGTGTATATGATAGGATTTGTAGTAGGACTGTGTTAATTTCAGTTTGTTTTTCTTGTTCTTTTATCATTCTTTCATTATCATCCATACAACTCTGTAAATCCGCCATGAGGCTTCTTACGGTTTCAGCCAAATATGGAGGGGTTTCCACCAACCTCCTCTCATCTAATTATTCTTATGTATTGTGGGAGATTTCCCCCAACTCTTGGTGTGTCACCATCCTTTACGTTGTAGTTTTCCTGTTGTCCATTGACCGCTTGAGTGTTGATAAAACATTTTCTATTAGTTAATTTTCTACTAATTTTTTTGAATAACACATACAATTTGTAAGGTGAAGCCAACTTCTTTATTTGGAACATTAGCAACACACAAAGTTCATATTTTAAAAACATATAACATTAACAATAGAAATTTCCATTCCTCTCTTCAGTGGAGATTTAAATATGATTCTTATAAATGGGGTAAGATAGGGGGTTACCCACTAAAGTTTTCTAATAATATTTTTATGTGACTCGTTCATGAGCCCAAGCAGGCCAAGTGTTGTTTCCCACTCTGATACCACTCTATAACACACCCGACCCCTAAGTATCATTTTCAGGGATGGGGAATCAAAATTTCGCTTTCCTGAATAATATTGAATCTTCTTCCCGAGATCTCCATTCTCTTCCACTCAGGAATATATTTCTAAAAACTGCTACCATGCTCGAATCTGAGCTGTCGATTGGGAGCTACACCCTCCCAAATATATTTAGGCATTATTGGTCAACGGCCACATGGCGCCCACATGGATTTGTCTCATTCTTACCATCCCAAGTTCCCCAGCACTCTTACATCTATGGTGGAAATCCATCCACCATTAAATCCAGTGGTGGAACTTCGTCCTTGTTTAACACATAGTCTTAAGGGATTTCGGCGTTCGGCGTTGAACGCCCCTTTGTTTTTCTACGCGCATATCCTCTGGATTCCCAAGACCCAAAAATCCTACCACATGGCTCCGAACTTCGTCCCTTTTGACTTATCTAAGATACTACACCCAAGCCTCCAAAGTTTTGAAACCCCAGACTCCCGAAGGGTCCACACTTACACGTAGTGGCACATTAAATGCAGAGGTAGGGACAGGTAGGTTCGGGTCTTCGATCGGTTAACCCCAGCGTTCCAGTTTCCCAACTATCCTGAAGTCCCGAACTCCCAGTGTCCCGGATACTCCACCCTCTATTAGGCCAAGCGCATATGTGCCAAGGGGGTTTGACACGCGAAAAGGGGTCGGGAGGACACGTGGCCACATCAATGGGTGACACGTGTCACGTTATAAATGGCATATAAGTTCTGTAAAAGACGTGAGTCAAGGTGATACGTGGCATGATGAATATGGGTCCATGTCACCCTAGGTGATGTCAATGTGCCATGTCACTCCAGACAGACAACCTTTAGGAGCCTCTAGACTCTCCTACCTGTGAAATCTCCCAGAGATCCAAAGTTTGAACTCCCCCCAACAACCTCCTAATACCCCTTATATCCCATGTTCGAGATGGTTCCATGTAGATCCATGGATATACGACCTTCGTTGCTTTGTGACTTCAGTGTTCGGGAGTGATACCCGCTTAACACTCCCAATCTCCCAGAGTGGTCAACGCCAGACTGACTACAACGTAGATCCAATGGTCATGGGAGATCACGAAGCATCCCCAGATCTATGATTCTCATCACTTCACAAGTTCGGCGTTGGGGGGTTCCACCCACTTATCACTCCTTTTCTCCCGGAGTGATCAATGTCGTACTGACCATGACTTAGATCCAACGACCAAGAAATATCCTGAAGTTTCCTCATATCTATGTCTCTTGTCACTTTGCAATTTTGGCATTCGAGGGTTCTACCCACTTAACAATCCCTTTCTCCCGGAGTGGTCAACATTGGACTAACCATGACGTAGATCCAAGGGTCATGGGAGATCCCATAATGTCCCGGGATCTATGGTTCTTTCCACTTCATGACCAGGACTTGAATCAGGTTTTAACGATGGGATAGATCCCATGGTCATGGTTAAGGGAACCGCCATATGTCGGTCAACCTCACTGGTAACCACATCGGCAGGTTGCCTTCGGTTGGTTTCGAAGGTTGTGATGTCATAGCATCCTGGAGCTCTGAACTCCCAGAGTTCTGAAGCCAAAATAGCTTAGCTCATTTTGTACCTAGCAAAGGGTTACAAGGTCCCGATCATGTGGAACTTATCGAGCTCTAGAGGCTACACTCATAGTTGTTAGCCAAGATTTGGTTAAGGCCATTGGCATGATCCCATGGTATCTTGGGTGACTAGTTTGAAGGGAGCACCTTCCATTCAGATAACTTAAATTCTAAAACAGGGAAAGGTACTTTTCGAGGGATCAATGAGACTGAAACATTCCAGCGAAGTCTACCCTAACTCTTACCTTGCAAGACCAAACCTTGGGAAAATTCCCTTAAGGAGTTTTCGACCAGTACAGGAAATGTAAAATTATTATTTAATCCATTTGAAGACCCAGGTCTAATATTTCTCCTGCTACTAAGCAGAGGCAAACAAAAACCATGAAAATACAGGGGCTCACAAAAAAACAGTAAGCATTTATAATGTTTAATCAAACAATGTATTTTTTAGTCATAGCCACAGACTTTCAACCATCATTTCCACTCTAATATACAGAGTATAAGAATACTTATCAAGAAACTAGATCGTGAAGAAACTATTGAGAGGGGTGCCCCTTTCCACCTAACCATAGGCACGGAAACTCTTGAATGGATTTACTGTTGGCCACCCCCTAGCTATATAATGATTCCTTGAGAGAGACTATTCCTTCTTGTTCAGCGACAGTTAAGGACGGAGGCCACTCTCCTCCTCCCACAAGAACTTGGAAATTGGTTTTCTCTTCACCAAGCAAGGGGGCCTACAACGAGTGCTTCCTCAGTCACTCATCTTCTTGTAGCCTCATTTATCAACTTGGACTGAAAATGCTGCCAGCAACTTCTTGCACCCAGAGAAATCTTGTTGTTCATTTTTCCTCATAACCATGAGAGCTGCACTTGCTCTCCTTTCTTAGAAAAATAGTATCTCGGCTCATCTTCTTCGCAAAATCCCCTCTGCCCACAAATTCCCTTCTTTTCTTTCCTTCCTCAGTAATATTGCATGGGTCTAAATCCCCAATTCGTGGTCAGGTCAGGAAGTCTTTCAGATGGGTAATCTACCCATCTCCTCGTTAACTCTTGAGGAGGGCATCCAAATTACCATCCTGACTGGTATTTATTTATGGGTCAGAGGATTTTTCTGGGTCTAAGTAATTTAAATCCAGTAAGGTACTGGTATGGTGGGGGTCATCTCAACCATTTTTGGTTCCCCTCACCATATATATTATAACATCATGATCTACCTCTAAAAACCCCTTCAGAAAGTTACGCAACACTATCCATTTTATTTAATAACAGAAATACATACATTACCTTTTATAACAAAAAGGTTCATCAATTCCAACATCCACACATATTCAGTATGTCCACAGTCTTTTGACAAGTTATAGTTATATTTACAAGTTGAGGGAAACAGGGGTATTACATATATGATAAGGGTAATTGTATTAGGTTTCATATTAGTTTTTAATATCAAATTAGTGAATGAAAACAAGCCAACTAACCAAGGCTAATAAATCAGAAATTTCTTTAGTGATCTAGAAACCCCACTGTGAAAAGGGAAAGAGGAGGAGAAGGAGCACTCACTCAAATTTTGATGTCATAGATGATGAAGCTCCTTGAGTTGAAGTGGAGATTCATGATAGTCCTCCAAGAGTGATCCATGTCCTAGTATGGACTTCGCATTCAATTCTAAAAATTCTTGTAAGGTAGGAATTGCTCCAATCTACAATAAAAATATGCAATATAACCAATAAACACTAGATCTATTATTGTAAAGATAAATCGATAAGGTATGTAGAATATATAGATCTAGAGCCCTTAAATGGGATGCTACATCCCTTTCCATAGATATTAAGGAACCTCCCTTGAGGTTTTAGGGTTGAAACTTCCAAGGCATGAGTGGAGATATGCCTATGAATATCCCCTAGAATGATTCAATCAAAACTACAATATTAGAACCATGTTGGCCAAAGGAGTCCATGTAAAGGTGCTAGAGATGATAGGTGAAAAATCCCTAGGGACTTGAGGAAGAAGATTAGTAATTAACCTAAGTGATACATGAAAAATTATATTGTGTCCAATGATAATAGATTCAATCTTAGATGTGTCCAAGAGGAATGTACAAAGAGGAGTAGAATGGTATTTATAAATAATTAGTGACATCAAGGCATGAGAGAACATTGAATTCAATCCCTTGGGATATCCAAGTCATACAGAACTATCATATCACATCTTTGGGTTTCATACCAAAAGTCTATTTATAATGGGACCATGGGATTTTAGGCCCAAAAAAAGCCTAAGTTACATGAATTTTAGATTCACAATAATAGTAAAAAAAGAGATTCCATGGTATACTGATCACCAAGAGATCAATAGGATTTTATATATTTGACTCAAGTTGACTCTATAACAGTAAGTCCCAAATGGGTTTAGGAAGCTATGGATTCAATTTAAGGCATCCCAAGTGACCATGGACCCAAATTGTGGGGTTTGTGCCCCCAACTAGATCCATGAATTTAGGGAATTCCCTAAATGGTTTCCCCAAGGGGTTAAAATGAGTCAACTTGGTGACCAAGGATGGGATACCAAAGGGGGATCAGGGACCTAGGGGACCCACCCTATCCCTAGACATCTCAATGAGTTCCCACATCTAATCTAGGGTGAGAGACGCCTTAGGGAGGTGATCCATCATATAAAGAAGTAATTGAGAGGTATTGTATCATCATTGAGTGAGACATGCATGAGTCTAATGTAGCGGTGGACTGCATAAGATGACTCCGAGTGGGTAGGAGTATGTGAGTATTGTTGGGTATGTGTTATATTATTTGCATGACTAGATATATTGTCTGCTACGTTGTGTCGGGCGCACAAGGGGGTTTGAGGGGGGGCCACTAGGCCCCCCTTGTGTAGGGGTTCAGGGGCAGCACCCCCGAGAAAAAAAAAATCCTTGAGAAACATGTCACATTTTTGCCTCGTTTTATGTGTCACCTCGATTTTCATGACCATTGTTGAGTGGTTTTTTGGCACATGGTTTTTTTCGATGGTTTTCTATTTTTGGTTAAGGAATTAGGGTTGTTGACTAATCCAGGTCATTGGGTTAGGGTTTTGGATGTCAATGGCTCCTATATGTATATTGTATTGTAAAAAATGTATGATTATGAATGAATATAGAATATGTTGGTTTTCCCAGTTTGGGTTTCCAAGGGAAAAAATCTTTTTGTAATGTTTGTATTTTCCATTGTATATTTTTTGTTCTTTTACTAAAAATATATTTGCAGTAAATAATTGTATAAGGTTAAAATCTACAAGTACCCAAGTGCGAATTCCATATGCTATTGATGGGGTTAATGAATTAATAGATGATGTTAGGAGGATTTCAAAGGATAAGAAGACCATAAGATGTCCATGTAAAAAAATTACAATGTTGTAGTACTAAATTTTGAGGAAGTACAAGACCACTTGATGATGCACGGTATATTGAGTTCATAATTTGGGTTTTTCATGGAGAGAGGGATCTTAATCATGTATGTTCACCAAGTATGAATCATATTGTAAATTTCCTACTAAATTATTTAAAAAATGAAATTTCATTTACATACAAGTGTTATAACACACTTTGATGTTTTTTTAATATCCTTTGGTTATCTATATTTTACGAGTGTAAGAGACTCTATGCAAATAGGACATGTGAAGTGCCTCAAAGAAATTTCTCATCTAGTGGTACATATATTTATTACAAGTGCTTATGGTGTTATGGATAAAACATTGTCTAAGGGTCAATTATATGAAAAGAAGCCATTTACATTTCACAACCGTTGGTATTTGGTTCCAATTACATATCACAATCATTGGTATGTAGTGTCCTGAATATTTCACAACCATTGGTATGTAGTGCCATTTACATTTCACAACTTCATTAGTCATCATTAAGGATTCAATCCTTACATTTATTCCATGCTAGTGATGGGCTTCCATTTTGGATACCTTTAGATTCCTTCTATACCCCTTTTCCCTTCTGTTTTTTCATATACCATACCTAAGTATATGATATTGTGTTAGTAGAAGTAGATGAAAGGCTATTAGGTAAGCTTGATTTTGTGTATCTATGTTTTCAAGGTTTTTTTTCTAATATAAGATGAAGATTAACATGTTTCTTAAGTTTTCTTGGCCCTTGATCACTAATGTTGGTTGTAGGAGTGCTTCTACAAAATCCCTCAAGTTGTTGCAAAACCTTACAATGAGCTACAAAACATTGTATAGCTTGTTGCAAAACATTACAACATCTTGTAAAAAGATACAACTAGTTGTAGAAGTGCACATAATTATGGGGACATGTATCACTATTTATAAATGTTCTATGTGGATAATGTTGATATTTCTAATGTTATTGTTTTTTTAGATTGTATATTGTGATGTTGCAATGATAGGGTGATAAACATGTTTTCAAACATCAATGTGATAATCGTGTTGATGAACCTATGACATTGCTTACAAATGATATTAGTTACTAATAATGACAATGATGATGATATAACCATGATTGATTATCATATGAGTCAAATGGTGAATGATGCTTATCAATGTTATAGTGAAAATCCCAATGAGAATTGTGAAAATGACCAAGTAGTGTTAATGAAGGAATTAAATTATATTAATTAATATCATAAGTTAATTGAAGATGTCAAGAAACCATTGTACCTAGGTTGAACTAATTTCACTCAGCCATCGACCACTATAAAATTATACAACATTAAAATGAAAAATAAATAATCTGACACAAGTTTTAGCCAATTACTAAATTTATACAAAATGCTTCCTAAAGAAAATAGATTTCCAAAATCTACATATGCTACAACAATGTTGATTAAATCATTGGTCTTGGACTATGAATTATACATTTATGCCAAAATATTACATTTTATATCAGGGAAAATATGAAAGTAAAGATGAATATCAAACATGTGTAAATTTGAATGGAGAGTTGAATTTCATTTCAGAAATGTGTATAAAGGTGCACCAAATAAGTTACTATGGTATTTCTCCATAGCCCCAAGATTCAAGAGAATGTATAGGTATGACTTAAAACCATTTAATTCCATTTGAATATCCATTGTCTTACTATAAATAATAGTGTACATCATTATTAAGTATTTTAATGTATATATTCTACATCATTATTAAGTATTTTAATGTATATATTGTACATCATTATTAAGTGTTTTAATGTATAAAGATTATAATTCAAAGTATTTTCTTGTTAAAGATATACAAATATCTCATATAAAATAAGGTGGTGTCAAGAGAATGCAAGCGTTAATGGTATAATGTGCACCTCATTGATTTTGTGCCATGGAAAACTTTATATGTTAAATAGCCTTAATTTTCCAATGATACGAGTAATGTGTGACTTGCAATGGCCGTGGATGGATTTAATCCATTTGGAGACTTTTTTTCCAAGAAAAAATTTTCTCAAATTTATATAGGGTATAAATTCATTTACAATAAGCTGCAACATGCTGAAAACCATGATCAGTGCACTAGCAATGAAAGGACCATTACAATCAAAACAACAGTGATTCGATGGAACAGAACCAAGAAAAGCAATAGCAAGAAGAAGGCTGGAAGAAGAAGAAAGCAAAAAGCTTTCAAAGCTGTCAACTATCTACTTTAAGAGGATCAGCCATCATAATTCAAAGATATTAATATAGGAGATGGGACTCTCTTTCCCTCTATCACAGTGGTAGACCGAGAGTCTCCCTACCACTTCATTTAGATCCCTCTTTGAGAGAGCATCCGCCTCTCTATTGTGTGTTCTGGAAATGTGATGGAAGTTGATATCGGTGAAGTTTTTGGACAGATCCTACGTTTTTTGCTTCCAGCACTCAATATTGACTGAATGAAGCTTGCTTTTAAGATTTATCCAATCGATAATAACTCTCGAGTCACCAAGGACATGTAAGTGGTTGATTGACCAAAATGAAGCTAGAGTGAGGGAAGCCCATAAACCCATAAGTTCTTTGTACCCGCTCCACAATTGATGAACCACTTTGTGATCCTCGACGGATGGGTTTTGAAGGTGCCTCCAACACCACAACATAAGCCATTTGACTGTGCAGCGCCGTCAAAACATGCTAAAGTGTAACCTTCAGCCAACTTAAACTCACAAGCTTTGTAGGGGAAGGATTTAATAGTAGACGGTTGCCAAGAGAAGGAAGCCAATACTCTATGAACTACAGCAAGAGAGGAGGGAGGGCGATCATCAAAAATCGCTTTGTTCCGTTCTATCCAAATCTTCTAGCAGGCATGAGTAGCCAAACAAAGCAGAGCAAATTTTTCAGTGGACCACAAAGAAAACTTATTTTAATACTTTTTGAAAGTAGGATAGAAGAAACAGACTCATACATATATGATCCAAATTTTGTAATTTTTTTTATTGTTGTATTGCTTTGGTGCAACTCCTTATATATATAATCTATTCAGTTCCTTCAAAAAAAACATTAATGGGTGCAAAGTGAAAATCATGAACAAGACCCTAACCATCTGTAAAAAGAATAATTCATTCCAATTCCTAAAAATCTAAAAATCTAGGCAAAATTAGAATGGAAATGAATATACATGCAATCTAATAACTCAAAATTAGAATTAAATAATAAAATCAAAATTACAAATGGTGCCCTTCTATTTTTAACAAAAAATAAATGGGAGGTTGTTGCAGCTACAATAGGTGCATAACAAATTTTTAATATTCGATTGACAAAAATGTTTTAGTATAATACTTACACTAATGCTCCATTATTTTTTTGTTTGGTGTCTTTTTCTATCGATGGAAATTGAGAGATTCTATATGAGCATAACAACTTCTCAATTTGAATGAGAAAGGTATTCTACAAGCCACACACAATGTTAATCTAATCTATTTAGGTTGGAGGAGGAGATCGTTATGTACCCAATCCTTGAAATAAAAAAATAAAATAGAGTACACACAATGTACATAAGATATGAGTGAGGAGCACAACTCATATAGAGATAATAATGATGAGTTACACATTAAATACTTATACATGAGGAGAACTTCCTCCAAATAAACAAATACATATATAATTCCAAATTAAATGTTCATGTCATTGGGTTTAAAATCATCTCTCTTTAGTCATTTGGAGATTGAAACTCGTAACTTATGCTTATGGTATGCAATTCCATATATGATTCCTTTCAATCTGCAATTATATCCACTCAAATTGTTGACAAAAAATATGTCATCACATTCCTAGCATATGTGTTTATCAAGCCATTCTTGTGGGGACTGGTGTGCACATAGAGATGATAGGAGATGCCTCCAGGGTTTCAAATTCACCACATGTAAATTCAACATCCAATGGAGTCATATAAAAAACCCACAAATATGTTATGAGATGTAATTGTGACTCATAATCTCTTAGTAATTACTCACAATCCTTTTGAGATTTTGATTATATCATTGTCCACCAATGATTTGCACATGTCCCATTTTGGTTAGACATTAGGACTTTTACTTCCAAACCTCCATTAGAAACCCTAATTGTCATCGATTTTTGGTTGACCTAATTGTCGATAGGTATCTCATGACCTCCTCCATCACATTCTCCCACCATATGTCCATTGACAATTATCCCACTAAAAGATCCTTTTAATTGGCATTAAATGTGTGAATACCATTTACATATGAATGAATAAAAAACACATCAATCATATTGAACGTATCCTCCATGAATAGTACCATCCAAAAAAGAGCTCCTCCTATATTTATATAATATATCCACACAATTTTCTTCAATATTTCTTTCCCCACTTAGAAGTATTCTAGTTAACTTAATCCTTGTTATCTTTCATCAAAATTAATCAACATTAAGAAACACTGAACTATTCAATGTTATATATATGAGCTTAAATGGTGAAATAAAAAAAAAATTAAAAGGACTATGAGTTGTTTTGGGATTAAGGAGGATTGCGTTTTTTTCCAGAGGGAAATAGTAGTTCCTTGTTATTCAATTGAATCAAATGAAACTTTCCAATACATATAGACAATCATAAGAAGATGACTGTGTGATAACTTTTATCAACCATCTAAAAAAATAGTAGAGTCGTCGTAAACTAGCCATAAACCTTACAAAAACCTAGTATCCAAAAAACCAGTTAGCCAACCTGAAGGGCATTATACAAAATTGTTCAAAATCTTGCATGAGGAAAACAAGGAATACAACTCCCCTAGATTTCAAATAAAATTTATAAAAAAGAAAATTGAGCCTGAACTAATGACAGAGTCCCCCAAGAACTCCTAAAAAATTATTCATCCAAGTTGATCTCTAAGTGCTTGCTTTGACAACCAATCTGCAACTTCATTGAACTTCCCATGGATGTGGAAGCTATTAACCCAACTGAATTTCTGTAGAGATCCAAAATCATATTTTTCTGAGTTTTCAAAATAATTACATTGAATTGAGATTTTCCAAAAAAAAATCGAAAACAACTTTGGAATCACCAACGACTGTCATCTCAGTTATACCTCTAGAAAGAGAAAAAATTAAAAGGTCCCATAGAGCTAAAAGCTCATCTCTCATATTTATCCCAGATCCTACAACCATCTTAACCTTAAATTAATGAGAACCACTCAATGTCATGGGCATGCCAGCTCCACAAACTTTTTACACTTCTTGATGCAGGAGCATCACTATCAAATAAAAAAAAAACAGATGTGGAAGCGAAGTCGACACATCAACGCATTGAAACAAATCACATGTGGGAAGGAGTTAACGGAGGAGGAGCTAACACCTAAGTCATGATCGTTCAGTAGCGAGAAGAAGAGATCATGAGTGTTACAGAACTTGCATTGAGAGACAGAAAAATCATGTGTTTATTTACAAGTGAGACCATTAAGGTTTCAGAGAGCTAATTCAGCTCCAAGAATTAAATATCCTTGACCGGGAGGTCACACAGCCCTAAGGAGAAAGGGGGGTTTGCACCAAGTGGTATCAGAACCTGAACAAGATTGAAGTTGTACTCAGTGTATAGGAACATTTGAAGTGATGCCATTGAGGGTATGCGTAGAACCACCTCTAGAAAAACGTGTTGTAGGAAGAGAAATGAGAGAGCTTTGCGCAAGGTTGGAAGCGATGGAAGAAATGCAAAGAAGAACACATGTTGTTGAATATTTCATTGATGAAGAAAGCAAAGAAGTAGAGGTTGAAGAATCTACAGGAGAAGATGTGGTTGAAGAACACTTATTGAAAGTTGTTGTGAAGTTGGGAGCTAGAGCAGCGATGGGCGTCCCAATGTATGAAGGTAATTTGGATGCCGGAGAGCTATTGGAATGGATAAGGTCCATGGACAAGTATTTTGACTATGAAGATGTTGATGAAGGAAGGAAGGCGAGACATGTTGTCACCAGATTAAAGGGACATGTAGCATTGTGGTGGGATGAACTGCAGGCAAAGAGGAGGAGCAACAGTAAACAAAAGATAAAGAATTGGGATAGAATGGGAGCCAAACTGAAGGCTAAATTCATACCTAAGGATTACCAGATAAATCTTTTCAGAAAGTTGCAGAACCTGAGACAGAGGGGTATGAAAGTGAAAGAGTATACAAAAGAATTCTATAGGTTGAATATTAGGATTGGACAAAGAGAAGAGGATAGTGAAAAAATTGCCAGGTATATAAATGGCTTGAGATATGAAATCCAGGATGAGATCAGCATGATGATTGTGAGGAAAGTGGAATATTCTTATCAAATTGCACTAAAGGCAGAAGAAAATTTGGCCAGAAACCAGAGTCAGCGAAACAGAAGCAGAGGCTCCAATAGAGGTAAGGGAATTATCTATGATAAGGCACTGAAACCCAAGAGAGTGAGAAATCATATGATCACTTTGAAAGAGGAGGAAGTTCCAAAAGAATATTTTTTGGTGGGAGAAACTCTTTTCCTCGAGGAAGAGGAAGAGGTATAGGAAGTGGAGTTAAATTTTATGCATGTGGAAAGACAGGACACATGTCTTGGGAATGCCCTGAGAGGAAGAAAGAATGAGGGGGAGAATCACACGTTTCTGAAGCCCAGAAGAATGTGGAAGCAGAAGGAGGACAAAACCTTATGATGAGGAAATTTCTTCTAAAGCTAGAGAAGGAAATAAAAGACTCAGTTCAGCGAACAAGGTTGTTCAATATTACTTCTAAAACAAAGGAAAAAGTTTGAAAAATGATTATAGATAGTGGGAACATTGATAATTTAGTATCTATAGAAATGGTGGAGAAGCTGGAGCTGGAGACAACTGCAAACCCAAGTCCATATAAAGTATCATGGTTGTATAAAGGACATCAAGTAATGGTAAGTCAACAATGCAAAGTTGAATTTAAAATAGGAGGCTATAAAGATGACATTTTGTGTGATGTAATTCCCATGGATGTTTGACATATTTTGTTGGGAATACCATGGAAGTTTCATAGGAATGTCATTCATGATGGAAGAAAAAATACTTACACTCTAGAGAAAAATGGTAGAACTCACATGTTACTGCCAATAGAAGAGAAGAAAGAAAAGGAAGAAGCCAGTACAAAAATACTTCTCATGAGTGGGAAGGAACTCTTGAAGGAGATTAAGAAAGATCAAGAAATGCAATTTATTGTAGTAAGGAAGCCAAGATTTATCCTTACCAATACTTCTGTGAATGATTTACCTAAATAAATCCAATAATTGTTAGAGAATTTTGTTGACATAGTAGTGGATGAGTTTCCTCACTCATTACCACCCATTAGGAGTATTAGCCACCATATTGACTTGATTCCAAGAGCCAATTTACCAAATAAATCAGTGTATAGGTTGACACCTTGAGAGAATGAAGAAGTTAAGAATCAAGTTTAGGAGTTGTTGGATAAAGGTTTAGTCAGGGAAATCCTAAGCCCATGTGCAGTGCCAACTATATTGATTCCAAAGAACGATGGGGGATGGAGAATGTGTACAGAGTCCAGACCCATCAACAAGATTACCATCAGGTATAGATTTCCTTTACCTAGGATGGATGATTTGATGGATTGTTTGAGTGGAGCAATCTATTTTTTTTTAATAGACTTGGAGAGTGGATATCATCAGATAAGAATGAGAGAGTGAGTTGAATGGAAGACAACATTCAAGACAAATGAAGGTTTGTTTGAATGGCTAGTCATGCGATTTGGATTGACAAATGCTCCAAGCACATTTATGAGGTTGATGAATGAATTACTAAAAGAATTCATAGGTAAATTTTTCATTGTATATTTGGATGATATATTAGTTTTCAGCAAAACAGAGGAAGAACATTTAAAGCACTTGACATTAGTGATGAGGAGATTGCAGCAAGAAAAGTTGTTAATAAACTTGAAGAAAAGTTCTTTTATGAAGACAGAACTCACATATTTGGGTTTTTTGATCTCTTCGAATGAATTGAAGATGGATCCATAAAATTTGAGAGCAATCAAAGAATGGCCATCACCAAGGAGCATATTTGAGGTGAGAAGTTTCCATGGGTTAGCAAGTTTTTATAGAAATTTTATCAAAAATTTTAGTGGTATATGGGCACCCATGATGGATATTGTTAAGAAGAAACACAAGTATTTTAATTGGACAGAGGAGGCTGAGAAAAGATTCAAAGTATTGAAAAATAATATAACAAAACAACCAATTTTGGATTTACCCGATTTTGGAAAAACATTTCAGGTGAGGTGTGATGGAAGTGGAATGGCCATTGGAGTAGTTTTGAGTCAAGATAATAGGCCAGTTGCTTATTTTAGTGAAAATTTGAATGACACTAAGGAGAAATATTCTACATATGACGAGGAGTTTTATGCAGTGATTCACGCTTTGAATAAATGGAGACATTATTTAATTCCAAAAGAGTTTGTCTTGTATAGCGATAATCAAGCTTTACAATTTATTACTAGGGAAGAGAAATTGAATCAAAGGCATGCTAAGTGGGTAGAATTCATGCAGAATTTTACTTTTTTCATTAAACATATTTATGGAAGTGCTAATAAAGTTGTAGATGCTTTGAGCAAGAGGAATTTGGTAGTACAAGAATTCCAAGTGAAGACATTAGGGTTTGAGCACCTTAAGGAAATGTATCAGGAAGATCCAGATTTTAAGGAGGCTTATGAAACATATGAAAATCCTTTATTGAGGGATAACAGCTCATGGGTAGAATATTTGATCTAGGATGGATTTTTATTTATAGGAAGCCAATTGTGTATACCAAGATGTTAAATGAGAGATAATTTGTTGAAAGAAAAACATAGTGGAGGTCTAGCCGGACATTTCGGACATGACAAAAAATTTGCACAGCTAAGTAGTTTGTATTATTTCCTAGGTATGAGGGAAGATGTGAAGAAATGTGTAGATAGATGTAAGATTTGTCAACATGCAAAAGGAAAGAGACAAAATATTGGTTTGTATCAGCCATTGCCTATTCCAGAAAGGCCTTGGGACACAATTAGTTTGGATTTTGTATTGGGATTACCTAGAACCCAGAAGGGAAGTGATTCCATATTCGTTGTGGTCAATAGATTCTCTAAGATGGCACATTTCATACCATGCCAGGAGACAAATGATGCTACACACATATCTAATGTGTTTTTCAGAGAAATTGTGAGATTACATGGATTGCCTAGAAGTATAGTCTCAGACAGGGATACTACGTTTGTAGGACACTTTTGGAGTACTCTATGGAAGAGACTGGGAACTAATTTATCTTTTTGCTCAGCATATCACCCTCAGACAGACAGGCAGACTGAAGTGGTGAATAGGAGTCTAGGAAATTTTTTAAGGAGCTTAGTCACTGAACAAGGTCATCAGTGGGATAGGATTCTAGCACAGGAAGAATTTGCATTTAACAATGTAGTTAATAGAAGCACTGGAAAAAGTCCATTTGAGATAATATATGGAAGACAGCCAAGAGGGATTTCAGAATTGAGAGAGTTAAAACAAGATGAATTTAGGAGTGTTGGAGAAAAATATTTTGCTACATAAATGCAAAGACTTCATGATCAAGTTAGGAGGCAGATACAGGATGGTAATCAAAAGTATAAGGACAGAGTTGATCAGAAAAGAAGGGAAGTTCAATTTGAAGTGGGAGATGAAGTTTTATCTCATTTGAGGAAGAAGAGGTTTCCAAGAGGAACATAGAATAAATTGAATATGAAGAAGATAGGACCATGCAAGATCCTTAGAAAATTTGTAGCAAATGCTTATGAGATCAAGTTTCCAGACAATGTTGGGATATCACTGATATTCAACGTTGCAAATTTGTATCCTTATAAAAGAGATTACGCAAGAGAATTAGATGATCATGAAGAGATTCAATGGGAAGAACATATGCCCACAGTAGAAAAACCTCAAATGGAGAAAATATTAGGACAGAGAGTTGGAAGGAAAACCAGAAGAAAGATGCATCCTGAATATTTGGTAAAGTGGAAGGATCACCCTGTGGAAAATTCAAGTTGGGTAACTGAACCTAATATTTTGAAGCATGGAAATATGGTGCAAGAGCTCATGAACAGGATTCCATAAATATTTTGGCCAGAGGAGTATGATGTAGGAGCATCGCTATCAAATCAAAACAAACCAAACGTGGAAGCGAAGTCAACACATCAACGCATTGAAAGAGCCAAACCGACTCTTAACTAGCTTGGTAGCGGTGTGGAGATTTTTTGAATCTCTCGTTAATTAATTAGATATATGTAAAGTCGGGCCACCATTTTGAACTGACGGATCATTGTAAATCCTTACATGATTGTAATATATTAAAGGTGTAGGATATTAGCCCATATTAGTCATTAGGTTGCATTAATTAAGATGAGTAGGTAACTACTTAAGCAGAGTGTGATAGAATTTAGATAGGAGGAAGAAGAGCAAGGAAGCTATGGGTCCTTAGACAAGTTTTCATTGTAATTTTGTAAGAGACATAAGTTGTAATCATGTATTTATTTCTGAAATGAATAGAATAGAGAAAATTTATCCAATTGTACAGTGTTGATATTGTTTTACAGTTTTACTGTTGTTATGTGTTTTTTGGATGTATGATGTTCATGGTGAAGGAATGAATTATGAAGAATTGAATAAGTTTCAAGTGTTTTCTCTTCTGTAATTTATGCAAGGAGTGTGTGTGAGAGAGTCTTTTTTGACTCGAAGCTCATAAGAGATAGCGTGGAAATTTTGTATGCATAGTATGCATATTAAGCACAAGGAGTGTGTATGCAAAGTCTTTGAATTGGAGAAATAACTCGGGTTTTTCTCATAAGAAAGTGCAGAGGTCAGTTGCAAGGAGTGCACAGGACCAAAAATCGACTAAGTGTCGAAGAAATCCTTCAGAAGAAGGATTTGCGAAAGTTGAAAAATATAAAGGGTTAAGATCTATCCAAGAGGAGCTGAAGGAAACAAGGACCGTTGATTTAAGGAGGGATACGCATAAACAAATCGTAAGCTCCGAGTAAATTGAAATTGGGTTTCGATTGAGAATTGAGACTGTCGAAACCCGAAGACCCGAAGAAAATCTAGACCGTCAGATCCAAAGGGACGAGTGGCGACAGATCGCAAACTTCGAATAATAATATTCTGGGAAGTTGAGAATTGAAATATCTGAACCTCGAAGGTCCAAAGTAAATTATAACCATCGATTTGAGGAGGAAAAATGTCAATAGATCTTTTATTTTGGGAGATATCCATTGTGGAGAAAGAAGGAGTTGAGATTTGAAACTCTCGAAGCTTGAATCATGGAATAAATCACAGTCGTTGATTTAGAAGGGTTAGTTATGATCCATAGAATTGGGAAAGGACAGATTTGAACCGTCAGGTTCAGAAGCGCCATCAAGATCTTGAGATCGAAGATAACGAAGGATTGTGGGGATGGAAAGTACTCGGATGTTAAAAATTTGATAGCGGGCCACAAGTGAAACCACGGTATTGCAAAATGGACATGTGGCGATTGGTAGTGAATTGCAGGGAGAAAAGTGGGCTGATCCCAAACCACTTTCAACCGCGCCCGAAGTCGTGTGTGGGCATATCCCTAAGTCACATGCGGGAAGGAGTTAACGGAGGAGGAGCTAGCGCCTGAATCGTGATCGTTCAGTAGTGAGAAGAAGAGATCGCGAGTGTTACAAAACTTGCATCGAGAGACAGAAAAGGCCTATGTTTGTTTACAAGAGAGACCATTAAGGTTTTAAAGAGATAATTCAGCTTCGAGAAATGAAGATCCTTGACTGGGAGGTCGTGCAGCTCCAAGGAGAAAGGGGTGTTTGCATCACTTTTGTACTTTCAAAAAATCCTAAAGTCATATTACCAAAATATACAGGGCTTAACATAAAACTGAAATTCTCATCCAATGTCGAGCTAGGAAATTCTTTAATAATAACAACAACCCGAGAGAAAATACCCAAATCATTCCTGGGATAATTTTCAAATAGGATTTTATTCTTGTACTTCCAAATTCCCCACAACACATAGAAAGGAATCTCCCTGAACAATGGCTTTGTTAAAAACTAGGAGTGCATATTGTATTTTAATGTGGGAAGATTCCAATTAGCATAAAACTTTAGTTTCGAACATACCTCATTCCAAATAAGAGTCGTAATCCTACAGTTAACAAAAAAGTTCTCTATTATTTCCTCATTTTCCAAACAGAGTGTGCACATCGAAGGTCATGTCCCCCCACACAGCCTGAAGTTTTCTGCAGTTAGAATTTTGTTCATCAAACAAATCCAAATGAAAAAGGATTAATTTACTTGGAATTTTTATCCTCCAAAGAGATGAGTAGCACCATTCCTTATGAACCGTCAAATTGTTTCCAACAATTGCTTCATATGTTGATTTTGTTGTCATCTTTCCTATAATGTGGTTCTAGAACCAACAAATATTGTCCTCTCCCTCTCTAAGCCTTAACCATTGCTACAAATTCCCAAAACAAATTTGTTCCATTCATCTACAAGACTGTCAGACAAACCAAGATCTTCAGAAGAGATCCAGTCAAGTGCACCTTATGTATTCAAGTCAAAAGTGCTACTAATGTGAGCTAAGGAGAAAATGTTGAAATTATTCAAATGACATATTAGTTCTTCATAAATCTTATAAAAATCTCATCCTGCCACAAAAGGATCATGTCCTATAAGAATTTTGGTCCCATTCCCAACATCCCAAACAAGTCAAAGTTTTAACAAGGGTAAAACTTCTATAAAACACCTCCATATAGCTAAGTCTTATGTGTATTTAGGTTTTGGAGTTCTTAACCAAAATACCACATCCAACCATTTAAATACTTAATTTCTGTCAACATGATCTAGAGTCCACATCCAAACATGATAACTCGCCAAAGACTTTTCAATGCTAAAGCTTGAGCAAACTAGAATATGTTTCTTACTCCCCAACCCCTTCCTTAGGCCGAGAGATTAGTTTCCAATTTACCAAATGGAATTCGTTTTTTTCCTTATTTCCTAACCAAAGAAAATGAAACATAACTTGCCTAATATTATGAAGGATTCCTTGTGGCACTTTTACTAGTCTCAACCAATAAACCATAATCTTTTGTATAATGGATTTTAACAGGACCAACCTTCTTCCCAATGAGAGCCAATGAAAGACCCAATTCCCAATTTGCTTCACAATTTTTTGCACAAGCCATAATCAATCTGAAGCCCTATAATCATTTGGTTTCAAGAAAAAACCAAGATATTGCATACCTTGATCCAAGTGTGAACATTGTATATCAAATAACACAACAATTTCCTTCAGTAATTCCTCTTCAATAGAATTATACATAAAACAATACTTTTGGTAGTGTACTTCCATTCCTGAGGCTAAATAAAACATGGATAAGAGTTGTTTCAACTTAATCCAATCCCCTAAGGAACCCTTACCTAGAATCACCACATCATCTACAAAAAATAGATGAGTAATTGAATTTTTTTTTGTGATTTTTATACCAAAAAAGTGACCTTCTGCCTGAGCCCTCCTCAACATCCTACTAAAACCTTCCACCAAAAGAAGGAACAACAACAGAGAAAGACGGAATCCCTTCCTCAAACCCCTATGGCCTTTAAAAAAACCTTTTGGAGAATCATTAACCAACACAACATAATTTTCACTAGTGACACATCCCATAATCCATTGTGCCACTTTTGATTTAAGCCTGATTTGAATTAACAACAATATCAAATATGACCAACTAACTTTGTCATAGGATTTTTTCAAGTCTAATTTCAGAAAAAAGTTATTTCATCGTTTTTTACCTAAATGAATGCATGCACTCCTAGAATTATCCTACAACATCAAATATTAGTCTATCTTTTAAAAAACTAAATTGTTCTTCTGAAATGCATAAGGCCAATTTATCCTTCAACCTATTTTCAATCATCTTTGATATGACTTTATAAGCAAAATTACACAAATTAATTGGTCTAAATTCATTGAAATGCATCGAGATTGAATCCTTAGGTATTAAATCCACAAATGTAGAATTCAAAGCTCCACTTACCATACTTGATATCTTGTATTCTTCTACCAATAGAAGGAGATATCGATCCATAATGTCAAAAAAATGGGAGACTACGGATTACAAATGCTTGAAAAATCTCTATTGCTATTTCTGAGGGTAATCCACATTGATACAATGATAGAAAGGGACATGGAAAGTTACTTTTTCCACCCATCAAGCCCGAGACTTTTGTCCCTAGCCATCTCCACCATTGTTTTCTCCACTTCCTGTAGCGTGACAAGCCTCCTTATCTCCTCACTTTCCTCGTCCAAAAATAATGTTGGCTCCTCCTTTACTATTTGCAGTTGTGCTCGAATGCCTTCTTTCTCCTCATCCTTATAAATATTATGGAATAAACTTAAATCAACTTCTTCTATATCCTCTTGAGAGGTTTTTCTCTCTCCTTCTGAATTCTTTATTTCCCAAATTGTATTTATAACCCTGCGTTGTTCAACGAATTTGTGAAAAAAAATCATATTTTTGTCACCGCTTTGTAGCCATATAGCCCTTATTTTGAGGCACCAAGCCTCCTCCTCAAGCCTAAGGATCTCATTCTTGTTCAATTCATATGAAGCAATAAGATCTTTGTCTTCTTTGGAAAAAAATTGGGAAGGACAACTGAAATAAATGTCCTCAATTTTCTGTTCCAAATCACATAATTCAACCTTTAACTTCAGTCTTTTTTCTTTTTTCCATTTTATAAAAGCTTATTTTAAACCTTTTAATTTGGCAACAAGGGTGTTCATCATTGAAGGTTCCCGCTAGTCCTCCATATCCCTCCATGTAGACCTCACAAGAAAATTAAAATCTAGTTCCAATAACCAAGCATGATTGAACTTGAAAGGTATTTTATGTTTGTTGACATTGCTAACAATTTGTAAACACGCAGGATTGTGATCTGTAAAATTTTCATTGAGAACCTAATATATAAACCTACAAACTTGTTCCAAAAGATTTTATGCCACTAGAAATATATCCAAACGTTTGGAAATACCTTCATAAATCAAATGCCCATTCCTCCAAGTAGGTTTGAGCTGACAGGACAGAATATCCACTAGACCTGCTCTGGTAAACAACTGAGAGAAAAACCCTATTAATGGATCAATTCTAGCTTTCTTCTCCCATACCTTTCGGGAAGACAAAGTTAGGTTTAGGTCCCCTCCAATAATTAAATCATCATCACTTAAAAAACCACAGTCAACCAATAGTTGCTAGAAGATCACTTGATCATTATATGGGTTGTAGCAGTTTAATAGCTTCATCAGAGAGTTCACATCCTTGACTCTACCATCCAATAAAATATTTGCACGAGTACCAAAAGCCTGTGAATTATCCTTTGCATGATTCCATCCCGATAACAATCCTCCAGAAAGACCAATTGAATATTTCGCACAACAATCCCAATTAGGGAATCATTTTAAAAAGAAACCATTTTCTCTACCATTGTCAACCATATATTCCTAGAAAAAAACAATGTTAGACCTAACTGAGACTATTAACCATTTTACAACTAGCAATTTTGGGGTGCCCCCCACCCCACACAATTTTAGTGATAATATGATCATGACGAGCCCCCCATAGCAAGCCTAGGATCTCTAAGTTCCCTTGGGGACAAGACAGTATCATGTTGTGATGATATTGAAGCTATGGATTGATTTCTAGTAGCAAGTCTTTGAGGAGATTCAAAAGATTCCAAACCACCTTCGATTTCTCCCAAAAACTTTTGTTTAGTTTTTTGGGAAGCTTTCTTCCAGATTGTGACATTTGACCTATACAATGAACCTTTTCCATCCTCTTTCTTGTTAGAAACATGTAACGGAGTATTGGCTAACACCTCCTTCCCTACCCATGCACTGAGAGTTTCCATTCTCATATGAAAACTTGATAATCCCAAAAGGAACTTATGTAACCGCAACTCCACTCAAAGGGAATCCCAAGGAAGGATTCGAAAACTACCTTAAACACTTACCAACATTGAAACCCAACAAAACCTCCTCGTTTAAAGGGGATACAATAGACCTAAGGCACCCATTTGAGTTAGGTTGAACAAGAGAGGAAACACTAGGAACCGGCCTACACTCCCTCTCCAAAACCCTAGATGGGTTCTTATCAAACTTCTTTAAAAACAAGTCCCAAAAGCACCCAAAAATATGAACGATCCAATCCTCATTCTTAAAAAGAGATTTCATATCTTCCTCTAATAATGAATTAAATAACGAAGGATAAAATATTTGCATCTTACCTATAAATCAAGAGGGGTCAAATATGGAGAAGTGTTCATTTTGCAACGTCCTACTTGAGGATGGATTTGGGGCATCTCTATTATCTTGTGACAAGTCCAGCAGAGTATCACCTTCAGAAAAATCATCAACCCCGGGGAAATTTTCCTTCATATGACCTATTTTCCAGTAGTAATGACATCTAAAAGGTTCCCTCCAATAGTCCAAAATTTAGATGAAGGAATCTTCCTCAAAATAAACCTCAAACTCTTCAGGAAGCCCTAGTTATGTTTCAAGTTCTACCAAAACCCAAGCCAGACGCTTATTATTCCAACTAAGCACATGTTCATCAAATAAATAAATAAATCCAACTATGTTTGTGATATTGACAAACACCTTATTATCCCAATGCTCTATAGGAAAATCTAGAAGTAGCATAAAAAAAATGTTTAGTGAAAACCTCCTTATATGGATTAAACCTCGGAAACCAGCGTTTGAGCATCAATACTCCCTTACTAATAATCCAAGATATTTCTAGGATTTTTGGTAAGTCCCCTTCAGACAGGAAATGGAAACAAATCTAGTAATTTGAGAGAAAATTAAAATGTGGACAGTATCACATCCTTGGCTTCCAGAAATATAAAATCCATTTTGTGAGCATAACCTTCGTCATTTTTATGTAGAATAACTTTCCCACCAGAGCTTTCGATGAAATCCCCAACACGCTTTCCATAGAAATATCCTTGCCCAAAATGAAAGAGAGCCTACTAGAGTAAGCCTTAAGACTTTTTTTTTTCCTATTCCCCTTTGAAGAAATTTCTCTTGACCGATTTTTTTCGACACCCCTTCCCTTAACCGAGATTCTTGTAGGTAAAACCTCTGGACTCTTCAACACCTCCTTCCCCTAGCTGTGAGAACACCAACCAACCTCGAATCTGAGGACCCATATTCAACCACGACATCATCCTTAACCAATAGGTGTCGGGATGAACCAAGCAAAGAGGCATCACATAGACTTTGGTACATACAACTGTAGTCCTCATTAGGCTTGAAAATACCCTCACTATCCCAAACGGAATCCTCCACCTCCCATTCCAAGTCAATAACAGTTTCCATGTCAACAAAGAAAAAAACAAAGGCCTACACACAGTTAACCACATTGCTTCATTCCATTAAGGAGTATTACTTTTGTAAGAGACATGAAAGGCCAACAATGATAGTGTATACAAACAAAAGGTTTTGATGTATTTATTAATTCGAATATCATATCATATCAAATCTTTAATTCTTTGAATTTGAATGATAATTCATTGAACTCTCATGGGAACAACTATCTATCCATGTATAATGAACGAAGGTGACAAAAGAGTTGTATCATTCATTATCCATGTATAATGAACAAATGTGACAGAAGAGGTGAGGTGGAACTAGTTGGAGTGCCTTAGGTAAATACTTATATAAATCTTTCCTAAATTGTGTATATAGTTGATTGGTTTGTGAGCCTTGGGAAATGGATCAAGCTATTTAGTATCACTGAAAAAACAGTCTCAATATTTGAAAAAGTCTTGGGAGAACTATGCATAGCTTTAAAAACCTAAGTGTAGTAGGTTTCCATGGTGGAAAAGAAGTGATGAGGTTTGTATAGTAAGTAAATCCAGTGTTATGGGGATTAATAATGGATTCATTCTTGGTAAATGTTATGGGGATTAATAATGGATTCATTCTTGGTAAATGTTATGGGGATTAATAATGGATTCATTCTTGATCTGAGTACTATGAAAGAAGTAATGACAAGATAAGGAAAAAGGCAAATTGATACAATAAAGGTTATGAATCAAGGTACTGAAAATGTTGTTGTATTCTATCTTGTCTTTTTAGATAAAATGTTTCCTTAAAAAAATATTAATAAAAAATATATGTAAAACATTTTATATAAAAGAGAGTGAGTTACATCATATCCTCCACAAGTAAAAAGTTATCATAGTCTAGTGCCTCGTGATCTTACCGAACTTAGAATAGTCAAGACCCCAAGAGATTATATAGAAACCTAGATCATATGGCCTAAGGAAAAAATTAAAATCAATTGAAACATTAGTGGCTTGAGGGCCACATTTAATATCAATATTAAAATTAATCAATAGTGATGAATTTTTGCCTGGTAGAGGTAATCGATCTTCAAGAGTGGGGCCCCACCTAGTGACAATTTGTTCAACATTCTTGCAGGGCATTATTCCATCCATCCTCTACTTGTTGTCCCAAGCACTTCTCCATGGATATTTTCAAATCGAGCGAGGGTACTTTTTGTTTTCATGTCAATGAGGAGGAAACTAACTATGGCGTTCTTGGCTCTAGCTATGAAAGGCATTCTATTCTCAAACTTGGACAACATTCTTATGGACAGACTTGAACTGGAACAAATGGGAATGGGTTAAGCTAGGAGGTGAATAAACTTTTGGGGGATGTAACTCATTTTGTAGGGGGTCCTGCCCTAGAAATCCATCATCATATGAAGATGTGCCGACTCCAAATACACTTTCCTACCTTGCACATAGATCTAAAATTGAAAGTTGGCACAGATCAGAGATCCATCATCTAGGTAAAACCATCGCATATAGTCTTTTTTAAAACACTATAATTTCTCTTTTTCTAGATAAAAAAAAAAAAAAAATTGTATTTTAATAAGTTGTCAGCCTACATGGAATTCTACTATTGATGGGATATTATCCACAAGAACAAAATATTTCCATTAGATATATCCAAGGAGGAGCTACCCACAATGATTAGATTCTCAAACCCAGTTGACTTGGAAATTAGTACAATCAGAAAAGGTGCTTGATAATTTCATTTTTTTGACAAAAGGGACACTTGGGATTGGAGGACCCTAGGAATTTCAAACAATGTCCCAAAGGTAGGCCACCAACCATTATATACCAAATAAAGATGGCCTTCGTAGGCTCAATGAACTTATTCAAGACAAAGTGAAGATGAAACAACCAACTAGAATACTTATATGTCACCCTTTATAATAGCACCAATCACAAGTCTAGGGTTGAGCCATCGATAACCATCATCGAGATTGTATTTCTTAAATCCCTTAGAATAATTATATCACTAATCTCTCCACCATGTCCTAGGCACTTGCCATACCTAGCTTAAGGAAAAGATCATTAATGGCCAACTTTTGTACATCTTAAATGATGGGTTTGTCTTGTTAATCCAATCAAAACTCAATGTTCATAACCACCCAATACTTCTAGATATGAGAAGAACCATCGAACAAATAAACCACCTTGATAATTCATTTTTTAGGACAAGGATTTTTCCTTGAATTAGATTAGGGGGGATGGCTAGCTGTAATGGTCATTAAATGATTTCTCCATTCACGAACAATCATCTTTCCAAGTCAAGAAATACTTATTATTCTCCTAGGATTTCCATATACCTTGAGAAAAAAAGGTTCCTTTGATTTGGAATTTGGTTGGCATCATCATAATGGTTTGGAAGTTCAACCCTTGCAAGCATGGTTTTCTCAACGATGTTTCTCTCTAGATGAAATAGTGAAGGAAAACTTTCCAATTTTTTCCTTCCAAAGTGCATATAAGCCTGTTAGCATAGGGGGGTTGAGATTTACAAAGGACCCATTCCTACCCAAACCTATTCATTTATATTTTGGGGTACAACAAAGATCCCATTTTACTAGTAGAAACAATTTCTCCCCTACAAATTAGCCCAAATAAATTCCCACAATAGTTTATCCAATCATTGGTAGGATGAAACAAAGGGTACCCAACAAGAGGAATAATACAAATGGGTAGAAACTAGAATTTTGGAGAAAATATATGATGGCCAAGTTACTCGTGGCAGAGGCAGAGTAGCCCAATTTTCAACTTTATTATGTATTCATTAGAACATGACCCCAAAAATAACCTTGGGAGAGGCATAGAAGGAAAAAGGTATTCCCAAACACTTTAATATTTGTCAACTATTAATCTATGACCAACCCTACATGGAAATATAATCAAGGATATCACCTTGAGCTAGTTGATAGCATTGAGTCTTTCCCATTTGGAACTTGTATCTTAAGGCCTCGTTGAAAATGTGAATGCAACCCATGGTGTGGAGCATTTAACCTTACTCTTCCAAAATAGTGAGAAATGAGTTATTGAAAAAGTTCTTAATAACCATTTGGTTCTTAGTGGGGAAAGGGAGAGGAATACTCTTCATACCACACAAGGTGTCATGGTGAAGGAGATCACCTAAATATTTGGTCATGAGTACATAAAGGGTAATATCCAAAGGGATACCTTCCCTTATTGACCAAAACAACCCAATTTCTCTATATTTGGCTTGATTAACTAAGATAAAAGCTGAGGCATATGAAAATATGGTTTTCACTACCTACAGAAAACCTAAGGTTTGTGGAATGAACAAAATAAATGACCAATCTACCTTATCATAAGATTTCTCAAATTCAATCTTAATGAACAAATACATTATCCCCAAGAAGCTAGCCCACTCCATGCCTTCCTAAACTTCTATCATAGTATATAGGATGAACCTCCCATGGATGAACCTAATCTATTTAGGCCTAACAATCTAGGGAAAGAGATGCCTCAACCTTAAGCACTTATAACTACTAATTATCTCAATTTTTCTCACTCTGAGAACAAATTTAAGAAGTCCTTGGTGAATGAGAGAGCTCAAAGACTTTTTCCACACTACTTCTTGGCACAATTTAAGATAATCAAACCTAATATAATCTTAGGTGGATTTGAAAACTTCACAAGAATGTCCATCCAACCTGTTGGCAGCCCTACATGTTTTTTTCTTTTTTAATGACAAATGACAACTCCTGCAATTGCCTATGCCTCATCCTGTAAATATTACTATTTGAGGGTGATTATTCGATTATTAAAAAATGTGTGCCTATTGTTTTTGTACTTTTATTTTGCATTTTCATGCTTGATTCATGACTGTAAGCATGAATCAAGCATTTAGACTTAATTTCACATTGTGACTCTATCCATTATTTGGTTGCTAGAAAATCCATTGTGACTTGTATCTACCTCCTATTCAATATTGGGACGATTTTCCTTTTGAGTTTGTTTGAATATCAATATAATGCATACGTTGATTGGAATTTGGACTATAATCTTGTTCGTTTAATCAACTTTGATTTTAAATTTTGGATTTGCATTTGGATTGTAAAAAACGTATCCTCTCCTAACCTTTGCAAATCGAGTATACCCATTACATGTCATGGGAATTAAACACACCAAGATCGTACCTTGTACGTCATTTTAGCTGGAAGTTTGAATTGATAGGCCTCTCATGACAAACCAAGGTCTTGTGTTATGCTCTATACTCAAAACGTTCATTACCAGAAATGCCCCAATTTCGTGACTGAAACCCTTATTGCTTATGTTATGGTTGCGCTGGTGTGTTCCTAGTTTTTTTCCAATGATTTTAGCTCGGGCTTGCCTCTTTCATTGTTACCTCCTAAGACCACAGTGAGTTTGGGTCTCCCTTGTTACCATCTGTTCAAACCCTTATGGCCCCTCTCGTCCGATTTGAGCCAAATGGCTCCCAAGCTTTGTTGTTGTAGGATGATATGAGTGAGGATCTGAAGAGCCAGGGTGGGATATGTTTATTAAGAAGTTCTAGGGTTATAATTTGCGAGTGGCCAAAGAATTTTCCCTTACATTTGATAGATGCAGAGCCAAGGTAGGTGATATTCAGTTGGAAATCACCGAAGAATTTCTGAGTGAAGCAACAAGGCTCCCTCTCACTAGTCAAAAGTGTTTTAAAAAATCGAAATTGGACAAAGTACCCGATTCTTTTCATCACCTCAAGAAATATAGACTGTTGTGACAAAGGTATTCCAGTCTCCCTACTCAAGGTTAGATGGCATGGTTTGTTAGCAGTATTAAAACAATTTATTACCTGTGAAGGTTGTTATGGCATTGTCTTCCTTTACCATGTGAGATTTCTCATGCATTTTATTGGCTTCCATTTAAACATGTCGTTTTGCATGCTAAGAAGTTTGTATAAAATGTCAAAGAGATACAAGAAGCAAAACTTGGATTCCAACCTCTTTCACCATGGTTTGATTAAATTATTGTTAGTTCATCATTTGAAAACACTTGGTGATGATTGGGACGGTTTCATGGCTTGTAATAGTTTTGTTACAATAAATCATGTAGAGACCCCTGTAATGGATAAGCCTATGATAGAGAAACCTCTTAATTTATCAATTGGCAACCCAGATCTTTTGAATGAAAATACTTGTGAAGAGGCATTGTCCAATCAAATTTTATGTGGGCAACAGGGTATTAGCTCTGAGTTTATTGAAACTCTTGTGCATGAGACGATTGTCTAAACTGACCCTACTGTAAAATCCAACAGTAGAAACCCTTGCAAAAAGTCAAAGAAGACTCAATACATGTTAGGGTTTCATAAAAATAAGGTTGGTCGACTCATTTCAAGGAGTCTGCGTAATAGATCCAAAGCTCATATGAGCTCGATCGAATCGATCGATATCCATGAGGACTCTGACTCCGAGATTGAAAAGTTTCTAGCAGATGAAGATCCGAATTGTTCCAAACTAGATCTTAATCAACCATTCGATTATGTCAATAATATCCCACTGTGTTTAAAAGATAGCAAGGGGTTCACAGGTATTAAACTCGTTCAAAGGCCGATAGTGGATAGCAGTGATGTTTTAACACACAATTACACATTTTCTCAACGGATCACCCATGTTGTTCCTTGTGAAGTTTGCTTGCAGTGGATAGGGAAGTACTATAAAGACATCCCCATTCTCCAAGCAAGGATTAAATCTCTCACGACTCTCAATGAATCCTTGGCAAACGAAAACTGTGAACTCAAGGCCAATGCACAAAGACAAGCAAAGCGTTTAAAAAGGATGGGCAACATCGTTATAAAAAATGATGACAGTGTAAAGGCTATGATAGATTCTGAGATATTGTGATTCGATTTTTGTTATTAGTTAAATGGTATGATTGGTTCTTATCATAGTTATGATTTATTTGCTATTTTTCTAATCAATCTAGATCGATTTGGATTTTTGTTACCAATAATAAGACTGACTACAGAATCAAGTGATTCTGTAGCCAAGTCAATTTCTCATATAAAATTTAGGATTTGTTAGTTAATAAAATATTTGACTTGCTCATTTCATTTTTTCAGGATAGGAAGTATCTAATGTTGATCTCATGGGATGGAGCATGTTGGACTTAGTCGATCAGCTATCTCCTTTTTGCTTATTTTGTAAATAAGAGAAAAACTTTCACAAATTTTGAAGATATAGTTTGATCATGAGAAGCTCTAGTCCCTCTATATTTGTAATTTTAAGATTTTTTTGAGAACTATTCCTATGTTAGAAGATAGGAGGTTTAGCTTTCATGAACTCTTTAAATACTCCATATTTTGTAATGGAAATCATCTTGTCTGAGAGTAGAAGATGGATGAGTGATTCCAAGACTTAATGAAACAACATGTATGCATTTTGGCTTTAGCCCTTTGTTAATGATGTTTTCATTTATGTTTTGTTAATATTAATACATTAATAGGTCTTATAGATTTAGACTAAATGATCTATTATGTTTGGGATATATATATATTATAAAGATTGTCTATAATTTGTTGCTCTAGATATAAATACTGTGATCATATCTCCAATTAGAATGGTAGGATTTATCTTTGAATCTTAGTTGAATGATGAAATGCATAAGTTACTTTCAGGTTTACCTTGTTGTAATTATATGCAATTATAAGATCACGGGGTTATATCTGTGTTTCGGCTTCTGTCATTAAATCTAAGATTCCAATACATGTTTTGGATTTATTTAGAACGGTCATAAAGTTCTTTGCAGATTTCTCTCTTGGACGTGGCGGTTATATGTTCTTCACTCATACAAACGCTTGGATACACCTCACTAACTAACAAACATGTTAGTTCCTTTGTGTTTCTCAATTTTGTCATTTGCATATTAATGAAACCATAATGTATGGTTCAGATTTTGACTATCCGCACGTCTGCGTTTCGTAGTTTGTTCAATTCAAGATTAGTTAGATTTATAAAGAAAAATAGAAAAAGATTTAAATGTGATTCTTTATCTACTTCTTAACAGAAATAATTTTCACATTTGATTTCGTAAGTTTCGATTAAAACTTTCAATTTGTAAATGATGTATATAAGTGATATTAGTATATTTTCTGCTTAAAATACCTACAGTAGTTATATAAGAGCATATGTATATATATAATGTATAGTTGTTAGCATTAGTTAAATTATTCCTTTCTTTTTGTTTTCCTTTTAGGAATTTAGATTGGCTAACAGAGCCATTAAACCTGTCAGAATGAGTTACACCAAACGGCTTGGGTTATTTAGACAACCCTGGACCAAACTCGTTCTTCCAGTTGACGGACGGTCAATTTCACCTGTCAACACAGCCCTAGATATATTTCATAAACCATCACCAACAAGGCTTTCATCAACTCTAGCAAGGACAACTCTTGGTCACAAATATTTTTATGCTCGGGCGACACTTTCTAGGGGATAAGGTCAGTGCAAGTCTACATGGCCACCCTACTAGACATTTTCATACCCTGACAGTGAAAGATAATGAGATAGTGCTCCACAAACTCCCACTCAATGCCTTCTTGGTTAGATATCCTTTTGGCTAGGGTTTCCAAGTCATAACTCTTCTCAAAGTCCTCTTTGGTCACCACCAATGAATTGAAGAATTGTTTGGTGAGTATGTCCCAAAATTTGAGCCAACAAGGCCAAGATCGAATTTATCTCCTACAACATGCTAAATTTTGTCCAATTTCAAGAAATTCATTAGCTTGGTTGTCCTAGATCATAGGATATCATCAAATGGAGAAATTTGTAGACAGAAATTAGGAAATGGCCTCAAATTTATGTTGGAACAATAGGCTATGCAAGTTCATCGCAACTCTATATCTTCTAGAAAGTCAATTGACTAGGAAAGTCAATTAAGTGATCGAATAAAAGATCGATTGGATGGTTGACTAGGCCATTGACTAGTCAAAGAGTTAAAACAAAGCAACCAATCAGTGCATAGAACAAGGAAAAAATCAAGCAGTTTGTTATGTGCCCCCACTAATATATGTGGATCTCATATTCCCCACTTCAAGGGAGTTGGTTACAAATTGGTGCTACAAAAATGTGGCCTTATGGGTCGATAAAGAAGTGAATAGTGGATGAGATAAGTGTTGAGTATGGAGATATTTTGGTTTCTTAACCAATATGTATGTTGAGCTATGCTTGGTTGTTCTTATGTGTTGTAACTATGTCTTTAGAGACCACCTCTCTCTTCAAATACTAGCTCTATCTAATCCTCTGACTCTTGAACATGGTATCAAAGCTAATGGTTTGACATCTACCTTGTTTTCTACATGTCTTATGGAGGCTATTGATTATATGTCTAATCATATGATTCTCAAACATGGTATCAGAGATAGTGCTTTGATATATACCTTGTTGTCTACATGTCTTATGGAGGCTATCGATTGTATGCACTCCTGATGAGTCAAAATATTCTGGTAATTTGACTTAGGGTTTTTACTTGTAAACTGAATCTAGGATTAGATATGTAGATGTTGATTAATTGGGTTGGTTTTCATTGATTTCAACCCTTGAAAAAAGTTTGGTAGCAAATTCCAGCAGGAAAAAGGTTTGGGTAATGGACCCAAGTTTGTTTGATGGATAATGGTATGAGTTTTGATATATTTGCAAGTAAGACTATTCTAGATGGATAGTACATGTCATGCCATTTCCGTTGTTATGTGGAACATCACATAACTCCTCATGGTTAGACAGTTATGGCCATGTGAAGTTGGAGAAACCTCATGAGTCATCTAGAAGCCCCAAAAGGTCAAAGTAATCAAAGTGTTTGCAAAAGAAATTATTTAAATAATAAAGTTAATGGAGAACTCCCTAAAATAAGGAAAGTGGGATGCTACATGAAAGTATAAATAAGAGGCAAGGCTCTCTCATTTAATCACACTTGACCCTATTGAATATCATTGAATATCTATTTTGTGAAAGGTTATTTGGGCAGGTATTATTGATAGAGAAAAGTGTGGAAGGAAAAGTGCGGCCGAAAAAGTGCGGCAGGAAAGTGCGGCAAGAAAAGTGTGACAGAAAAAGTGCAGCAAGAAAAGTGTGGCAGAAAAAGTGCGACAAAAAATCGTGGTAGAAAATTCATGGCAGGAAAAGTGCGATAGAAAAATCATGGCAGAAAAAGTGCGGCAGAAAAAGTGCAACAGAAAAATCACGGCAACAACATGGTTGGGGTCTATTTATGAGAGATATGGCACATCTTGTTTGAGGTATGTTTTGTGAGCTAGGGTTTATCTCTTGAGATGGTATTGGATGTTCAATATTGTTGCATATATCAGATTTGTTGAGGGATATAGTTGGTATTTTTTTGTTGGTATTTGGCATATGGGTATTGGTCTTTTGGTTGTGATCTGTTGCTGAAGTTGTTGGTTTAGCTTGAGGCTACATAATAGTGAGGTTGTGGCACATGGTTTGATGTAATATTTTATGGTATTTTTTTTATGGATAGAGTGATGAATTGTTAGATAACTTTTTATGGTTATATTGGTGTATGTCTTTTCTATATGGTTGAGGTACATGATAGGTACATGGTTGAGACAAGTAGTTGATGAGTTAGCACATACATGAAGTGTATAGTTGATGAGTTGACACACACATGAGTTGTATAGTTGATGATGTTGGTACATCTTGATGAGTCAAGGTTGATGCATGGCACATGTTGGTTCAGGTTATTGGTACATGTTGTTTGGTGCAGGTTGATTGGTACAGGTTGTTACAGGTTATTGGTACAAGTTGACAGTGGCAATGGTTGATTCAGTGACAGTGACAAGTTGTCTAGATTTGGTATTTATATTTAATGGTGGTTGGAGGGGGCAAGGATAGGTGGTTGTAGTTGGAGAACTTAGGGGGTTGTAGCCAGAGAATTGGGGAGTTTGATCTTCCCTCGGGTTGTAGCCTGAGAAACTAGGGGGTTGAAGCCTCCTTCTAGTTGCAGCTGGAAAACAAAGGAAGTTGGTGCTTCCAATGAATGTAATTCTTCAATACATAAGAAAAATCATTCTGTGGTTTTCTCCCACTTTTGGTTTCCACGTAAAAACACGGGTGTATTGTGTATGTGTATGATTGCTAATTTGTTCATTGTTTATTTACTCTGCAATTATTGGATGATAATGCTACACTGATATAACACTTGCATTATATGGTTAAAAATGATTATATTTC
>ML782285.1:414435-427556 GCA_009831015.1 Picea engelmannii
TCTCAGTAATCCAACAACTGGTATCAGAGCATGTTCCTTCGAAAATCAGTTTAACCACTAAAAGGTAGATCATGGAGAGAAAAAACATGTATAAAAATGGAATACCACGGTTTGATGGATAGAAGTATGCATTTTGGAGTAGAAGGATAAAAACATATACATAGGCACGGGGATTTGAAATTTGGCAATCAGTTGTAGATGGATACAAAGAACCAGCAGTTACGCCGACAAATAAAAGTGCAATAAAACTCAGGAAAATTAATTCCAAAGCCACAAATGCACTTATGAATGGTCTTTGTGAATCAATTTATACCAAAGTTATACATTTTAAATCTGCTAAAGATATTTCGGACAAGCTTCAAAATATTTATGAAGGAGATTCAAAAGTCAAAGCAACAAAGCTTCAAACTTACAGAGGTCAGTTTGAACAACTAAAGATGAAGGAAGATGAGAATATTGCAACTTACTTCTTACGAGTCGATGAAATAGTAAATGCAATAATAGGATTGGGAGAAGAAATTAAAGAATCTATAATTGTTCAAAAGGTACTAAGATCTCTCCCTGTGAGATTTGATCCTAAGATATCAACACTAGAAGAAAGCGCAGATATAGACTCAATAAGCATGGATGAACTACATGGAATCTTCACAACATATGAAATGAGAACTAAACAGGAAAATCCATATATATAAGAAGCAACTTTCAAAGCATCCAAAAGGTCAAAGCAAAAGGGAAAGAAAAAGGAAAAAGAACATAGCAGCAGTAGTGACAACTCGGAAGATGATGAAGAAATTTCCAACTTTGTCATAAGATTGAACAAGGGGACCAACGACAGATATAAAGGTAAGTTTCCTTTGATTTTTTTTAATGGTGATGGTATTGGTCATTTTGTTAACAAATGTCCTCATAAGAAAATGAAGAGGAATAATGAAGATTACTCAAATAGAAAACAAACATATAAAGGCAAATGAACCACAAAGAAAGTTTTCAAGAAACGCTTATGCACCAAAGAAGACATCTCATCATCAGATGAAGATGAACTCAGTGACAGTGAGACAAAAAGAGTTATATTCATGGTAGTAGAAGACTTTGACAAAGAAGACATCGAAGAAGAATATGAAGATGCAGAATTTGACTACCGAGAAGAATTGTTGTGTTCTATAGAAGTTATAAGAAGAGAAAAGAAGAAAAAAAAGAAGCTACAAGTGGAACTAGACAAGAAAGAAGACACTTGGAAACTAGAACAAATGATCACAAATTTGAAGGTTCAAATAGAAGAAGATAAAAGAGTTGAAGAAGCACTCAAAGACCAGCTAGAAGAAAGAGACAGGATCATTGGAAATTTGGAAGCAGAGATTGTCACATTAAGAAAGATATTCAAAAGAAAAATATGCATAACAGCTCAAAAGTTTTGAATGACATTATCAGCAGTCAAAAACCTCATCATAACAAGTCCGGACTTGGATACAATCAAACAGAAAAGAGATCAAGATCCAAAACAACAGAGAAAGAAACATATCTAAAAAGATATGCAGAAACAATCAAACGGGATAGGAAGATCTATAAGGAAGATTATAGGGACACTCCTCCATCGAGAAGATTCAGATTTCAGAATCAACAACTGACAGATAGGCCTCGAGAAGAAGAAGGATTCAGAAGAGCAACTCCTTTTAGAAAATCTTCAACTTTCATGTATCAAACTATCTTTTTTGGTTTATGTTATGCATGTAATAATTTTGGACATAAAGCTATGAATTACAAAGCTAATAGTAGGAACATAAAGAACTTTGAAATTCATATGCAAAAGGGTTATCCAAGAAGGCCTAGTGAAATACAGAGAAGAAGTTAGAAGAGGTTTGAATCATTGATAACTACAGTGGAATGCTACAAGTGTAACAAATTTGGACACATGTCCAAATATTGTAGAATGACAATTCCTCCTAGAGAACCACAACAAAACAACAACAGACGTAGATAGGAACCTCAATAGAGAACATGGATAAGAAAGCATAATCAGTATAGAAATGAAGAATGCACACTCGCTCTACAAGCTAAGCAGAAGAAACGTGGTTGGTATGTTGACAGTGGTTCTTCAAAACACATGACAAGTGATAAATACAAGTTTCTTACATTAAGAAAGGAAAGAGATGGATCAGTCTCCTTTGGAAATTATGAATCAACTAAAATCATTGGAAAAGGCACAGTCAGAATTGGAAACAAGAATACCAAGGCAGAAAATGTTCTACTAGTAGAAGATATGAAACATAATATTCTAAGTGTGAGTCAAATGTGTAACCAAGGTCATAAAGTTACTTTTGATTCATGAAAGTGCCAGATAAGAAAAGAAGGTTCATGAAAATTGATTGCAACAACTACAAGAACTTCAAGCAACATATATGTACTAAGTGAAAATGGAAATGAAAAGTGTTGTCTAGGAAAAGAAGATGAAAGTTGGCTATGGCACAGAAGAATGGGTCAAATACACTTTAATAGCCTTGTCAAATTCAACAAAAAGGAAGAATTTAGAGAAATGCCCCAGATTACAAAACCAACCAACACTTTATGCAAGCATTGTCAAAAAGGAAAGAAAAAAAAGACCGGGTTTAAAGCAAAAGAATATTCAACGACAAGACCACTAGAAATTGTGCACACTGATCTAGTTGGACCAACTACAACAAAGGGTTTAAAAGGTGAGAAATAATTTATGTTATTAGTTGATGATTATACAAGAATGATTGCAGTTTAATTTCTCAGGAATAAGTCAGAAGCTTTTGAAAACTTCAAGGTTTATAAGAAAATGGTTGAAAATGAAATGGATTCAAAAATCAAATGTTTGAGATCTAATAATGGAGGAGAATTCACATCAAAGGAATTTGTGGACTACTGCAGAAGGCATGGAATAAAAAGGCAATTCTCCATTGCTAGGACACCTCAACAGAATGGAGTTGTTGAAAGAAAGAACAAGACAATATAGGAAATGGCTCGAACAATGTTAATGGATTCCAAATTGACAAATATCTTTTGCACACATGCAGTGCATACAATGGTTCACATTCAAAACAGAGTAATTCTCATAAACAACACTAACAAAACTCCCTACGAGCTATGGAAAGGAAGACCAACAAATGTGAAGCACTTCAAAGTATTTGGAATCAAATGCTACATCAAAAGAGAAGATGGAAGAATGGGAAAGTTTGACTCTCATGTGGACAAAGGAGTACTTGTTGGTTACTCAAGTACAAGTAAAGCATACAAGTGTTACAATTTGAGGTTGAACAAAGTTGTGGAAAGAATCAATGTAACAATTAATGAAACAGGTGGACGCGAATTAAAGGAAGAAGAAAATGAATCAATGGAACAACTTTATGAAGAAGAAGCAAAATATGAAGAAGAAGTAGAAGGGGAAGATGAAGAGGATCAAACAGAAGTAGAAGGGGAAGATGAAGAGGATCAAACAGAAGTAGAAGGGAAAGTTCAACAAGTACCTCCAAAGACACCTAGAAAACGAGTACAAAAGAATAATCCTTCAGATCAGATTATCGGAAACACATATGCAGGAGTTGAGACTAGAAGAATAATCCGTTCACTAGAACAAACACACCTAGCACTCTCATCTACGATTGAACCAAAAAGTTTTGAAGAGGCCATTGTTGAAATAATGTAACTGCAAAGAGTATTCTTATTATTATTTGATATATTATTCATTGGATCAATCTCCATTGTGGATTGATCATGTCAACTATTTTAATCAGACCAAATCCCCTTTGCGGATTGGTCAAATGATAATTATAATAGGCAGAATAAGAAATCGACCCCAGCAAATATTAAAGAGGCCCCATAATATATTAAAGGTGGTTGTAACCACCCAGTTGGAGAAGCCAGCCCTGCTAGTGAAGAGACACTTCACATGTGCCAGTCTAATATAAATAAGGAAGCTAGTGCCTCACTTAGACACACAACTCACTTGCTCATTGAGAGACAAGTTTCGGATCTGTTGTTAGAGAAGAAGGAGAGAGAGTGGCGCATATCTGGGAGAGGATCTTCTACATTAGTTTAAGAGATCTCTTGGCATTGTATTGGCTATCTATATTAAGGAAGTTTTGTTGGGTTTTCTTCCCCTAGAGGATTTCATGGGATAAATGATGTGTCTCTTGTGATTGTGTATTTCTCAGTGATCTTGGATTATGCTATTGTTATCTAATAAAATGCAAAGAACTATAATAATGGCTTAAACATTAACATGGTATCAGAGCCAAGTTGAAGGAAGCATCTTTCACAAGAGTGAAAAATGTCACTGTTGTCGTACATGAAAATTAGGGATTTTTTATGGTGAAGCTTTCCAACCCCAAAACCATCTAAAAATGTGATCCCTCCCCTAAGGATCACTTTGGCACTCTCAGCGCACATTTTCAGTGGCTAGATCTCTCGGAAAGTGAAACCCTAGTTTCACAAAGTACCAGAAGTACCAGAAAACCAGTGTACCAGAAGTACCATAGTACCAGAGGTACCAGAAGCACCAGTCTAGAAATCCGTAGATCAAATTTGGAGGAGAAAAATTTGGATTTTCTCAGATCCAAACACACCAAGCTACTCGTCTCAGCCAAGCGCACCTCCTGGTAAGTTCAAATTTTGATTTTGAGCACTTTCATTTTTTGGTCATTTTCCTAGATCCAGGTAAATATCTCTGCAAGCGTTAAGTTTGTTGACAAGCTAGAAGGAGTGGAAAAATTTCATGCCTAGAAGTATAGTATTGACCTCATTCTTGAAGAGAATGACCTAGCAAGATTCGTCAAAGAAGAAGTACCGAAACCCGCCAATGCTGTAGAAAAGGCAAAGCATCAAAAGGACACAATCAGGGCCAAAAGAATCATTATAGATTCAATCAAAGACCACCTGATTCCTTATGTGTCATCTAAGAAGACTCTGAAAGAAATGTTTGATGCCTTGACCAGACTATATGAAGGAAAGAACATAAACCGAAAGATGAATCTAAGAACTCAACTAGAGAACACAAGGATGCAGAAAGGAAAAACGATTAAAGAATACTTCTCTAGAATCTCATAATTCAAAGAACATATAGAAGCTATTGGAGATACCCTAGACGAAGATGAACTCATAATGACGGCCCTAAATGGTCTCACAAGACCTTGGGATGCATTCATCCAAATGATATGTGCCAGAACGGACAAACCGAAGTTTGATAGTCTATGGGAAGAATGCATCCAAGAAGAAACAAGAGTAGTGAATCGTGAAGCATTACTAGCAATAAATGATGATCAAGCCCTAGCTACTCACACCAAAGGAGGAAGGAAGAAACCCTACTTCCAAAAGGAGACTCATAAAGAGCCTCAACAGTCAAACAAATTCAATCATAAAGAATCGCATCCAAGGAGATTTCAGAAGAAAGGACAACGAAAGGAAAGGGACTACTCATCTGTACAATGCTATCATTGTGACAAGATGGGACACATTGAGAAGTTTTTTCCAGCCAGATGAGAAGAATACAAGATAAAACATAAGAGGCTCCATGCCCAGGTAGTCGAGGATGAAGAGCCACCTACAAAGATGATAAGAGAGCAGATCAAAGACCATGTCTTGATCTCAGCCCTCTCAAGATCTGTAACACCCAGAGAGGAAACTTGGCTCATTGATAGTGGTGCATCCAAGCACATGACGGGACAAAGAAACATTATCTCTTGTATCTCAGAAAAGAAGTTTTCTCAAAAAGTGACACTTGGAGATGATTACCAATATCCCATCAAGGGAGTGGGAGAATCAAACCACAAACTGAATTTAGGGAATCCACTAAAAATGAAGGATGTACTATATGTACCAGGCTTGAAGAAGAACCTACTCTCCATTTCATCTTTAGAAAAGAAAGGATTCAAAGTTGCCTTTATAGATGGAGAAGTTCTTATGTGGGCTAAAGGAGAAACCTTAAATGAAGCAATCATCATTGGAAGTGAAGAAAATGGCTTGTATAAACTAAAGGGTCACTTAGAGGCTGCCATGACCCACGCCATTGAAAACTCATGTGAACTTTGGCATAGAAGGTTAGCCCACATCAACTACAAGGCACTACCATACATATGCAAAGCAGTCATAGGTTTACCAAAACTCAAAGGTGACCATAAAGGCATGTGCAATGGATGTGAACAAGGGAAGAACATCAAGAACCCGTTTCTGAAGAGGGACGGCAAGATAGAAGGAGTCCTAGAACTCATTCATTCAGATGTATGTGGCCCAATGCCATCATCCTCCATTAGTGGGTATGTATATTATGTATAATTCATTGATGATTACTCTCGTAAAACTTGGATATATTTCTTGAAATATAAATATGAAGTGTTCAGCAAGTTCAAGGAATTCAAAGCCTTGATAGAGAACCTTTCTGAAAGGAAGATTAAGATACTCAGGTCAGATAATGGAGGAGAATATATCTCAAAAGAGTTTGTGAAATTCTACAAAGATGTTGGGATCAAGAGGGAACTCACTACTCCCTATAATCCCCAACAAAATGGTGTAGTTGAACGAAAGAACAGAACCATACTGGAAGCTGTAAAGACTATGATCCATGATCAAGATCTTCCTATGTGCTTATGGGCAGAAGCAGCAATGGAAGTTGTATATGTGCAGAACCGATTGTCCCATAGTGCACTTGGGCTCAAGACACCAGAAGAGATGTTCACCGGAAAGAAGCCAGAGGTAAGCCATCTCAAAATATTTAACTGTCCAGTGTTTATTCATATACCTAAAGAAAAGAGAAACAAGTTGGACCCCTCGGGAAAGAAGGGAATATTTGTGGGATACTGTGAGGTCTCCAAGGCCTTTAGAATCTATATACCAGGTCAACATCACATTGAGATCAGTAGGGATGTGACCTTTGATGAAGATGCAGCACTCAAGAAATCTAAACTATGCCAGCTTGAAGAAGTATATGAAGAGGAACCTGTAATCTCCAGTACTGCAATGAGGGAGGTTCCCAGAGCTGCAGAACCAGTGAGGGAAGTTGTAACTTCCCCTGATGAGGAACTTCTAGAATACCATGATATAATAGAAGTGCAAGAACCTCCTCAGATGACAATCCTCCATAAAAGAAAGCCATCTTGGGCTAGAGAGATTATTCAAGATGGAGAGAAGTACGTTGTTTCCTAAGGAACTACAACACAAGTGAAAATACCAAAGCCATTCTCTAGTTATATGGATTTAATGTGTGATCTCCTAGAAGAAGAGCCTACCTACTTTGAAGAAGCCATTTAGAGGAAAGAATGGGCAGATGCCATGATAGAGGAATAGCAATCCATAATGAAGAACGAAGTATGGGAAATAGTTCCCAGACTGAAGAATAAAGATGTGGTATCTTCCAGATGGCTCTTCAAAATAAAACATGTTGTTGATGGAAGTATTGAGAAGTATTAAGCAAGATTTGTCGCTTGTGTCTTTTCCCAAAAGGAAGGCATTGACTATGAAGATACATTCACTCATGTGGCCAGATACACTTCAATCAGAACCATCATAGCTCTTGCAACTAAGATGAAGTGGAAGATGCACTAGATGGATGTGAAGACAAATTTCCTAAATGGTGTCATCGAAGAGGAAGTGTATATAGAGAAACCTCAAGGATTTGAGGTTGAAGATGGGAAGTCTCATGTCTGCAAATTGAAGAAAGCCTTATACGGATTGAAGCAAGCTCCTAGAGCTTGTTATGGCCTTATAGACAGTTTCTTGACGAGCTTAGGCTTTACCAAGAGTAAAGAAAACTCTAACCTCTACTTAAAAATCATGGGCAATGAGACAGTAATCCTACTGCTATATGTGGATGACTTATTCCTAACTGGAGAAGAAAAGCTCATCATTGAATGTAAAAAGAGACTTGCCTCGGAATTTGAAATGAAAGACCTTGGCCTAATGAATTGTTTCTTAGGTCTTGAGGCACGACAGAGTCCTGAGAGGATCTTCCTTAACCAAGTGAAGTACACGGTCGAAATCTTGAATAGATTCGACATGTTGGAATGCAAGCCCATGAATATGCCCATGGAAGTGAAGCTGAAGCTGATGGTCGATACTTCGTCAGAGTTGATTGATGCCACACTATACAGACAGATGATTGGATCGTTGATGTACCTAACGAACACCAGACCAGACATTTGTTTTTCTGTGAACACCTTGAGTCAATTTCTGGTGGAACCCAGATGTGTTCACCTAGTGGCTGCAAAACATGTGATGAGGTACCTTAAAGGTACAATAGATTGTGGTCTCAGCTATGATGGAGATCATGATTTCACATTGAGTGGATATACTGATGCAGATTGGGTAGGAAGTGTTTCTGATAGGAAAAGAACTTCAGGATGTTGTTTTAGTTTGGGATCAACTATGATCTTGTGGCAGATTAGGAAGCAATCTAGTATTCTCTCAACACAGTGGAAGCAGAATACATTGCTGCATGTTCTGCCAGCTGCGAAGCTATATGGCTTCGAAAGTTGTTGACCGACCTATTTGACTTAGAGATGAGAGCAACCTTGATTCTATGTGAAAACTAGAGCTGCATAAAGATGACAAAGAATCATGTATTCCATGACAAGTCGAAGCACATAGAGATATGTTATCATTACATCAGTGACATGGTGTAGAGAGGAGCCTTAAAGCTCCAGTACATTAGCACGAATGAACAAGTTGCTGACATGTTGACCAAGCCACTATATCGTATAAAGTTTGAATACTTTTGAGATAAGCTTGGTATAGTCCAAAAGGACCCTCCTCGAAAGGGGGAGTAGATGTGATGAGACATCTCTTGCTTCCAATCTAATGGTTGTGACATAAAGCAAGATGATGTGATATGACTAGTACTGTGCTTCCAGCTGGATAGTTGTGACGTATAGTCAGTCTAGTATCCTGCTTCCGACCTGATGGTTGTGACGTAAAGCAAGATGAGTACCTTGCTTCCAACCTGATGGTTTTGACGTAAAGCAAGTTGATGTGTGACTAGTACTATGCTTCTGGTTGTATAGCTGCGACGTAAAGCAAGTTTAGTTCCCTGCTTTCGACCTAATGGTTGTGATGTAAAGCAGGATGTGTACCTTGCTTCCGACCTGATGGTTGTGATGTAAAGCAAGATGATATGATGAGACTAGCACTGAGCTTCCAGCTGGATAGCTGTGACATAAAGCCAGTATAGTATCCTGCTTTTGACCTGATGGTTGTGACGTAAAGAAGGATGAGTATCTTTCTTTCAGCTTGAGTGCTATGACGTAAAGCAAGACGATGAGATGAGACTAGTATTGTGCTTCCATCTTGATAGTTGTGACATAAAGCCAGTCTAGTATCTTTCTTCCAGCCTGAGTGTTGTGACGTAAAGCAAGACATTGAGATGAGACAAGTACTGAGATTCCATATTGACAGTTGTGACATAAAGCCAGTCTTGTATTATGATGAGTCAACCTTGTGCTGTGATGATGATGATGTATCAGTTTTTATACTAATACATATTGATGCAGATGATGATGGCATTCCTTTGAGAATGACGATGTTGTCGATGAAGAAAACTTTCGATGATTTATAGATACACTAGTCAATGTTCCAAGATGATATTGATGATGTTGTCCTCTCACCCACTTGATGTTGTTGATGATGTTGTCCTCTCTCTCTCGCATGATGTTGTTGAAGAATACCCTTCTTGTTAAGGGGGAGTGTTGAAATAATGTAACTACAAAGAGTATTCTTATTATTATTTGATATATTATTCATTGGATCAATCCCCATTGTGGATTGATCATGTCAGTTATTGTAATAGGACCAAATCCCATTTTGCGGATTGGTCAAATGATAATTATAATAGGCAAAATAAGAAGTCGGCCCCAGCAGATATTAAAGAGGCCCCATAATATATTAAAGGTAGTTGTAACCACCCAGTTGGAGAAGTCGGCCCTGCCAATGAAGAGACACTTCACATGTGCCAGTATAATATAAATAAGGAGGCTAGTGCCTCACTTAGACACACAACTCACTTGCTCATTGAGAGACAAGTTTTGGATCTGTTGTTGGAGAAGAAGGAGAGAGAGTGGTGCATATCTGGGAGAGGATATTCTGCATTAGTTTAAGAGATATCTTGGCATTGTATTGGCTATCTATATTAAGGAAGTTTTGATGGGTTTTCTTCCCCTAGAGGGTTTCCCAGGACAAATGTTGTGTCTCTTGTGATTGTGTATTTCTCAGTGATCTTGGATTATGCTATTGTTATCTAATGAAATGCAAAGAACTATAATAATGGCTTGAACATTAACAGTTTGATGTAAGGGTTTATGGTATTTGGTTTATGGATAGAGTGATGAATTGTTAGATAACTTTTGATGGTTATATTGGTGTATGTCTTTGGTATATGGTTGAGGTACATGTTGGGTACATGGTTGAGACAAGTAGTTGATGAGTTGGCACATACATGAGGTGTATAGTTGATGAGTTGACATATACATGAGGTGTATAGTTGATGATGTCGGTACATCTTGATGAGTCAAGGTTGATGCATGGTTGATGCATGGTACATGTTGGTTTAGCTTATTGGCATAGGTTGTTTGGTGTAGGTTGTTACAGGTTATTGGTACATGTTGACAGTGGCAGTGGTTGATTCAGTGACAGCGACAAGTTTTCTACATTTGGCATTTATATTTAAGGGTAGTTGGATGAGGCAAGGATAGGTGGTTGTAGCCACATTTCGTTTGTAGATGGAGAAATTAACGGGTTGTAGCCTCCTTTTGGTTGTAGCCAAAGAATTGGGGATTTGGAACTTCCCTCAAGTTGTAGCCTGATAAACTAGGGGGTTGGAGCCTCCTGTTGGACACACCGACTACACTGAAAGGGGGGGTGAATAGTGTAGGGCTCTTTTTCCCAAAACTCCTTAGTTAACAATCACCATTAACTCATTAATCATTGCTTTCATTTATAACCAGTTAAATGTCAACACATATCAACAATATATATCAGCAATATATCATCAACAAGTCATCACCACAAGGAACACAAAGAACACAAGATGTATGTACAATTTTCTTTTTATTATGGACTACAATCCTTGGGGTTTTCAGCAACAACTAAATAGAGTACAACTCTACAAGAGAACCAGATCTATAATGCAAGACTCAGCTTACACCCTCAGCACCAACTAATATGTGGCAACAATCCTCAACAAATATCCATATGTACCATAAACAAGTGCATCAACCATGCACGAACCTGTGCCAAACAACCTGTAATCAACCTGTACCATAAAAAAGTGCATCCAACCATGTAAAAAAGTATATACCAATCATGTTTCAAATATTGATCAACAATGGCTCATCAATATGTACCAACATCATCAAATATACACCTCATGTATGTGTCAACTCATCAACTATTTGTCTCAACCATGACTAGTTTTGGATTAGTCAACAACCCTAACTTGAAATAATCATAACTTTGTACCTGTAATGAATAAATATATGAAACTGATACACAATGTTCTTCAGTGTTTTTTTTTAAATTCCTGTAGGTGTCACTAATTGAAACCTCTCAGAAAAGGAGTTATAGCAAAAATGGCATACCTTGCTGAATTTTGGCTTATTCTAGAGAGCGAACTTGTAGAGTGTGCCCCGCATGGAATATTTGTTGAATAGAAATGAAACTATTACACAGCATAATAATGACTGTAATATAGCCAACACAATTTTTCTCACTGAATTTGTATCTGTTATGAATAAGTTATGACTTTTTTACCCGAAACACCTGTTTTAGACTAGTTTCCGGACTAGGCACGAACCCTATTTTCCACGAAGTGTATCTCCACAAATAAAACGACCCACAAGCTGAATTTTTTACCACAGATACTTGGATATGTTTCCTCAATGGAATATCAATATCATGGTCTGAATCATTATAGAAAAAAAATTATTGCGAAAATGGTGAGATGACCTGTAAATAACATACCTTAGAAAGCATCATCAAAAGAATTTATCCTCCCTTGAATTCCGACCCTCTTTTCTTCACCTTCCCTCTGTAATTCATCTTAAATATCCTTTGGTTACCTTAGTAACCTATATATATTCAATATGCTCAAGTGTTCCACACCAAAAATGATCAAGAAGCTCTCACAAGAAGCTCTCCATCAATACTCCAAAAGATATTCTCACAAGAAGCTCTCCATTGATCCACAAAAAGGATGATCTACAAGAGACCATTGCTATCTTATTTATAATTTCATCCGCTAGGTCACTTAACCCATTTTTAGGTCACTTAACCCATTTTTGTGTCACTTAACCTATTTTCCTTATTTTAGGGTTAACCACTTTCCATAAATAGAAAGTTCTCCAATACCTTATCATTTAAATATTCCTTTTTTATTTTGTCACCTTACTTTATCATTTCTTGATTTTGTCACTTCTCTTTATTATTTAAATAATCTACCTTGACTTTGTCACTTTACTTTATCATTTAAATAATATTAACCCATTTCTAGGTCATTTAACCTATTTTTATTATTTTAGGGTTAACCACTTTCCATAAATAGAAAGTTCTCCAATACTTTATCATTTAAATATTATTTCTTGATTTTGTCACTTCTCTTTATTATTTAAATAATCCACCTTGACTTTGTCACTTTACTTTATCATTTAAATAATGATTTCTTCTTTTAGGTCACTTTGACTTCTTTGACCTTGGGGGCTTCAAGCCTTCATGTGGGGGTCATTCATCTTCGTAAGGCCATAACTCTCAAACCATGGGGAGTTATGTGACATTCCACATACCACTAAAAATGGCATGACAATCACTATCCATCTAGGATAGTTTCACCAACAATTTTCTTGATGTTCCTCTCATTATTCCACATACAAGCATGGGTCCTCCAACCATTCTTCTAGGATAACTCAATCCTCAAAGTGTCTTCCCATGAGGGCTTTCACCATAAGGGGACCACTTTGGATTTCATCCATTTGTGCACCTTATCAGTCATGATAAGACAATAATGAGAGCATGGGTCCTCCAACCATTCTTCTAGGATAACTCAATCTGCAAAGCGTCTTCCCATGAGGGATTTCACCATAAGGGGACCACTTTGGAGTTCATCCATTTGTGCACCTTATCAATCATGA
>ML782285.1:428650-469861 GCA_009831015.1 Picea engelmannii
AACAATTGGTATCAGGAGCATGTTCCTTCAAAAATCAGTTTAAGTACTGAAAGGTAGATTATGCAAAGCAACAACATGTATAAAAATGGAATACCACAGTTTGATGGACATAAGTATGCATTTTGGAGCAGAAGAATGAAAACATATATACATGCACAAGGATTTGAAATTTGGCAATTAATTGTAGATGGATACAAAGAACCAGTAGTTCTGCCAACAAATGAAAGAGCAATAAAACTCAGGAAAAATAATTCCAAAGCCACAAAGGAACTTATGAATGGTCTTTGTGAATTAGTTTACACCAAAGTTATACATTGTAAATCCGCTAAAGAGATTTGGGACAAGCTTTAAAATATTTATGAAAGAGATTTAAAAGTCAAAGAAACAAAGATTCAAACTTACAGAGGTCAGTTCGAACAACTAAAGATGAAGGAAGATGAGGATATTGCAACTTACTTATTACAAGTCGATAAAACAGTAAATGCAATCATAGGATTGGGAGAATAAATTAAAGAATCTGTAATTGTTCAAAAGGTACTATGATCTCTCCCTATGATATTTGATCCTAAGATATCAACACTAGAAGAAAGAGGAGATCTAGACTGAATAAGTATGGAAGAACTACATGGAATCTTCACAAAATATGAAATGAGAACTAAACAGGAAAATCTAGATGTAAAAGAAGCAACTTTCAAAGCATCCAAAAGGTCAAAGAAAAAGGGAAAGCAAAAGGAAAAAGAACATAGCAGGAGCAGTGACATCTCGGAAGATGATGAAGAAATTTCCAACTTTGTCAATAGATTGAACAAGGGAACCAACGACAAATATAAAGGTAAGTTTCCTTTGATTTGTTTTAATGGTGATGATATTGGTCATTTTGCTAACAAATTTCCTCATAAGAAAAAGAAGAGGAATGATGAATATTACTCAAATAGAAAACAAATATATAAATGCAAAACAACCACAAAGAAAGTTTTCAAGAAAAGCTTATGCACCAAACAAGACATCTCATCATCACATGAAGATGAAGTCACTGGCAGTGAGACAGAAAGAGTTCTATTCATGGCAGTAGAAGACTCTGACAAAGAAGGCACCGAAGAAGAATATGAAGAGGCAGAAGTTGACTACCAAGAATAATTGTTGTGTCATAGAATTTATAAGAAGATAAAAGAATAAAAACAAGAAGCTACAAGTGGAACTAGACAAGAAAGAAGACACTCGGGAACTAGAACAAATGATCACAAATTTGAAGGTTCAAATAGAAGAAGATAAAAGAGTTGAAGAAGCACTCAAAAAATAGCTAGAAGAAACAGACAGGATCATTGGAAATTTGGAAGCAAAGATTGTCACATTAAGAAAGGATCTTCAAAAGAAAAATATGCATAACAACTCAAAAGTTTTGGATGACATTATCAGAAGTCAAAAACTTCATCATGACAAGTCCAGACTTGGATACAATTAGACAGAAAATGGATCAAGTTCCAAAACAACAGAGTAAGAAACATATCCAAAAATCTATGAAGAAACAATCAAATGGGATAGGAAGATCTATAAGGAAGATTATAGGGACACTCCTCCACCGAGAAGATTCAGATTTCAGAATCAACAACCGACAGATAGGCCTCAGGAAGAAGAAGAATTCAGAAGATATTCAACTCCTAGGTATCAAACTATCTTTTTTGGTTTATGTTATGCATGTAATAATTTTGGACATAAAGCTATGAATTGCATAGCTAACAGCAGGAACATAAAGAACTTTGAAATTCATACACAAAAGGGTTATCCAAGAAGGCCTAGTGAAACACAGAGAAGAAGTTACAACAGGTTTGAATCATTGAGAACTAAAGTGGAATGCTACAAGTGTAACAACTTTGGACACGTGGTCAAAGAATGCAGAATGGCAGTTCCTCCTAGAGAACCACAACATGACAACAACATTCATAGATAGGAACCTCAAAAGAGAACATCGATAAGAAAGCAGAATCAGTATAGCAATGAAGAATGCACACTCACTCTACAAGATAAGTAAAATAAATGTGGTTGGTATGTTGACAATGGTTGTTCAAAACACATGACAGGTGATAAAGACAAGTTTCTTACATTAAGAAAGGAAAGAGATGGATCAGTCTCCTTCGGAAATGATGATTCAACTAAAATCATTGGAAAAGGCACAGTCATAATTGAAAACAAGAATACCAAGGCAGAAAATGTTCTACTAGTAGAAGATATGAAACATAATATTCTAAGTGTAAGTCAAATGTGTGACCAAACTCATAAAGTTACTTTCGATTCACAAAAAGGCGAGATAACAAAAGAAGGTTCAAGAAAAATGATTGCAACAGCTACAAGAACTTCAAGCAACATATATGTACTAAGTGAAATTGGAAATGAAAAGTGTTGTCTAGGAAAAGAAGATGAAATTTGGCTATGGCATGGAAGAATGGGTCAAATACACTTTGATAACCTTGTCAAATTCAACGAAAAGGAATCGGTTAGAGAAATGCCCTATATTATGAAACTAACCAACACTTTATGCAAGCATTGTCAACAAGGAAAGCAAACAAAGACCAGGATTAAATCAAAAGAATATTCAATGACAAGACCACTAGAAATTGTGCAGACTCATCTAGTTGGACCAACTACAACAAAGGGTTTAAAAGGTGATAAATAATTTATGCTATTAGTTGATGATTATACAAAAATGACTGCAGTTTAATTTCTCAGGAATAAGTTAGAAGCTTTTGAAAACTTCAAGGTATACAAGGAAATGGTTGAAAATGAAATGGATTCAAAAATCAAATGTTTGATATCTTATAATGGAGGAAAGTTCACTTCAAAGGAATTTACGGACTACTGCAGTAGGCACGGAATAAAAAGACAATTCTCAATTGCTAAGACACCTCAACAAAATGGATTTGTTGAAAGAAAGAACAAGACAATACAGGAAATGGCTCGAACAATGTTAATGGATTCCAAATTGATGGATATCTTTTGGACACATGCAGTGCATACAACGGTTCACATTCAAAACAGAGTAATTCTCAGAAACAACACTGAAAAAACTCTCTACGAGCTATGGATAGGAAGACCAACAAATGTGAAGCACTTCAAAGTATTTGGAAGAAAATGTTACATCAAAAGAGAAGATGGAAGAAAATGTTACATCAAAAGAGAAGATGGAAGAATGAGAAATTTTGACTCTAGTGTGGACAAAGGAGTACTTGTTGGTTACTCAAGTACAAGGAAAGCATACAAGTGTTACAATTTGAGGTTGAATAAAGTTGTGGAAAACATCAATGTAACAATTGATGAAACAGGTGGACGTGAATTAAAGGAAGAAGAAAATGAATCAAGAAGCAGAATATGAAAAAGAAGTAGAAGGGGAAGATGAAGAGGATCAGATAGAAGTAGAAGGGAAAGTTCAACAAGTGTCTCCAAAGACACCTAGCAAACGAGTACAAAAGAATCATCCTTCAGATCAGATTATCGGAAACAAAGATGCAGGAGTTGAGACTAGAAGAATAATCCGTTCACTAGAACAAACACACCTAGCACTCTCATCTACGATTGAACCAAAAAGTTTTAAAGAGGTCAACAAGGATGAATTTTGGAATAAGGCGATGGATGAAGAATTGCATCAAATAGAGAAGAATGACACTTGGGAATTGGTTCCAAGACCAAAGAATAAGAATGTGATTGGAACAAAGTGGGTATTCATAAATAAATTGAATGAAGATGGACAGGTTACAAGGAGCAAAGCTAGATTGGTATGTAAAGGATACGCACGGGTTGAAGGAATCGACTTTGAAGAGACATTTTCTCCAATTGTGAGAATGGAAGCAATATGATTGCTCCTAGCTTATGCATGCTCCAAGAATATTAAAGTGCATTAGATGGACGTGAAATTAAATTTTCTGAACGGGAAACTTGAAGAAGAAGTTCTACATTGAACAACCATAAAAATTTCAGTTGTCAGAGAACACAGATTATGTGTGTAAATTGAAGAAGTTCTTGTATGGTCTAAAACAGGCTCCTAGAGCATGGTACTCTAGACTGGATAAATATATATAGCAAGCAGGGTTCAGAAAATGAAGTGCAAACAACAACCTCTACATCAAGGTAACTCAAGATAATATTTTATTAATTGAATTTTATGTTGATGATATTATTTTTGGAAGTAATGATGACAAGTTAAGCCAGAAATTTGCAAAGGATATGCAGAATGAATTTGAAATGTCATTACTTGGAGAACTATCCTTCTTTCTGGGTCTTCAGATACGTTAAAGCAACCAAGAAATTTGTATTTCTCAAACTAAGTATATCATAGAAATGATAAAGAGGTTTGGAATGGAAGATTGCAAACCAATTACCACTCCTATTCAAACCAGTTGCAAGTTGAGCAAAGATGATGATTCAAAGTCTACAGACCAGAGGAAATATAGGTCAATGATTGGTATCTTACTATATGTGACAACATCCAGACCAGATGTAATGCAGGTAGTTGGACAGGTGGCACGATTTCAAACAACACCAAAGGAATCACATGTATTAGCAGTGAAGAGGATTTTCAGATATCTCAATGGAACATAAGAGTTTGGATTATGGTATCCAAAAAGAAAGGATCTATCACTTATTGCCTACACAGATGCAGATTGGGCAGGTTGCATTAATGACCGACAAAACACCAGTGGAGCAACGTTCTACTTGGGTGAGTGTTTAGTATCACGGTTAAGCAAGAAACAATCATCGGTATCCTTATTTACAGTTGAAGCAGAGTATATTGCAGCAGCAGCATGTTGTACACAGGTTCTATGGATGAAACAAACTCTGACAGATATATAGGTTGAGTATGATGAGCCAATTCCAATCTATTGTGATAATACAAGTGCCATCAGTATCTCAAATAACTTGGTGATGCACTCCAAGATGAAGCACATTCCAATAAAGTATCACTTTCAATGGGAATGGATTGCAGAGAATAAAATCAGAGTTGAATATGTGGGCACAAAAGAATAAGTGGAAGACATCTTTACAAAACCGCTTCCACGAGAAACATTTGAGTATCTTCGCCAGAGACTCGGAGTAATTTCTAATCCAAAATGAATGATTTTGAATGTGTCTCTTATATGTCTTATATTTACACAAGGAAGCACCATAAAGAGGACAGTTTAGGTTGGGAGATCGGTTTCAGGAAGAGTTCAGTTAGGGGGAGTATCTGCAAGGGCAGTTCGTCTAGGGGGAGGAGCCCTAGATGGAAAGATACCTTTGCCATTGATGATAAAGGGGGAGAGATTTATCATATGTAGAAAACAGAGGCATGGTTCCAGGGGGAGCGATGGTCACAGGCGGAGCATGAGTGATATGACTTCAGTATTGCATGACATGACTTTAGTATTGCATTAGAGTGTTTTCATCAATGCCAAAGGTGGAGATTGTTGATTAATTGGGCTAGTTGTCATTGATGTCAACCCTTGAAGAAAGTTTGGTAGCACAAAGGTTTGGGTAATGGACCCAAGTTTGTTTGATGGATAACGGTATGAGTTTTGATATATTTGCAGGTAAGACTATTCTACATGGATAGTACATGTCATGTCATTTCTGGTGGTATGTGGAATGTCACATAACTCCTCACGGTTAGAGAGTTATGGCCATGTGAAGTTGGAGAACCCTCATGAGTCATATAGAAGCCCCAAAAGGTCAAAGTAGTCAAAGTGTTTGCAAAAGAAATTATTTAAATAATATAGTTAATGGAGAACTCCCTAAAATAAGGAAAGTGGGATGCTACATGAAAGTATAAATAAGAGGCAAGGTTCTCTCATATAATCAAACTTGAACCTATTGAATATCATTGAATATGTATTTTGTGAAAGGTTATTTGGGCGGGTATTATTGATAGAGAAAAGTGCGCCAGGAAGATTGCGGCAGGAAAACTGTGGAAAAAAAAGTGTGGCGGGAAAAGTGTGGAAAAAAAAGTGCAGTAGGCAAACTACAACAGAAAAAGTACCAAAGAAAAATCACGGCAGAAAAAGTGCAGCAAAAAAATCACGGAAGCAACATGGTTGGGGTCTATTTATGAGAGATATGGCACATCTTGTTTGAGGTATGTTTTTTGAGATAGGGTTTATCTCTTGAGATGGTATTGGATGTTCAATATTGTTTCATATATCAGATTTGTTGAGGGATACAATTGGTATTTTGTTGTTGGTATTTGGCATATGGGTATTGGTCTTTTAGTTGTGATGTGTTGCTAAAGTTGTTGGTATTTGGCATATGGGTATTGGTCTTTTAGTTGTGATGTGTTGCTAAAGTTGTTGGTTTAGTTTGAGGCTAGATAACAATGAGGTTGTGACACATGGTTTGATGTAAGGGTTTATGGTATTTGGTTTATGGATAAAGCGATGAAATGTTAGATAACTTTTGATGGTTATATTGGTGTAATATGTCTTTGGTATTTGGTTGAGGTACATGTTGGGTACATGGTTGAGACAAGTAGTTGATGAGTTGGCACATACATGAGGTGTATAGTTGATGATGTTGGTACATCTTGATGAGTCAAGGTTGATGCATGGTACATGTTGGTTCAGGTTATTGGTACAGGTTGTTTGGTGTAGGTTGATTGGTACAAGTTGTTACATGTTATTGGTACATGTTGAGAGTGATAGTGGCAGTGGTTGATTCAGTGACAATGACAGGTTGTCTACATTTAGCATTTATATTTAAGGGTGCTTGGATGGGGCAAGGATAGGTGGTTGTAGCCACCTTCCGATTATAGTCGAAGAACTTGGGGGGTTGTAGTCAGATAATTGGGGAGTTGGAGCTTCCCTCATGTTGTAGCCTGATAAACTAGGGGGTTGGAGCCTCCTTCCAATTACAGCTGAAAAACAAAGGAATTTAGTGCTTCCAATGAATGTAATTCTTCAAGACATGTAAGAAAAAACATTATGTGGTTTTCTCCCACTTTGGGTTTCCACGTAAAAACATTGGTGTATTGTGTATGTGTATGATTTCTCATTTGTTCATTGTTTATTTACTCTACAATTATTGTATGATAATGCTACACTAATATAACACTTGCATTATATGTTTAAAAATAATTATATTGTTTTATTACTGATTCACGCCCCCCCCCTCTCAGTAATCCAACAATAGATTGGCATTATGAGTTCCAAGCAATAACCTATGGCTTTGAATGGCCAAAGTTATGGAATTTGGGCACAAGATATGGAAACATTATTGAAGAGTAAAGAACTATGGTTGTTTATAAAAATTTGTTTCTAGATCATAGAAATGCTAAAGAGGTTTGGAATGGAAGATTGCAAACCAGTTATCACTCCTATGAAAACCAGTTGCAAGTTGAGAAAAGATGATAATTCAAAGTCTACAGACCAGAGGAAATACAGGTCAATGATTGGTAGCTTACTATATGTGACAGCATCCAGACCAGATGTAATGCAGGAAGTTGGACAGGTGGCACGATTTCAAGCAGCGCCAAAGGAATCACATGTATTAGCAGTGAAGAGGATTTTCAGATATCTCAATGGAACATAAGAGTTTGGATTATGGTATCCAAAAAGAAAGTATCTATCACTTATTGCCTACATAGATGCAGTTGGGCAGGTTGCATTAATGACCGACGGAACACCAGTGGAACAACATTCTACTTGGGTGAGTGTTTAGTATCACAGTTAAGAAAGAAACAATCATCAGTATCCTTATTTACAGTCGAGGTAGAGTATATTGCAGCAGCAACATGTTGTACACATGTTCTATGGATGAAACAAACTCTGACAGATATATAGGTTGAGTATGATGAGCCAATTCCAATCTATTGTGATAATACAAGCACCATCAGTATCTCAAAGAAATCGGTGATGCACTCCAAGACAAAGCACATTCCAATAAAGTATCACTTTCAACGGGAACAGGTTGCAGAGAAGAAAATCAGAGTTGAATATGTGGGAACAAAAGAATAAGTGGAAGACATCTTTACAAAACCTCTCCCACGAGAAGCATTTGAGTATCTTCGCTAGAGACTTGGAGTAATTTCTAATCCAAAATGAATGATTTTGAATGCATATCTTATATGTCTTAGATTTACACGAGGAAGCACCATAAAGAGGACAGTTCAGGTCGGGAGATCGGTTTCAGGAAGATTTCAGTTAGGGGGAATATCCCCAAGTACAATTCATCTAGGGGGAGGAGCCCCAGATGAAAAGATACCTTTTCCATTGATGATAAAGGGGGAGAGATTTATCAGATGCAGAACATAGAGGCATGGTTCTAAGGGGAGCGATGGTCACAGGGGGAGCATGAGTGATATGACTTCAGTATTGCATGACATGAGTTTAGGATTGCATTAGAGTGTTGCCATCTATGCCAAAGGTGGATATTGTTGATTAATTGGGTTGGTTTTCATTGATGTCAACCCTTGAAGAAAGTTTGGTAGCACAAAGGTTTGGGTAATGGAACCAAGTTTGTTTGATGGATAATGGTATGAGTTTTGATATATTTACAGGTAAGACTATTCTACATGGATAGTACATGTCATGTCATTTCTGGTGGTATGTGGAATGTCACATAACTCCTCACAGTTAGAGAGTTATGGCCGTGTGAAGTTGGAGAACCCTCATGAGTCATATAGAAGCCCCAAAAGGTCAAAGTAGTCAAAGTGTTTGCAAAAGAAATTATTTAAGTAATAAATTTAATGGAGAAATCCCTAAAATAAGGAAAGTGGGATGCTACATGAAAGTATAAATAAGAGGCAAGTCTCTCTCATTTAATCACACTTGACCCTATTGAATATAATTGAATATATATTTTGTGAAAGGTTATTTGGGCAGGTATTATTGATAGAGAAAAGTGTGCCAAGAAGATTGCGGCAGGAAAACTGTGGAAAAAAAGTGCGGCAGAAAAAGTGCATAGGAAAACTGCAACATAAAAAATGCAACAAAAAAATAGCGGCAGAAAAAGTGCGACAGGAAAATCGCGGTAGAAAAAGTGCGGCAAAAAAAGTGCGGCAAAAAAATCACGGCAAAAAAAGTGCAGCAGAAAAATCATAGCAGCAACATGGTTGGGGTCTATTTATGAGAGATATGGCACATCTTGTTTGAGGTATGTTTTGTGAGCTAGGGTTTATCTCTTGAGATGGTATTGGATGTTCAATATTGCTTCATATATCAAATTTTTTGAGGGATACAGTTGGTATTTTGTTGTTGGTATTTGGCATATGGGTATTGGTTTTTTGGTTGTGATGTGTTGTTGAAGTTGTTGGTTTAGCTTGAGGCTACATAACAGTGAGGTTGTGACACATGGTTTGATGTAATGGTTTATGGTATTTGGTTTATGGATAGAGTGATGAATTGTTAGATAACTTTTGATGGTTATATTGGTGTATGTCTTTGGTAAATGGTTGAGGTACATGTTGGGTACATGGTTGAGACAAGTAGTTTATGAGTTGGCACATACATGAGGTGTATAGTTGATGAGTTGGCACATACATGAGGTGTATAGTTGATGAGTTGGCACATACATGAGGTGTATAGTTGATGATGTTGGTACATCTTGATGAGTCAAGGTTGATGCATGGTACATGTTAGTTCAGGTTATTGGTACAGGTTGTTACAGGTTATTGGTACATGTTGAGAGTGACAAGTTGACAGTGTCAGTGGTTGATTCAGTGACAATGGAAGGTTGTCTACATTTGGAATTTATATTTAAGGGTTCTTGGATGGAGAAAGGATAGGTGGTTGTAGCCACCTTCCAGTTATAGTCGGAGAACTTAGGGGGTTGTAGCTAGAGAATTGGGAAGTTAGAGCTTCCCTCAGGTTGTAGCCTGAGAAACTAGGGGGTTGGAGACTCCTTCTAGTTGCAGCTGGAAAACAAAGGAATTTGGTGCTTCCAATGAATGTAATTCTTCAAGACATATCAGAAAAAGCATTATGTGGTTTTCTCCCACTTTGGGTTTCCACGTAAAAACACTGGTGTACTGTGTATGTGTATGATTGCTCATTTGTTCATTGTTTATTTACTCTGCAATTGTTGGATGATAATGCTACACTGATATGACACTTGCATTATATGTTTAAAAAGGATTATATTGTTCTATTATTGATTCACCCCCCCTCTCAGTAATCCAATAGTAGATTGGCATTATGAGTTCCAAGCAATAACCTATGGCTTTGAATGGCCAAAGTTATGGAATTTGGGCACAAGATATGGAAACATTATTGAAGAGTAAAGAACTATGGTTGTTTATAAAAATTTGTTTCTAGATCAAAAGGATGACTAGCAAATTTTGTCATTGTTGAGAAGAGCAATGACGTTATAGGAGTCATAACAACATGCATCCATAGGGAGATTTATTTTCACACAAGCAGGATAAACTGCCCAAATTATATCTAGAAGAAATTGAAGACTCCATTCATTAAAACCGATGAAATTCAAGCTATGCATATTTAGAAAGAGTTGATCTCTCTGAATCCTCTCTCCTTTGAAAGAATTGAAGACTATTTGGCCCATGTGAAGGAACTTTGGTTGAAATTGGGTGAATGTGAAAAGGATTTTCCCAAGAAATATGGCTAGTTCATAGAACTTATCCTATTGAATCTAAAGACACCCTATGATGTGTTATGTTCGAAATTATGTTCCAGTTGGACCTCCATAAGAGATTATGGTAAGGTTTATTACTTTGACTCTTTATATGGTTTATTGATTAGGGAACATGAAAATTTGATTCATCAAGGGAAACTTGAGGTCAATCAATAATCCCATTTGTTGAAGGTCAAAGGTCAACAAAATTATAGAGAAAGAGGTCAATAATGAATTCAAGAGAAAGAGGATGATTTCATTGCCTAGAATGTTAAGAATAAGAATGACAATCATACTTCAACTAAGAAAGGTAGAAAGAAGAAGACATGTTGCTATTGTGGGGAATTGGGGTCACATATGGAGAAGGCTTTCTAGCAGAAGACCAAGGACCTAAAGAAGAAAGTGAATAAATGATATAGACAAGGAGGTCACTCCCTTGGGAAATGAACCTCCACCGGCAGCACCCAAGTAGAAGAAGACACACTTAGCTTATTTTCAAATTATTAGTTATTGTGTCCTTATTGTGTGTAAGCATGTAGTTTCACATTCCATCCTTCGAGTTGCATGCAGAAGTTATTTAATAATTATTCATCTTGAGTGTATCAATTATAGTACTATTTAAAGGCTTGTTGGCTATCATAATAAATCAATCCATTTTTCCATGAGGCTATTATTTTACTTCTCCATTTTTAGATTTTTTATGCTTGTTCATGGATAATATTGTTTCTCAGGCTATGTGTTGCACTTACTTTGCTAGGGTTTCTTGATTAAGAGGTTCCAAAATAAATCATCTATTATCATAACATCATTCTAGGAATGTTCTTATCTCATTTTGGTTCCTTTTGGCTCGATTCCCCACCCATAAATCACATTCTTCTCTCAAAACTTGTAGAATCACATATATGTTATCTTATCCCTAACGTCCCTCTAAAACTACAAACTTCATTTTAGGTTTTGTATGAGTTTTCCCTCCAATCCCCAAAACAACTTAATCAGTGATCTATCCTCATGACCTTAGACGCCATTCACGACAACTAAAATGCAATTCCAACGCTCAATTTGGTAGACCAAATGGCACCTCACATTGATTTGACATCCAACCTTCTCAATTCCCTTATTAACTCACTCAACAAATTAGATTGACCCCATTTCTACCTATTGTAGACTAGGATTTCGCTTCTAAAATGCAATGACCACATGAGGGGTGATGTGTTAGATTCATGGGTCCAACAATATCAAGTATACTTTTAGACCTATCCATTATTGTCTAAAACATAATGCATCTTATTAGGGGCCAACTCTTTTTCCTTTCTTGATGCTCTCTTACTTCTTATCCTACCCTATGTTGAGGTTGACATCATCTTGAACCTATATAGTGTGTGAAGTGATAAAGTGAGTTCCCTTTAGGAAGAACTAAGCTCATGGTACACAATGTTTCCACTAGTCCAGTAATCCATCAGCTTGAGCAAGTGCACTACTAATATGTCCATGTTAGTCTTTTGCATCTAGATTTGAAGATATGGATGGGCACATATTAGGTATACATTGTTCTAGGTAAAATTTTGATGTGTCATGCATTTTTGAAAGCACGTTCACTCCTTGTTTTCCAAAGATGCTATAAAATATTAATTATAATCCATTACCATGTTGTGTGGAATTCCATGGACCATGGAATATATTCTCCTAAATGAGATGAATTCCATGTGATATTCAACATGAGCAACTAGTCATAGAGCGTGTAAGCCCAATCCAAAGTAGATTGGGATAATCTATAGTACCAAAAAATGTTCTTCAATGTTTCACTTTTTCCATAAAAAAAATAAAATTGGGTTAGGGGATCCCCAAGTATTTTAGGCACTGGCTAATAGACAGACCTCCATGAATCCAAGACCAAGAAAATCAAGCATTTTTTGGTTCTAGATGGATTTTAAGCAGTATAGTCATCTCTTCTCCTTTGACTTAATCCTCCTGACTTTGTTAAGGTTAAAATGTATCCTAAGCCTACATGATATCAACTAATAGTAACCATTAGTCAACATGTACTTAAAGGCTTTCCTTTGATTCCACATCCAACTATTTGATCCAAGCGTATACTAGTGGCCAGCCACTTGTTCTACTAATTTAGAAGGGTTCCACATCTTGGCAGTTTTTCTACAGTTTTTCAGGTCCCAAACTTTTGGGGTCGTTTTGAGGCCTTAAACAACATTTTTTTGGCATGGCAGTTCCTAGCATGTTTCTTTCAAGTCTAAAGAAGGTCTCTTCGAGTGGACAGTCATGTCTTTCAGCTTGACTAATGCTCCAACTACATTCATGCAGATGATAGGTGATATATCGCAGCCATTCACAAACTCCTTTGTGGTCATATATCTAGATGACATCCTCATCTTTAGAAAAACCTAGGAGGGACATTTGAAGCACATTTAGCAGGTCTTGGGCACCCTACGACAACACAAGTTATATGCCAATTTAGAGAATTGTTCCTTCAACATGCAAAGAATTCAAAATTTTGGATACATCATGGACGAGCAGGGTGTGCATGTGGATCTAGCCAAGATCCAAGTCATTTGTGATTGGTCGGCCCCAAAGACATTGACCGAGCTTTGTAGCTTTGGGCCTTGCCAACTTCTACCACAGGTTTGTGCTTGGGTTCTCTTGTATCTCTTGGGCCCTAAACTAGGTGACCAAGGGTGGAGCCAAGGAAAAGTTTGTTTGGGCCACATCACAACAGAAAGCATTCAAGGATTTTAAATTATGCCTCTTCTCATCACTGATCCTTATTCTTCCAGACCTACAACAAACATTTGATATTGATATAGATGCTTCAGATTATGTTATCATTCCAATCCTCACTCATCATGGGCATCTGGTGGAAAACATTATCTGATGTTATTCACAAATACCCCACCTATGACAAAGAGATGTACTCCATTGTGCAGGCATGTCGACAGTGGAAGCATTACATTCTAGGAAAGGAAATGATCATCCACACTGATCACGGTACTCTGCAATTCATGCAGACAAAATGAAAGTTACAAAATGACCACCATCAGAAGTGGTCCATGTTCCTGCAACAATTCCACTTGAACATCAAGTACAAGAAGGGAAATTCCAACCATGTTGCAGATTGCCTTAGTTGACCCCCAGTTGTCGCGCTCACCACAATTCTTAACTCATGTGGGGATGAGACCTCCAAATGGCCATAATTATACAACAGTGACTTTGATTTTTTTTCTACCTATCAGACATTGAACGTAGGAAAATCAATTCCAGACTTCCATCTCCAGGATGGACTGCTATACCATCTGAACCATCTTTCTGTTCCTTCAAGCGAGCATGAAAATTTGATTTGGGAATCTCATTATAGCCAGGTGGAAGGACACTTTGGGAAGGAAACAATAGTGGTCGTACTTCAAAATCACTTTTATTGGCCTAATATTTGACAATATTTCCACAAGTATATAATATCCTACACTGCCTACACCATTTCCAAACCCACCATCGAGAAACATAGGCTATACACCCCTCTTCCTACTCTTGATAGGCCTTGGGAGTCCATCTCCATTGATTACATGTCTGGTCTACCTTCAACCAAGCATGGTAATGAGTGTGTCTTCATGGTCGTTGATCAACTCTTTAAGATGGTAGTTTTGGCACCCCGCAAGAAGAGTATCATAGCCAAGGCCATTGCTAAGCTCTTCTTTGAATGTGTTTGGGTTCATTTTGGGCTCCCACGGACCATTATTTCAAATCAAGATAGTAGGTTACTGAGAACCTTCTTGTTCAACCTATGGTTGATGATGGACACTAAGCTGATTAAATCTATTTCCTTCCACCCACAGACTGATGGAAAAATAGAGGTAGTCAACAGGATGATTGTTCATATCTTGAGAATGTATAATTCTAAACATCCACATACATGGGATGATATCCTTCCTTATGTTCAACATAGCTACAACATATCCCTCTACAACTCTTATGGACACAACCCTTTTTAGGTGTGCTTTGGGTTCCAACCATTGGCCCCCATTGACGTAGCTTTGCCCATTGTTGTTGCACAGGAAGAGTCCTCCCATGCTTAGACCAAGGTTGATCGAGTAGCCAAATTTTTTGAATGAATCCAACACATCCAACAACAAGTTCATGATATTTTGCAGAAAGTTAATGCCAAGTACATGTAGCACCACGATTAGCATTGGATACCACACAATTTCCAGTTGGGAAATAAGGTATGGTTGCATGTGTACAAGAGCACCTCATAAGACCCCACCGAAAGCTCCGCCCACTTCGATATAGGCCTTACACCATCACCAAGGTTGTGGGAAAGAATGATTTTGAATTAAGTATTCCCCCTTTCATTGGCTTGCACCCTGTATTTAATGTGGAACTGCTTCGACCATGCTTTACACCTCTCCTAGACAATTCGAATGTGGTCAAGCGCTTTTCCCCTACATAAATAAATCCTAATTGCATTGAATATGTGAAAATTGATCAGATCATGGACACCAAGACAAAGGGCACCCGTCAGTAGAATATCCAACTCTATTGGGTCATCAAAGCAGGGAATCTTCTTCCTTAGGGAAAGTGGCTCGCCAAGAGTTAGATTCAGTATCCCCATTTGATGGAGGAACTTGATGCAATGGGGACCATTTCTTCCTAAGGGGGGAGGAATAATCTAGGTGGATACTAGTGGCCACCCACATGTTCCACTAATTCATAATGGTTCCACATCTTGGCAATTTTTCAGGTCCCAAACTTCTGGGGTCGTTTTGAGGCCCTAAATGATGTTTTTTGGCACGACACCACTTAACATGTAGTTGATGGTAGATTTTAGGCAATACAGAATGTGTACCTATCAACTAGACCTTTTCAATGGGATACCGATCACCTCAAATGAGGATCGTATGCAAAATTTATGCCCCCAGGAAGTTGACGCATCAACTAACCACATCAGGGCCCACAAACCTTTTTGTGTTTCATCTTTTGGGGTTATGGTTTTGGATGTTTAGGTTTTTCTCATTGATGCTTTATTTTAAAAGGCCTTTTTATAATTATCTTCTTGTGAATGAGCATAGCCGACATATCTCTCTCTTTCGGGATGAGTTACCTCCATTCTAGCTAGCTTTTGTGCTTCACATTTTACAGTCTTTTGTGTTCCATACAATCATTAATAGAATCTGATTTTAACTATATTTTTGTGTTTCTTGCAATATCTGTGTGTGTTTCCTTGTTATATATATACCTCCATGTCATTCTCAATATAATCTAGATCATCATTCCACCAACACTCTAAATGAAATTCATCACTAGCATGTTCAAAGTGGGGAAAGGGATCATGGAAAAAAATGGTGGTGGATACATTATACAAAGATAGGAGGAGCATTTTTTATCATCCATGAATAACTAATAAATACCATCCAATCAAAAAACTCCATATGTTTCTTATTCATTTGTATGTGGGTGGTAGTCTTGCATCTAGTAACAAACACAAAAAGTGCCACAAGTATGATTCTAAACCCCATAGTTATCACAAGAAACCATTTTTCTACATTAATCCTTAACACAAAAAGAAGAGTGGATTGTCGAGTTATCCCTCCATATTAAAATTTTCTCAACATGTCAATGTTGCTACCTTGGAATAAGGATTATACAAAAGCATTGGACTAAGGATTCTAACAAATCCCATAGATCATATATCACACTGCTAATTGGATGATACATTACTTTCCATGGATTTTGGAAAATACTAGGGATACTAGGTCTCTAAGAGGTACCAAACCACTCACTAAGAATAATATAATGAATGCAACCAACTGAATTTTGATTACTCTTAGAGAATTCATCACATTTCCCATGACACATTTTCCTTTCACGTCCCTCTCAACTTTTCTCACCTCACTATCTAAATAAGGTGCCATAGACTCTAATAATCCTAACTTATTTACAAACTACAAGACTTCCACAAATCTCAATCGCTTGTCATGCACAATCAAACACCTAATAGAGTAAAAAGAAAAACCAAAAGCTATGAATTGTTATTTGATTTATACAATTGATCAAAGTATAGTGATGTCTTTCTTTCTTTTGGATCCTTTCATTGACTAAGAAGGCATGCACTAGATGCCAATAAGTATTGTTTTCATTGGAATTAGTATTCATAGAGACATTTCAAGGAACATGATTGAATGTTGTGTATTCCTTATGGACATTCCCCTCACTAGAGGATGAGGCTTTGTGGCACTTCAAACAAACTTTGTATTATGCCTTGATGATGTGTATAGCTTGGAGGAGGTGGCACAGGTGTAATACAATAGAGGGAAAATATATGATTGGAAGAGTCCAGATTTCATGTGGGAATTAATCCTCTAAACCCCTCCAGAGACAAACCTTGCTAGAACCAAAACATGCAATTGTGACTACACAACCAAGGAGGTTAATCATGAACAAGGGAGCAATATTTTTTTTTAACTGAAATTGGGAAAAATTGTATTACAAAAGTTGTAGCAGAAGTGTTGGCAGCAATAATATAATTTCTATTGTTTATACGCTGCCTACACAAGGTCTCTAAATTTTCATTACTCGTCATGAGCATTCTCACTAAACAACACTTATCACTTGTCTCTTTTTATATACCTTCCTTTCGATTTTTGTTTTCATGACTGTAAGCATGAAAACTCGCAGCTGGAATTGACACTTTGTCTCGATTTTTTATTAAAGGAAAACTGTTCATATGGTATATTATCGAATTGTCATATTTTGCTATGAACATGATTGTTTTCCTTGATTATAACTCTTTGGTTCTAATCATGCATTGTTTACATAAGTGAAAGATCTCCACTCATTAATATTCTATTAATATTAATGGGGTTTTGATTCATAAAACTTTTAATTATTCAATGTTTATTTGATACATTTACCTTTGTAATCAAGTCATGAATGTGCGTTCTATGGATTTCAAGTGTTTACATCCTTATACGTACCCATATGCCAAGGTGACATATGAAGTACAACATGCTATTACTGCTCTGTATGGTCTCAGGCTTCACGATTTCATTCCCACGAATGGTGATTAACGCCTCTGCCTACCATTTGAATTGTCATCGCATTGTTTTGTGGAAACTCGGGGCTATGGCTCTGTGGTTTTTTATCAAACCCTACCTCCGAGTTCTGTGTTGATTCCCTTCTGTTCTCCATGGCTCCAGTGGTAAGGATTGAGCCCAATGGCATCCAAACCTTATTATCGTATGATAACACCAAGGACGATTTAGAAAGGAATGGTTGGTGTTTGTTCATTGAAAAGTTTAAGGGTTTCAATCTGAGAGTTTCCCAAGAGTTCGCATTGACCTTCGATGGTTGTAGAGAAAATATAGGTGATGTGCAACTAGAGGTGACTAAAGAATTTTTAAGCCAAGCTATGAGTTTACCAACTGTCGGGCAAAAATGGTTCAAGAACACAAAAGTTGAAGAGGTCCCCTGGTCTTTGATGTTCATCTCACAGAAAATCACTAGTTGCGATCGAGGTATGCATGTCTCATCTTTAAAACCTAGGTGGCATGATCTTCTTGCTATTGTGAAACAGTTCATTATGTGTGAAGGAAGATTTGGGTTAGTTTTCCTGTATCATCTGCGATTTCTTATGAGTTTCATTGATCTCCCATTGAATATGCCCTACTTCCTGCTTAGAAGTCTATACAAGATGGGAAAACGGTTTAGGAGGCAGAGGTCTGATTCGAGTTTGTTCCATCAAGGTTTAATTAAGATTATCCTTGAGAATCAGTTGCAATTAAACAACGATTGTTGGGATGCTTTTTTTTTACAAAATGGCTTTGGCAATAGTGAGTTGGGACAGGTTGATAAGTCTGTTATCACAGAAACCCTCGTGAACACTACAGCCTCTTCTCCACCACTCCTGCCCTGTGATCCTGTCCCTAATATTGAACCCTTGACCTACCCTGAGGTTACTCAACCAGACAATCAACCGGGTTCTCACCCAAAGAGTTGCACTAAGACAGTTAAAAAACCCACAGGGAAGAAGTTTAAGGGCAGCGTCGATGTTAATTACAAGAATAAAAGGGTTGGCCATTTGATTTCACGATGTGCTCGAAACAAATTCAAACCCTGTACAGACACAAAAAACACAATTGAGGTAAGTGAAGACTCGGATTCAGAAATTGAAAGGTTCTTGGCCGAAGAGGATCCAATGTCATATGGACTTTTCCCTGACAGACCCTACGATTATGTTAGCAACCTGCCTCCATGTCTAAAGGATAATCCTGAATTTCCTGTCATTCGATTCTGTGATAAACCTACATGTCACGTGGACGATTCTCCAATCGTTAATACTATCAGTGCCAATGCACAGTCCTTACAGCCACAGTGTAATGAGTGTCAAACATGGATCGACAGGTATTATACGGATGTGCCTTTACTATAGTCTAGGCTCAAATCTTTGAAAGACCAAGTAGTTTCATTGACAAACAAGAACAGTAGACTCCAATCCATAGCTCAAGCAAAGGACAAATGCCTAAAAACTACAGGATCTGTCATTTTTAAGAATGTAGAGGCAGTGACAGCAATAGTAAACTCCAAGATTGCTTGATATGTTTTAATCCCATGATTTGAGGTATGATCTTTTTCAAGTTTAGCATGATTTTGTCACTCTCAATTTAGGGTATACGATTTGTTTGAATAGATTAATTTTCTTATAAAAATTGGTTTGTTTTGTTTGTTGAATAAAATGTGATTATAGTGGTAATTATAACTAGCTACAGAATCGTAAGATTCTGTAGCCAGTTAGAAAATTTTGAATTGCTTGTTTTAACAATTGAAAACACATCTAAAATCTCCCCATTTTTATTTGTTTTCAGGAACCCATGATTTTCAAGGAGATATGAAGCACTATTGGGATCTTCCAGCCATACCATCTTTATGTTTTTAGTAAATAGATTAGGTTGTTGGTATTTTGATATCAAGTAAAATCAGGGAGGTTGCATCCCCCATATTTTTGGAACAGATTTTATATTATCAACAAGAAACATTTTGTTCCTGGAACCTATATAAGCATGTTATTTTGTGAACTTGAAATCATCTCTGCCTGGGGAAAGACTATGGATTTTTCATTTACAGACTTGAATGAAATATAATACCTGTCACAGCTTTAGCTTTTCTGTATTGTGGTTTTATTCAAGTCATGATTATTTCAATTTGCAATTAGATTATGATTGCTTTCACTGTCATGGTTTACTACAAGTTGATATGATAAAAAATTATATATTATCCATGTTTTATGTTCCAGATTTAACACACAATAATCATTTTGTTCAAACTTGAGATTAAGAGATTTATCTCCATCATTTGTTGAACATTTATACACAAGTTTTCACAGCAGGATTTATCTTAATGTGGTTGCTTGTGAAATTATGAGATTGTTGTGATCCTATCTCTTATATGTTCTATCATTTGAATTCCATCATTACTGCTTCACATTTATGAGAAGCAATTGCAGGATCTGCTACGGGTTTACCTCATCAGACAGGGAAATTGGATGCTACATACTGAACAAATATTGGATGTGGTAACAGGTCAGTTTGTTAGTTTAATGAATACAGAAATTTCATGTATTTAAAACATCTTCTACCATCTTTGATTTCTATTTTCAATTAGACAGATTGATATTCCATTTCTCGGTTATAGACATTATAAGAAAATAAATCAAAAAGATTAAATAATAGCTTTACTATTGTTTAAAAAATCAATCTATATTTGATTTTCGTGGATTTAGATTAAAATTCATATTTTGTAAATGTTATAGATATATTAGAAATAAAATCATTTGTATATATTGTACATATAATAACTAGAGTTATTTTATAAATATTAGTTAGTTAAACTGTAAATATATATTAGAGACATGTATAGTTTTCGGCGATTGTTATTCATCAAGTTATTGCATTTTCTTTCGTTTTGTTTTGTCGCTTTCTTTAGGACTTAGATCGGCCAACGGAGCCGCTAAACCCGTCGGAGTGGATTAATCCAAATGGCTTGGGTTAATTAGACAACCTCGGACTAGATTCACTCCTTCAATTGACGAGCGGTCAAATTCGCCTGTCAACAAGAGGTAAACATCAAAATTACAAATTATTGTTGTCCTAAGATTTCATACAAAATAGGAAGCTCTCATATGCCAAAAAACAAAGCTTGCAAAGGTCCACATTTAATACATCCCAAAATTCATTGCAAGTATATTGCTTTAAAAAAATACATAGTATTCTAATTGATTTACTAAACATATAGATTAATGAAACACACGGTGGTTGTTATCTTCTTCCAACATAATGTTGGAAGGAAGGTTGTTCTGGTATCCAATGTCCATGTCTTTTATCATTTGGTGAATTGTGTTCTCCTCCTTAAAAATTGCTTGAACAAAATTTGTTAACATCCTATGATTGGAAGTTGAAAAGTGAGAATCTTTTAATATTGATGACCATATTCCTTAAAATATTGAATTCTTCCTTCAAGACATCTATTTTTTGCTTTTGTTGAACCAATGCATTTATAATTGTTGCATTTTTTGAAGTGCATTGATGTTCATTTTCATGAATCTTGGAAGTCACTAAGAAAAGAGAGGTTATGTTGCATTGTACGGACTCTTCATGCCTTCGAAGAACCCTTTGGAACTCATGTGCTTCCCTATAATACATTAATGCAACACACAAACAAAAGGTGGCTAGAAATAGAAGAATTTTGAGGCTCAAATTGGTTCAAAATTGTCCAAGGAGATCCTTGAATCCAAAACATAAAATTCCCCCTACTCCAAAAACCAAAAAAAAAAACTACCAAGATGCCAACATACCATAATTTTATGAAACCAGATTTGAGTAGAGGAAAGTATCTAGATCCCAACAAAACCAAAGAAACATAACCCCAAAGGAGAGTGGTTAGGGTGCCAAGAGGCAATAATTGGCCAATAGTGAAACCTAGAGAATTAGGGGGGATATATGTTGAGTAATAATCAAGGAACAAGCACTGGGAAATAGAGGAATAACCATAACATAGTAAACACACACTAAACATTTCTAGATTCCAAGAACCAAAATAAAAGAATAACTACACATTGACCATGCCCTGGTATTGTAAGCTTCATACATAAATTCCATAATACTATCCAAAGACTAAGAGTGGCTCTTACTAGGAAAATTTTAGGTTGAATAGCCTTGTTTCATATGATGTTTCTAGCTTCTTCCACACACCGACTCTTTATCCCACCTTATCGATGAAAAGCCTTACTAAGGGATTCAAGAAACATGAAGGAGTTAAATTCAAGCATGCAAGAGGGAGGTGGGTAGTCCTTAAGATCTAGTTTCCTTGCTTTATATCTGATGGCAATGGCGTTGTGACAATTGGTGATTTATTGTGATGTAACATGTCTTCATATCCATAACCTTGGGGAGTTAAGGAATTGCATGATAATGCCACCCCCCAATTTTTGTAGTGCACCAAGTTTAAGGGTAGTGGCCTCGTTGGCTAGGGAATCAACCTAATAGTTGTGTTCTCTTAAAACTTGGTAGAATGAGACCTTATGCAAATTGTAGACCTCCTTATGGATTCGAGCTATAATCGAAGCAAGCTTGCTATTGAACAAGGTTGATTTGAAGACCATCAATTTGATAACTATGCTTGAGTCTCTTGTGACAATCAAAGAAATTTTTTTCGCTTCCTTTGCTAGGAGGAGAACTTGATAAAGAGTATAAGCCTCAGATTGATGATTTGTAGTCTTTCCTAAGCCCCAAGAAAAAATTATTTCAAGTTTTCCCTTGTGATCTAATACAATCCCCCTTCCACACACACCTACCACCCATGGAACAAGGGAAAAATATGGACATGCATGTCGAGGAGAGTTATGAAGCCTTGAGAGAATCACAAAAACCATCAACAAGTGTTTAGATACAAAGGTAAATGTATATGCAAAAGAGGGGCACCTTGAAGTCATACAAAGCATTGATATTGCCAAAAGAAAGGAACTCCTCAAAATTCAATACTTTTCATTCACTTTTAATTAATTTTTTTTAATCTAAATGTTATATTAGTCTCCTTAAGTTTTTGCATTCACTCTCTATTAAGGTTTTTAAAAGACTTATTTAGATTGTATCATTTTATCTCATTGCCCAACCATGGAAATTTAATGAGGTATGCGAGTTAAACTTCATTGGATTAAAGCAACATTAGACTAGTCCATGTTACCTACATGAGGTTAATCGAGGAATTTAACTTAAAGAAGGGACTTTTGGTTGTATTCTTGTTTAGGGAAGAGTTATTTGTAAGAAACGTAAAAGGAAAAACAATGACAGTGTCTAGAAAGAGACAAACAAGAGGTTTTGGATGTATTTTAAAGGAATACCCTTTGACATTAAATGATAAGTCAATGACCCCACGTGAAAACAACAAGTCTCATTTATTGCCACCCTTCAAAGTTGATTGGCGATCAAGGAAGCGAGTGCTTTTCAATTTAATATACATATAAAGTGAGCTTCTTTAAGGTATGTCTGAGACAAACATAACCATTAATTGTCTAAATCTATTGAGATGTAAGGATTCTTTAATTTTCAATAAATGGTGTAAAGAGTTATGAAGAATCTTAAGTCTCCTCACCTGAATTTGTGATGGTGCATGAACTCAAACATCAAGTTGAAGCAAGCAACAACTTGTTTCATGCCACAAAATGTGGCAGTCCAACTAATCTCCAACCTATCTCTACATATAAATATTTGGTAATCCCTATAATTAACATGGAAACATGCTTTGAAGATTAAATTCAATTATATTATGTATCAAATAGTTACAATTCAATTATAATTATTACTTATATTATATATCAAATAATAATTTAATTATAATTATTATAATTATACTTGTACAGATAATGTAGTTATAATGTAGTTTTATAAGTTTATATGGTAGTATTCACATGGAGGAAGATGGTTTCATCAATATGATTTATAATATTTATAAGTTAATTTGATCAAATAATAATTTAATTATAACTATTATAATTATACTTGTACAGATAATGTAGTTATAATGTAGTTTTATAAGTTTATATGGTAGTATTCACATGGAGGAAGATGGTTTCATCAATATGATTTATAATATTTATAAGTTAATTTGATCGATTGACAAGTCATTTACAAAATGGTGTTTAGTGGATTGACATTTATGTATATGTGATTATTGGAATTTTTTTGTTTCTAATGCAAACCATTTATAAAGTGGTTTTTAATAGATTAATATATACATGATTATTGGAACTTCTAGTCTTCTATGCAAGGATGCTCACAAAACAATTGTTACATTGATATGTGTTTATGATGGTAGCACCATCATGTATTCCCTATAAAAGTATCATATTTTCATAGCATACATATGTTGTGAATGGCAGTGATAAGTTCATTGATATTGGAGTATTTATGAATAGTTTAAAGAGCATAAATAATGTATGTCAAGAAATGATGAAACAAAGGAGGAAGAAAAATGTGATGGATTAGTATAAGCTAAATATGGGTATGTGTTGCAAGTGTGGAGATAACATGATGTAATAAGTAGTTGTTTAAAGAGCATAAATAGTGCATGTCAAGAAATGACAAAACAAGGGAAGAAAAGTGTGATGAATTAGTATAAGCATGAAAAGATGGTTATGTGTTGCAAGTGTGTAGATAACATGATGTAATAAGTAGTTGTGACACAAAGAAAGGAATTTGTATGTGATAATTAAGGGTGGTTTGCACTATGACATGGCAAAGTGGGAGCATCTAGACTTGTGATTAAGGAATTGATGCAAGAGTGCGTAAAAGAAGCCAAGGTGGAGGGGAACATAAAGGAAAAGGCAAGCCTGAATGAAAGTGAGATGTAGGTGCAAGATAGTGCATGCAAGTAGCAAGCATAGACGAATCAAGGTGCAAGAGGGTTGGGCGTGCAAGGAGACAATTCAGGCATAGGAGGAGTTTTCGCACAAAGGAGTTGGGTACATGATAGAATGATGGTGCAAGAAATACGAAGCCATGAGGAAAATTTTGGCACAAGAAGACGTGCAAGGTTGATGAAGTGGCATGCAAGGAAGTAGAGAGACATGCAGGGCATTGCAACCAACTTAGGTGGGTTCCAACTATATGTTGATAATGGAGCCTATAAAGGTCGCATGAAAGAAGATTGCATCCATTGGCATTGAGTCAACTAATGCTTGTAAGTTTGTTGGTTGTAAAATTAAGCTCACGCAACTAAATATCAAGAAAAAGTTGAGTCAAGGAGTATGAAGGAAGAAAGATTGATTCAATAAAAGTTGATGATTGAAAACCCAATTTTAAAAGAGTTGTAAAGGTTGCAAGTAGAGATTAATGCTAATAGTGGATACTCACTCACTCATGAGACTCAACCCAAAACTTATGTGGCATCTTTAACCATACATATTAACACAATTAAAAAAATAATGCTAAAGACAAAATGTAAATCTAAAAACTAATTAACCAAATTAACCAAATTAAATACTTATAAATTAACCAAATTAACATTAAAATTGAATTAACTAATCATAAAGAATTAGAAGTTAAAAACTTTTAAATATAATAAAAATAATAATAACCGAATTTAAAATTAAAAATCCATACTGTGTGAACAAAATACCAATGAGCGATTCTGTGGTTATGATTGTCTATGATGATGTGCGTGAATGGCAAATTCTGGAAGGTGGTGGGGCCAGGATGGCCGTGTAACAAATTCTGGAAGGTGGTGGTGGCCAGGGTGGCCGTGGAAAAAACAATAGAAAGCTTGCCCTACTCGTGGAGGTAGGTGAGTGGCTTGCGCGCCTTCCGCGGTGGCTCCAACTATATACTAATTGAAAAATCTCAGGAGCACTGTATTTGAAAGCAGGTTTCCATGGCGGAAAAGAAACGACGGGGTTTGTAGTGGGTTTTCGATGAAAATCCGACTACGAAACTGCTCGTGGACGTGCGCGCAATAAAAGCACAGATCACGAGAGAACGTTGAAAAAAAGATAGGGAAAGCCCCAGCTACTTTCATTATTATTCTACATTAAGGAACTTCAGTGCCGTGGGGATTTAATAATGGATCCATCATTGGTCTCAGTACTGTGAGAGAAGGAACACTGAAGTCTCAGTGCTGTGAAAGAAGGAACACTGAGCCGAGATAAGCCAAAGGGACGATTGATACAGCCAAGGTTATGATTTAAGGTACTCATAATTGTTTCTCTATTCTATTCTGTCATTCAATTAAACTACGATAAATTCTCTCTTGTTGTTTTCCATTTTAGACGCTATTTATAGATGAACAGAGCACAATTCTTTACGTGTTAGTTTATTGACCAAAGGCAGTGCAATTTTGGTACTGGTAGGTTCTATGATTTATGCTGTCGGTGCCCATCTATTCTTTGCTTTTTGAAAGTTCAGGGAAAACAGCCAATGGACTCGTTATCGTTTGAAAACTTTCTGCTGAGTTTCTTCTTCTTATTATACAGTCTTGCAGATTATGCCCTCTACAAAATTATTATGATGTATGACCAATCAGTGATCATTTTTCTATAGTTTTCTATGTAGAATGTATGTGTGAAGAAAATGGCCGGCGATCTGTGTGAAAACGCTATGGCCAAACTTACTTCATGCGGGCTATGTAGTCCATTCCTATTTCAAACCCTTTACTAAAGATTTATTCTAGTATTTTAGTTCTGATTTGTTTATTTCTCCTTATTCCAATATTTTCTGTTCATTTAAATACAGGCTCGATTGCCAGGTGCATGCGGGTTGTTTGGTTTTCCAGCAATTCAATTCTGCATTTCAAGGTTTCTTCAGCGTTCCTATGGAGAATACTTGCCAAAGTAGCATATTGGTTGACTCTAATACCCATCCAATGATGAAGGCTACTTGCAGCTGTTCCCAATCAGGGCAGTGGGACAATCATACTAGTCCTAGGGATTCTAATTTGCTTCAGGAAAATCTTCAAGGTACACGTTCTGGTCTTATGTCACTCACTGCTGCTATTTGTATATTCCTAATTGGCAGCTCTATCTATGAAGCATTTTGCATAAGATCAAATAAATTCAGGTATTGCTCTATTTGCTCTAAATATAACATGAATTTCATTTCTAGATGTGGGGCTGTAGCTTTATGTGCTAAAAGTACTAGGCCTCAGTGGACAGTGGTCGTTTCTTCTGCAGGTATGGATAGTGAACGGGCCAAAAAGAAAGACCGAGCAGCTGGGTTTCATGACGGGCTTGAATCAAGCATCATGGATATTTGTCACGTTAGTTCAGATGATATTTATGGCACTGCGAATTCGGATACCCTGATAGAGAACCTACTCAAACTGCAGCCTGATCTCCAGAATTTAAAAGGGAGGGACGAAAGGCCAAGGACTGGATATGAGAAAAACAGAGATGACTATGGGGTTCTGGACCAAAAAATCAGGCAGTTTCATATGGGAACTCCCAAGCTGAAAGAAGATTATGAGATCCCTCAAAAGATGACAATTGGCGAATTGGCTCAGAGAATCAATTCACAGGAGCATAGTGCCAGTTTCCAGATCATGGGAGATGTTGATTTAGAATCACAGATTGATTCAAAACTTATGCAAGAGGAATCTTCAGAAAGTACTGATGTTTCCCAGAAAAAGATCATTCAGATTGAAGCAGAATTACAAGTTGAGATCAGAAAAGGGAAGAAGTTTCAGAGGGCACTTGAGGATTTGCAGAAAAAGTTTGTCAGTTTAGAAGAAGAGAACAGGGCTCTCAAAACGGAAGTGCAAAGGCCTCTTAAGAATAATGATGGGGCCAAAAGGTTAATCTCTGACATGGAAAATAATGGATGGGGTGGTGCTTACACACTCGAAGCCCATGAAATGAAATGTATATCATCAGAGCAGCAGGAGCCGAATCCTGTAGTGAGCAGACAGAATGAGAGACATATTGAGAAAATATGTAACAATGTGCAAGCAAAATTGTTATTGGAGGAAGGCAAGAGCAGCCTTAGAACTGAAGCATCCTCTTCGCTGCAGAAAATTACCCTTTTGCAACAAGAACTGCAAGCTAAAACCGAGCTCGTTGAGATCCAACAAAAACAAATTGTGGATCTCCTACGAAGACTTGCAAAATCCAGTTGTGAAAACGCCAGATTAACAAGTGAACATAACATAAATATGGAAGAGCACGGTGATGTCAATACTTTGCAGGCAGAGCTTCTACATGCACAACAAGAAAATCAGAAGCTACAAAAGGAGCTTTCAGCAAAGCTCACTGACCTTAAGAACCTTCACATTATGTTCTCTACCTTGGGAAGGGAGAAAGAAATCATGGCAGCAGAATTGATACGGAAAGCCAGAATACTCGGTGAGATGGAAGAAGATTTGAATGACCTAAAAGAGCAAAACACGATACTGTCAAACAAGTTAGAAGCTTATGCCAGGGAGAACAAAACCAAAAACCGAGATAACCAAGCTACAATTGCTTCCCTTCAGAACCGCAACAAACTATTGGCAGAACAAGTGCTCAAGACATCAGAAGGATACCGTGCCTTTAAGAGGAAATCAAAAGAGCTGCAAGAACAGAACAGTGGATTCAAGAGGGAGATAGGCAACCTCAAAGCCTCCATACTAAAGCAAGAAAAGTTTACCCGTGTTCTGGAGTCGGAAAGGGCTGCACTTGTGAATGAGATCTCCTGGGCTAAGCAGCAATTGCATTTTCTGCTGAAAAAGTGTGAGTGCTTCCAACAAGAGACAGAATCACTCACAGAACAACAGTTAACAAAGCAGGATAGTGAGAAAAGTCTCAAAGAGGAATTTGTTCTGCTTGAGCAACTCCTGCTTCGCTTCAAGGAAGAAATCGTATGTATCAAGGCAGAATCTGATAGAGGGATCAAAGAACATAAGAAACTCAAAGCGGAAATGGCAATGTTGCAGAATGAGCTGTTGTATCGGCATACTGAGAATAGTTTACTTATGCAAGTGGAAAAACTAGACGAAAATGGATATGGTAGCATCAAAAGACTAGAAGATACAGCAGACGTTCTATTTTGCAAACGAGAAAGTCTTCGGGCAGAGGTGGCAGAAATCAATATGGAGAAAAGCAAGCTTAAACTTGATGATGCCAGAGATCGTATGACCCAAAAGCAAGACGATGCAGCGTCTTCGCAGAAGATGGCTCCTGGTTCTGAGGCCAGGCCCCCAACGAATCAAACTATGAACTTTGACGTAGTGAAATCAAAACCATATTTATCAGAAGATCTATTCATTGATAATGAGAATGCACGGGGATTGAACTGGACAGCTGACATTGGTAGGAGAATTGAGTATACTGGAGGACAGTGGGCAGCTGACATTGGAGGCAGAGTTTAAGAAAACCTTGGTCAAAATGTGTTTTAACTTATATGGTGATAATGTAATTGTTCTATAGCAGGTCTTGGGATGTAACTGTATTGTGTAACGATATTCTTTATGCTCCTCCGTATATATTTCCCTATGTATAACATTGAGATATCAGTTTTTTGAAAGTAAGGTAAGATTTTCATAAATGTAGAGTGTTTTTAAGGTAAGGTAAGATTTGCAAAAATGTAGATACAAGAGGAAAACAAGTCACTAAAAGCTTTGGTGTCTTGCCACGTAGATGGGCAAAGTTTAAATCTGCTCGCTGTAATTTATGTTGATAAAGGAGTTTCAAAACGAAGTGGCCATGTTGTAAATGATCAAACCAAACCTCACTAAAAAAAACCAAAATAACATCTAAGTGGAAGGTGCATTAGTGAAATCATGACCAAACACTCAAAGAGATCAAACTCGATCTTCAAAACTATCTTCTAGATGTCGTTGGGTTCCATGTGCAATGAAGCAAGATCCATCTTGCTTCAATACTAGGGCCCTCTTGAGACGATCAAGAAAATAAATAGTGGTTCTGATTCAGGGTAATAAATAGTGGTTCTTAATTGTGATCCAGTTAAGGGATTTTTAATTTGTGCAAAGCCACCAGTTATCTTGAACCACAAAGGTTAGAGATCCATAAGGAGATGTGCTAATTTTAATATTTCCATCCTCCATGAGTTGTGTCATCTTTTGTTCAATATTTGTACTTTTTTTAGGGAAGGCGCAATATGTAGGGGAATTGGACAAAGAAGAGCTAAGAAGTGCAATATGTAGGGAAATTGGATAAAGAAGAGCTAAGAAGTGCCTTAAAAGAATGTTGTATGTTCTAAATGGAAGGTAAACCCTTGGGTTTTTCAAATACATTTGTGCATAAGGCAATGATATGTTCTATATAAGAGTGAGGTACTTCCTTTTGTTGTCTTTCTTAACTCGCCAAAGAATGCACAATGACATAGATTTGTTATAAGTGACCTATTTAACAATTGGTTTGACATAAAGTACAAGTAGATGATGTGGAGGTGAGTTTGTACATTTTACTATCCTTGTACGACTTGTAGGGGTTGAAGTAGCCATCATATTGTGTATGTTTGGTAGAAAGATATGTCATGCCTAGAATTGGATCATAACAGTTCAGAGCACTAACATCACACTCCATTATGTCATAGAAGGGTCTAATCATAAAATGAGATGGAACACCTATGAGTGATGTCGAGATTCCTTAACCCATCAGATTTTATTCAACTTGGGATGAGGAATGGTCAACAACTACGTGTTTGCTACAAATTATTGCGACACATGATTCTTCTGATTATCATTGTCCATGATGATAGAAGCCCATCTATTCATGATCTAGTAGTTTTTGGTGAGAAGGGATTCCTTCTCACTCACTATGTATTTCTTGGACATTAGAACCTAGTGTGGATCTATTTTACCTAGGTTGGTGATGACACTATTAGAACCTCTAAAAAAATTGTGTTCCTTAGCAAAGAAAGCTTGAGCCTTCCTAGCAATGTTGGCTTGAAGATCCTTAAACTAGTCATCAAATGTTCATAATTCTCGTGGCAGGAGTGCAACTTCTTCTCCTTTGGTGTCCCAATGGTAGGGGTTGTGTTAGGAGACCTTGAGTTCTTTCTAATGTTATTAAGTGGTCCCTTAGAAGTGGTAGGGGTTGATAACATGAATCATACATCTTTTCACTTACATGGTTGAATCAATCTAGAAGGTGTGCTCCAAGGAAGTGAAATAGTAAAGTTCTAGTTGTCTCTTCCTTAAATGTGGAAGTAACCCAAAAATGAACTTAACACATAGAGTGTCTTCAAAATCCCTTACCTAGAGCTCAATGGACATTTTGTTGAATATGTCAATAAAATTTTGGATGGATTATAACCCAAGGATCTATTGAAGTTGTTCCCAATTCGCCAATGAAGCATCCTTGTGTCCTAATGTTTAGATCCTCTCATGAATGTCATTCTTGAAGTATCCTCAAGGGTTAATCAAGGGTTGGTTGTTGCCTACCAAATGTAGGGTGTGCATCTACCACAAGGTGAGGTGTTGGTGTTCCACGTGAACTTCAATGACCAGAATCCTTTTACCTTGGCTAGGTTCAACTATGTTTTGAAATGAACTTTCATGTTATGTATCTAATAATCAAGCTTGTCATCATTGAGGACCCCATCAAATTTAAGCATCAACAATTTAATGATCAATATGAAGACCTGTTGAAAAATGGGAATACATACTTGGGGAGGAGTGTGGGTTGAGGTTGAGGTTGTGGGTGGGCCTATTATTGACTGATGATGAGTTATTAGAACATACTCATCATATCATGCATCATTTTATCCCGAAAATCATGTTGTTATTAGGGTTGACGTTGTTGTTGTTGAGTAACAAACGTTTCCAGTGATAAACATTGTTGCAACTACATTTATTCAGGGAAAACTTAGGTAAAGTTGGAGTCCTAGGAGTCTCTTGATTCACTGGAGTTTTCAATGGGGGTTATTGATTGGGGTTTTGGGGAAAAATTATTTCAGTGTTAGGCCTTATTGTTAGCTGAATAAATGCAACCATTGTTTGAATAACTTAGTAGTGTTTTGAATCACCGCAACAATTATTTGAATAAGCATTTACAATTATTTGCATCAATAAAGCAACGATGCAATGGGTTTAATCAACATAACAATGATTTGAATTAGTGAAACCTCTATTTGAATTAGAATTACAATGATTTGAATCAACATAAACTTTTAAAAAATAGTGGAATGAATTATCATGACCAAGGTTCATGATGATAAAAATAATTATAGAAAGAAATTGTGTAAAAGCAGAAAAAAAATGGTAATGGCAATCCAAGGAAGAATAGGCTACATCTTTACTATATGAATTGCTTGAAAAGAGCTTGGGAAAATATTCCAAGTAGGAAGAAATCACAAAGGACAAATCACATATCCTAAACAGTAACCACAAAAGTGGGTTATAACCACTAGGACCACAAGTCAAACATGCCAACAACTATGTGCACAATTGTGTAGAGCTCAACTCTCCTAGGAGCACAATGTAATTCATCTAACAAAATTGGAGAATCATTTACATATGAAATGATACATATCTATACAAATGGAACTGATCAAATCTAATTAATGATCAAGTAGTTACAATATCAAGATTTTGCACACAAAACCAGGAAACTGAATAGTGTGATTCTTGGAAACGTGTTAACAATTGTGCTTAGATTTGTCTAAATTGATCATTGCCTCTATCACAAACATAATCAAATTTTATCCCTTTAAATGGTGGGCATGTTGTTACTCTGAATTGTGAGATCACGTTAACATGGCAAGAGAATATAGCATTAAGATAATAATCTAAGTGGTTGGATGCCAATCTAAGATTAATGTTTGCATGTGTTTTATGTACCCTTGTAGGATAATTTATGTACTTGCATGTATTTGGGGGCCAACCTATGGACCAAAATAGTGTGACTTTGAATAGCTAGAAATTTATACATGCCCATAGTTCCACGGCTAAAGGAAATGGGGTGAGACTCTTGTATCATATTATACTATACTTGGACTCTAGTAAGATCTTTATTTACTTTGCTTGCAATCAAACATACCTATGTGTGATGCATCTAATTGGGTTTTAAAACTCTAAATTAGTGCAATGATTTCCTTATTGTTATATTTTAGCATAGATTTGTTTATTAATTTATGGTTATGTTAAGGGAGGCAGATGCAGGGGGGATCATTTTAGATCATGAAGGAAACTAGGGATTATATTTTACATGAGGGATTGGTGTTGCCACTAATAAAAAGGAAAAGGAATTTGCACTATATCAAGATTAACTTTTTTAAAGACCAAAGGCATAGACCATATCATAGTTGTGGGAAACTCTTCAATTATAATCCACCATATGCACTATCGTTCAACCTCGTGGAGTATTCACATGGGTAGGATGATTTATAGTCTCAAGCAATAGTGGAAAACTATGAAAGCATTGACTTCTTTAAAGATCTAAGAGCTCACAACTCCTTAGCAGACTTAGAAGCCAATGAAGTTGTAGCAATAGAGGTTGGAAGGATAAGGATAAATTTGGGGGGATTTGTCTTGTCCCACCTCCCATGAATTTCCAATGCAATCATTTTGAAGTGTCAATTGGTGAAGTATATGTTTTGAGAAATGAGGGGCATTAAAGCGTTTGTGGGTTGGCATACTACCCTATTCATTTTCACCTACAATTGAGTTCTGATATCATGTTATTGTAACCATATATGGTTATGTTACAAGAATATCAATAGAAATTTTGTTATCAAGAATGACTATTACTCATGGTAAACTTTCAAAACAAAATTTTGTGACAATATTTTAGGAACCATGGATGAAATGGATCTAGCCTTCTCCATAAATACCTTGCAGACCTTTTTTATACAAATCAGGATATAGGGTGTCCATTTGTCCCCTTTCTCCGTATGAAGGCCAAGACAAGGTCCGTTAGATAAAGAAAGTAGTAAATGTTGTTAGATCTAACAATAACACTGAAATTATGGCCAATTCCTGTGTCTAAGACACTCAATTCGACAAAATTATATTAGGGAAGCAAAACCCTAACATATCTCATTCTCCTTAGAAATTCCACTACCTATATTTCTCTTCATTTTACCTTTCAATTAAACTATGAGAAATTATCTATTTTTTCTTTCAATTTTGGACATTTCTTATAGATGGATAGAGCATCATTTTGCGGTCATCCTAAAACACGTAAGCATTTTTTTAATAAATTTATTCATAACTTTGTTAAGATACAAAATGAAAGTACATTCATTTTATACAAAAAATAGTCATGAGAACAACCACTTTGAGATAATGGCACAAGGCAAAAAAATATAGCATATCAAAAGATGTCACATGGGAATAAAGATAAATAATCACAATGTGTCTTAATGTCCAAGGTACCAAGCAATAGACATAACTTAATAAATCATGCCAATTGGATAGATCAAAGCATTGTTGGAACCAAACCCACTAAAGGAGGGGGTTCTTTGTCTTCAAGAGGAGACCCTCGTCCTTTACCCATGAGCTCAAGATTAGCCATGATAGGCTCCCATCTATCATTTCTTTACATGAGTTCCAATTTTTAATTTCCATGATCATTGTTTCCCTATCTTATAAATGGAAAAAGAGACACTTGAAAACTTGTTAAGCCAAGGACCTTTGAGGCCCTAGTTGGGTGCCAACTTTTTTTTCCTTTCTTGGAACTTTATTACTTTGTTCCATACCCTATGTTGATATCTATGTCTTCCTAAAGCTCTAGAGTTTGTAGAGTGAACAAGTGTGTTTCCTTCAGGAGGCACTCTACTCATTGTACACAATCCACTAGTTCAACAATCCATCAGCTCGATAAGTGCACTACTTGCATATCATGTACACCTAGATATGTAGATATAGATGTGCACATATTAGGGAGTCGTTGTTTGAATTAAAAATTGTGATGTTCCATGCATTTTTGAAATCACATTCATTCCTTGCCTTCAAAATATGCTATAAAATATCAATTCTAATCCACTACCAAGATGTGTGAAATTCCATGCCCCATAGGAGAGAGTCTCCTAAAAGTGATGACTTCTAGGTGATATTTGACTAGTAAACGTAGTGATGGAGCTTATAAAACCAATCCCAAGTAGATGAGTCAATTATGTGGTACCAAATAAGGTGCTTCAAGGTTTCACATTTTCCAATAAGATGACACTTAGGTTAGGGTATCCCTAAGTATTTCAGGCATTAGTTAATAGGTAGGTCTCCATGAATCAAAGACAAAGAAAATCAATCTTTTTGAGGTTCTAGATACATCTACTAGATGGATTTTAATCAGTATAGTCATCTCTTTTCCTTTGAATCAATCCTCCCAACTTTGTTAATTTTAACATCCATCTTGGCCCTAGATGAAAACCACTGCTAGAAATCATCAATCAATGTCTACTTCTTAAAGTCTTTCCTTTGATTCAACCTCTACTTCTTTCCACCACAATTGTAGCCTTAACAATTCATGATTCAAAAAAAGGTTGTCTAGGAGAAACCTCTACACTTTTTATAAACATTTTTGTTAGTGGTAATAAGCTTGAACTTCCCTTTTAAAATTTTCCAAGTCTCATAGTATTTATAATGATGTGATAGAGATCCTCGGGAAAATGGGATCCTTTATTGAACAATATCTTGGTCAAGAACTAGGAAATATCAACTAGAGGCTTTCCATCCTATAAAACAACTAGATTGTACCATAAGTGAAGGCCATGTAAGGATAGTATCCCCTTAGAGAATCACTTTTCTAGACGGATTTGTTCTTTATGGCCTCTGAGGCCCACCAAATATTATTTTCTACAAAGGTCTCCTTCACCTTAATAAGGGATGAGGTAAGCAAGATAGTTTGTAGGTTCATATTTCTCCAACCCTTGACCATAGTGGTCTCCCAAGGTGATGCAATTTCTCATAATATTTCAAGCTTCAAGGCTCTTAATGGCTCTAATGACATATTTGGCACATAGGTCCTCAACTTGAGTTCTAGTGTTTCCACTCCTCTATATATGGGTGTACAACACAAGCTCCAATTGACTCTATGGAGGCCTTTGACTTCACTAGAATTAGTGCACATAAGGTTTTTGAGAATATTTTCTAGTCGAAAGTCGGTTCAGGATAAAGTGAACTAGCACGAGGAGTACTATACATGTGTAATTTCTAGAAATAGTTCAAATCAACATGCTTCACAATGCATTTGTCACTTTTCTTGGACACTCTTTAACCAATTCCTATTAAATATCCCCATGGGAGGCATGAAAGATAATGGGAATTACCAAAAACTTAAAGACCTGGCTAGGTTGAATTTAGGCCCATCCTTACTCCATCAACCAATTTAGAGGCTCCTTTTGGCTAAGTTGGAAGCACTAGTTCTTGGCCATTTGTATCTTGGACCTAATGGCCTCACAAAAAAATGGAAGCAATTCATAAAGTTGTCCAAAGTTTCTTTATCTTCTAAAACCACTCAGAAAGAATCATCTTCAAAATTCTCATTCACTAATTGTTGATGATCATCAAGACTAGGGAAATAGATACATATGATAAGGACATGTGCCATTCTATTTTGAATAAGGTATCGAAGAGATTTTATAACCATTACATAAAGGGGAGGTGCAAAGAAAGCTTACCAAATAAAATTGAAAATGCATGTGTCTTTAGACACACCCTAGTTAATGGATAGATACATGATAGCCTCTAAGAAGACGGTTTCCATTGTTTTGACAAAAAATGGGCCAAAATCCAAGGATTTGAGATTGGTAATCATGAAGGTACAATCAACCCTATCATGTTCCTTTTTAAAATTCAGTCTCAATGAATAGGACCTATAGGCCTTGGCTCCTAGCCCACTAGATTTCTTCCCTATCCAAAATAAATATTCCTCTGATAAAACTTGTTTGTTCAAGGTTTATATTTTTTGGTAACATGTGCTTCAACCACAAGGCTAGGACCTTCACTAAACTTTTGTAATACACGTTCAAGAGAGTTATTAGACATTAGATGGTGATTATTTCAAGAATTTTGGTTTTTGGAATGAATTTACTTAACCCTTTATTGATGTAGTCTATTAATGTATGAATTTGAATAATTCTCTATAAACTTGAATAAAATATGGTCCCATGGAATACCATGTGGATTTTGAAAAACCACATGATAGCCTTCAAAGAGAGGAGACTTATCGTTGAGCATTTCCTTCATACCAACCATATTGGGGGTTTTGAGTTACATCGGTACCAAAACAACCTATAATTGGATTGTGTAAGCTAATACAAGACAAAATGTTAGGGGGAGCGCGATACAAATGTCAATTTAACCCAACAAGCATTAATTTACCCAATTGAACATGAAATTAAATGCAAAATCAACACTTAACACACAAATTAGGGGATTAGCAGTATATTGAATAACCAATGGAAAGACCATTCAACTTTAAATGAGTCAACTAAGAAGCGAAAATTTGATCCAAGTGGATATTGGTGGCCACCCACCTATTCCAACTAGCTCAAAACAATCTTCTGGCAATTTACTATTTTTAGCAGTTTTTTGGTTCCTAAACTTTTGGGGCCATTTTGAGGGCCTAAATGTAATACTTGTTGCGGTGAGTTCTTTGAAGGAAGTTAGATGAATTGGTGGTTCAAGTGTAATCCATTTGCATAGTGAAAACCGACAGACTTGAGAGTGGCTCAAGTGGTACAGATTTGAAGAAGTCATGTAGCAGTTGGGATGCCTTTACTTGGGTGAATGTGCAGAGATCTTTGGGTGACCTACTTGGACGAGTCTAATGGTGGACTTAGGCAAATTTGGGTGAAACTATGGAGGTGACTTGAGGAGTTGCCTAACTCTTTGATGAGGCATATTGGACAAGTCATTGTGGTGAAGTAGGCAGTGAAGTTTGTATGTGTCGAGTTTGAGAGGATGGATGAGGTGCCTTGGTGTCGGTGCTTTAGATAGATTGTTGAGTCAGGTGGTGACTTGGCGAGTCACGACGATAGTGCCATATTTTTGAAACTTGTAGGAGGTGCAAGGCAATATCATTATAGGAGATGGATGGATTCAACAAATAAGTTGAGCAATAATTGTTGGCATCCAAGTTGAATGGGAAGAACGTAGACCAAGTGATTTGGGTGGTGTTCACTGACCTTTTCATTGGATGAGGAAAAGCATACCTTAGTGACTTATAGATAATTGTGTGATGACTTAGAGATCTAGAGTGGGTTGTTGGTTGAGGTTGGCAGAAGTATTGGTTTGAATGTGCCTAAAGCATGGAAGTTCTTTGAGGTGACTCATTCTACTTGGAGAACTTTGGATAGTTTGTTGGGACGTTTAGGGAGTGTGAGTGCATTGGACACACTCGTCACAGATGTTAGGTTGCGGAGAGGTGACTTGACGAAAGGAGGTGAGTTGAGTACTTTTCTTGGTTTGGAGGATTGTTTGGACATGCAGATTATAGTGTGAAGAGATTACTTGGACATGGGTGTTTCTCTTGTCTTGGGTAGCATGGTTGAGGGTGAAGCCTAACCATTCCAAGGCAAAGAGGTAGACACAATAGCATGGTTGGGTGATGAAGTAAAGGGGAAAAGGCAGTCTGGACATATGATTCTTGGAGCATATGGGATGTTTCATATTCAAAGATGTAGATGAAGATGAGGAGAATTCAGCCAGCAAGCCAGACTTGAGGACTTGATCATAGTTTGAGTCACAAGGGCAGGGTTGGTTGGACATGTAGATGCACGGTGATTTCCCTAGATTCTTCACATACTTGGATGCGATGCAGACTATGTGTATCAAATTGGCTAACTATGCCATGAGGTGGGCACTAAATTTGAGTGGTCGATGATGACTTTGTTTTGGGATGACTTCATAGTGCAGCAAGATGAGGGGTGACCTTACCTTGTTCTAAGGTTGTTGTGTGGATGGACTGAATTGTGGAAGTAAGTCAAAGTATGAACGCACTAGTAGGTTCAAAGTGAAGCATTTAGACATTGTGGAGGATCACCTTGATGGAGATCGGACGATGGAAGCAATAGTGAGGCAAGGGTGGACACTTGCCTTAGTCTTTGGAGTTGGACCAAGTGACGAAAATGCAGCAAAAAATACTAGGTTTGGGCCTAAAGATGTACATTTCAAGAACTGGACATGATGATTGGAATACCTACCCAACTAGTGCAAGACTTAAGGCTATAGTAGTGTGAAAATATATGGTAGAGTTGGTTGAAGTATGGATGCAACATCAACTTCACAAAAGTTCAACAGTAAGATAGAGTGTGATTATCGTGGCAGCAGTAGGATAGAGTGTGATTATCGTAGTAGGACAGTGGCAACTTGGGCATTGTGGATAGAGTTGGGGAAGAGATGTATTTCCAATGTAGCAGATAGATTGGTACCACACAAATTTGGTAGAGGGCGGTGTGGATGGTTGCATAGGTTGTGAATGATTGTAGTGTGAATTGGAAACTTGGGGTTTCCACTTCGCAAGGAAACTTGGTGTTTCCATTTTGATAGAATTTTGGGATTTCCAGTTGGCACAAAACTTAGGGTTTCCATCAAACTTAGTTGTGATGGGGGCACAAGTTCGAGAAGAGTCTTGGAGATCATAGATTTTGTGGATGTTTCCAAGGACGGGAACAACTTGAGGTGGGGGAGGATGTAAGGTCTTCAACTAGAAGGGCGTAGAGACCCTCTCCCACGTCCTCAAGGAGACAGAACTTGGGATTGTTCTGGCACCCAAGAGTCACACTAGTTGGGTAAGTGGTCACCTTTGGCACACCAACACACCAAGGGGATTTCCCAAGCATGAGGTGAAGCATGGGATAGAAGAAACCAAGAGAAGGAGTGCACCAAAGAGGTTTGGTCACATCAAATAGGTTGGGGCACCCCAGTCTCAAGGGATGCAACAATTGATAGGTGCACATGTTTGTTTGAGCGCACTTGGTCTGTGAAGAGATGCGAAGATTCATTTGGGTGTGATGGTTCGTGAAAGGGCACAACACACCCAAAGGACGTGACGATTCGTGATGGTGACCTTTGGAGTCCATATAAGAGAACAAGGGTGCACAACCAAGGAAGGAAAAATTGCACAACAAGGAGAGCAAGATCAACTCTATGATTTTGAGGCAAACTTGGTTGAAAAGAGGTGAGCTCCCTCAAGGAGCCAATTCACTCCACATGGGAGGACTTGTGCTACCTTGGGGTGATTTTGTGGACAGAGTTATGGCAACCTCTTTTTTGGGGTGACTTTGGGGAATTCTTATCGCAGGTCTTAGTGAGGCAGTTATGAGGTAGAACCACGGGTCTATGTGAAGTCTTGTGACATAGAAGATATGGTGAGTCTATGGTGGGAACACATTTGGGGTGCTCTGTAGGAGTCGCAAAAGTTGTTGCAATAGACGAGTCTTGGTGTGATGAATCTATGTATGAGTGATTTGGTGAGGTGAGGCGAGTTGTGTGACTCTGCCTAAGTTGTAAGTCAAGTTGGTGGTGCTCATATTGTAACTGTTTCATAATAATAATACTTAGCCAGGTGTTAAGCACGTCTTGTGCCGCATACACTATATATATGTGTCTCTTGTTTATTTCGCAAGTGTTCTCTTCATTTCATGGATATATGCTTAAATGACTAAGTGTTAAAATTGCTAACAAATTGTCTAAGTATAGAAGAGAGTTCCACTAGAGTAGGAGTGTGACTCGCTTATAGCCTAGAATAGAGTATGGGTATGCTCTATGTGAAGATGTGTAGTTTGAATGAAGTATCCTTGGTGTTTCCAAGCAACCAAGTGAGAAACGTCACAGTGTTGCATGCTCTCAAGAGGTACACAATTGCAATATTTGGGTAGGCATACTAAGGGGATGTGACATGTATCATATCATCATTGAGAGGGTCACATATGAATGAAAAATATGAGTGAACCACACAATGCACCTCTTAGTCGGTAGATGGATGTGAGTACCCATGTGCGAATCTAATGTGCTATATGTTAGGGTCCTATAAATTATAGGGAATCTGATTATTCAGTTTCTATCTGTTGTTGCTCTCAAGATGAAAGCTCTTGGCTTAACTGGTTTCCTCGAATGACTTTGCCCCTCCATCCAATTTTCCCAATCCTCCATTCACTACTGCGACACTCACTCACTCCCCTGTCCATTCATTTTATTCGCCACATCACTCCCGCCAATCATTCATGCACAAGACTAATGTTAGACAAGCTTAGGGTAAATGAAAAATAATAAGTAATAGTTTTAATAATAAATTAAAATAATTAATAAATAATTATTTATTTTTAATAAATAAATAAATAATTTTGAATAAGTAATTATTAATTATTAAAACATTATAAAAATTTAAAATAAAATAAAAAACAATAAAATAAAACAACAAATAAAAATTAAAACATAAAACAAAATAATAATAAATAATTATTATTAAAACAAATAAAAAATTAAAATGAAAACAATAAAAACAAAACATTATAAATAAAACAAAAAAATGAAACATTATAAATAAAACAAAAAACAAAACATTATAAATAAAATAAAAATCAAATAAAAATAAAACAAACAAATAAATTCAAACTAACTATATCCTAAGTTTAATAACCTCGCATACTTCATACAAAGAAAATCAACGATCATACTATTATTTAAGACCCCCCCCCC